>CM018078.1:124552281-124994781 GCA_008658365.1 Alca torda
AGGTGATCAAGAGATGGAGCATCTCTGTGCTGAGGAAAGGCTGAGGGATTTAAAACTAGAGATGGGTCGATTCAGACTGGACGTTAGGAAGAAGTTCTTCACCATGAGGGTGGTGAGACACTGGAACAGGTTGCCCAGAGAGGTGGTGGAGGCCCCATCCCTGGAAGTTTTGAAGGCCAGGCTGGACGGGACTCTGAGTGACCTGATCTAGTGGGAGGTGTCCCTGGCCATGGCAGGGGGTTGGAAATGGATGATCTTTAAGGTTGCTTCCAACCCTGACAATTCTATGATTCTATGATTCTGATTTGGGTCTCTTCAGCCTGGAGAAGAGAAGACTGAGGGGGGATCTTATCAATGCTTGTAAATACTGAAAGGGTGGGTGTCAGGAGGATGGGGCCAGGCTCTTCTCAGTGGTGCCCGGGGACAGGACAAGGGGTAACGGGCACAAACTTGACCATGGGAAGTTCCACCTAAACATGAGGAGGAACTTCTTTGCTGTGAGGGTGGCAGAGCCCTGGCACAGGCTGCCCAGAGAGGTGGGGGAGTCTCCGTCTCTGGAGACATTCCAACCCTGCCTGGACGCGTTCCTGTGCCACCTGCTCTGGGTGACCCTGCTCTGGCAGGGGGTTGGACGGGATGATCTCCAGAGGGCCCTTCCAACCCCGGCCAGTCTGTGATCCTGTGGTTCTGTGGGGTGGGAAAAGCAGCTGCAGGGCCCCCTCCAGCCTCGCGTCAGTGGGTGATGGTGGGACGGGAGAGGCAGCCCGAGGTTCTTCACCTTCAGAGCCCCCCCAAAGGATGCTGCGGGCCCGGCGGAGCTCAACTCCTTTCCCCCTCTCCCTCGCCCGCGGGAAAAGTCAGGACACGGCCTTATCCCCAAGGAATTCTCCCCCTCCCCGCAGAGGGGGCAGAGCTGCGGCGCGGGACCCTCCGCTCCCAGCCCCTTCGTCTTCACCCAGCGCCCCAGGGAAGGAGCCGAAGCGGCGCCGAGGTTTTTGAACCAGCCTTTATTTCTCTCGCTAAGGAAAGTAACTCAGCGGTACAAATAGACTTTGGCATGAGAACCAGAGAAACCTTGCTGGGGGGGGGGTTGGGGGGGGGGGGAGTGCGGTTCCCCGCGGGTACCCTAAGGATGGGAAAGATGCAGAGAGCGAAAAGGAAATTCCCTGGAGCCATCAACAAGTTTCTCCCCCCCTCTTCCCCCTCCCCTCCCCCCCCCAGACTCCCTTTCCGATAGATATTTATAGATTTCTATAGATACGATGATAGCGTCATTTATAATAAATATCCTCTCTGGTATCTAACAGTATGTACAGGTCATCAAGTATCAGAAATACATTGGTTTGCTTCTCTTAAAAGGTGAGAAAAGAAACGGGGGGGCTGGGTGCCTCGGCTGTCCCCAGGATCCCCCCGGCACCCCCCGGGCTCAAAGAAAGGCCAGCGCAATGTCACGGTGTCCCCGGGTGTCCCCGCTGGCGGGGGGGGACAGCCTGCGCTTGGGGTGCTGGCAGCGGGGTCCCGGGGGCGATGGGGGTGCTCCCCGTGGGGCTGGGGGGCAAGGGAAGAAGTTTTCACCCCCCCTCTTGCCGTGACGGGGTGGGCGCGATGGAGGTGACCCCCGGGATGCGCTGGGTTGTCAGATGGGGGGAGCCCCGGGGACACCCCCTGCTCCGGGCTCGGGGTGTCGGGGTGCAGGTCGAAAGGGGACCAGCACAACCCGGGGGGGGGACACGAAGGAGAATGAAGGGTGAAAAAGTCTTATAATGCCCCTGTTTGTCCCCAGAAAAAGCTCCCCGAGGATCACGGCTCCGGCCCCAGAGCTGCTGCGGGGGAGGATGGAGATGGGGGGTCCCGCGCTGCTGCCGCCCTCCTGCCTCCGGGGGGATGGCTCCGGCAAAAAATCCCAGCTTTGCCCACCTAAAAAAAGGGGTTCAGAGCTCTCGGAGGGTTTTCCGGGCCTCTCCGGCCGCCTACGTGACTCAGGGCTTGTTTTCTCGGCCGCAGGGGCCGGCTGATGCGCCCAGCGGTGGGGAACGCTCCGTCTAAGCCCCTCTTAGCCTGATTTGCCCGCGGATGCGCGCTCGCCTCGGCCAGGGCATCCCTCGCCCCCCCGGGGACTCGCCTTCTTCCCCCGGGGGGCCCCGCAGGAGGCAGAGGGAGATGGGACCCCCCCCCCCAGGTGCCCGCAGTGGGTGCCGGGAGCCCCCCACCTCCTTCTCTCCCCACGTCCCCCCCCAGTGCACATCAAGTCACGCGTCCGGCTTCATGGCCACGCCATCGCGCACGGCCTCGCACGCTCAGGCTGCCGTGGGGCTGCCGTGGGGCCGCCGTGGGGGGTCCCCAGCCCCTTCCACAGAGGTTATCCCGGCGGGAGGTGCAGGGGTACACCCCCATCCCCCAAACGCCCACCCCATCAGGTTAAAAAAAAAAAAACACCCTCTCCGGCTCTCCGAGTTTCACATTTTCGAGGAGTGGTTTGGTTTGGTTTTTTTTTTTTTGTTTGTTTGTTTTTTGTTTTTTTTCAAAATAAAATAAAATAGAATTAATTTAAGTTAAAAATAAAATAAAACAAAACCAGCAGCTCGTTTCTTCTTCTCGCTCCGGAGGGGACCCAGGGGGCAGCCTCGGCGCTGCTCCTTTGTTCCTCCCGAATCCCGGCAGAGGAGCGCAGACCCCCCCGGGGGTCCCAGCCTGCTATATCCCCCCTCCGCAGCCAGACCCTGGAGTCGTCTCCTCCTGCCGTGACCCAGAAGATTCCTTGGCCGAGGTGGGGGGGGGTCCATGGGCTGCGGGTGGGGATGGAGAAGGGGCTACACGGAGCTGCGGCGCTTCATGAGCCCCTGGAAAGCCGTCAGGCTGTGGAGCCCGGTGGAGACGGAGCTGATGGCCGACCGGCGGGCGTTGCAGAAGCATCTGTTGGAGGGGGTCTCCGGACAACGGCCGGGCGAGGAATGGCTCTGCTCCACGCAGGTGTCCGAGGTGGAGAGGTCCCTGGGGATGATCATAGGGATGGAGTACTGCAGCTTCTCCCGGCTCTTGTACCACAGGCACGAGCACATGGATTGGAAGTGGAGGACCTCGGCGTAGACGTTCCGAAAGCCGCCCCCGCTGCCCCCGCCGCCCCCCGCCGCCGCCGGCACTGCCGAGGCGGTGTCCGTGGCGTGGATGCTGCTGGCTTGCCCGTTGCGGGTGAGCAGCGCCCGGTGCTCGGCGTCCCGCTTCTCGTCCTCGGCGTTCATGGTCATGAAACGCAGCACCACCAGGTTGAGGAAAGCCCCGATGACCGTCAGCCCCCGTCAGGATGTAGACGAAGCTGAAGGCCACGTACTGCGGCTTGTTCTGGAGGGCTTCATCCTTCTGCAGGGCCACGTAGTCCCCGAAGCCGATGGTGGTGAGGGTGATGAAGCAGTAGTAGTAGGCGTGGAAGAAGCTCCAGTGCTCGTAGTAGGAGAAGGCGGCTGCCCCGATGCAGAGGGTGCTGATGCAGGAGAAGAACCCGATGGTGACCATGTTGGCCATGGAGACCTCCGCCCGCCTCATGCCAAGGCACTTCTTGATGCGGTGGAGGAGGTACTTGACGAAGGGTGTTGATCCTCTCGCCCAAGCTCTGGAACATGACGAGGGTGAGGGGGATCCCCAGCAGGGCGTAGAACATGCAGAAGACCTTGCCCCCATCCGTGCTGGGGGCTGCATGGCCGTAACCTGGGGAGCAAAGCCACAGAGCGGCATCAGCTTGGTGATCCGAGGTGGGGTGCAGTGCCTTCAAACCTCTTCCCCAGCTGAGTTCCTAATGGTGAATCCCAACCCTGACCAGTGCCATCCTCTCCCTCAGGCACGAGGAGTGACCTACGGATGGCTGGGGGGACAATGGGGTCTCCAAATGAAAATGAAGGGGGAGGGGGCTGGAGAAGGGGGAAAGCCCTCAGCTTGTGGGGAAAGGAGCTGGGGGGCTGGCGTGGGGTGATGGACAAGGTGCTGCATCCCTGGGTTGGGGTGGGGGCAGCCGGGGGATGCTCAGATGGACTCTGCTGGGGCTGGGGGATGTTCTCCAGCCTTTGGGTTTGGGAAATTGTGAGATTGCTCTTTCCTGAAATACCATCCCAGGAGCCCCATCCCTGGAAACATCCAGGCCAGGTTGGACGGGGCTCCTGAGCAACCTGGTCTAGTTGAAGATGTCCCTGCCCAGGGCAGGGGATTGGACTCGATGGCCTTTAAAGGTCCTTCCCACCCAAAGTGTTCTGTGATTCGATGATTCTATGGCCCATCTCCGAGCAGGCCGGGTGGAGATGCACAGGAGATGGGGAAAATGGGGATTTTTAAGGAATCAAGAGACAAGGGTCACCCCAGCCCCGTGTCCCCTGTGTCCCCATGTCCCGCTGCCTGCCTGTCTGAGGGTGCTGTCCCCGGCGCTGTGCAGGGCCCCTGCGCTGCCAGGGATGCCCTCGCCACCAGGCACCAGCCGCTCCCTTTCCCTTTCCCTTTCCTTTCCCTTTCCCTTTCCCTTTCCCTTTCCCTCTCCTTCCTTCTCCCTCTCCCTCTCCCTCTCCCTCTCCTTTCATTCCTTCTCTTTTTTCCTTTCCCTTTCCCTTCTCTTTTTTCCTTTTCCTCCTTTTCATTCCTTTCTCCTCCTTTTCCTCCTCCTTTTTCTTTTCCTCCTCCTTCCCTCATATTTTTACTTTCCCTTTCTCATTTTTCATTTTCCTCCTTTTTGTCCTTGCCTCTCCCTCTCCCTCTCCTTTTCCTTCTTTTCCTTTCCTATTTCCCTTTTCCTTTCCTTTTCCTGTCCTTTTCCTTTTCCTTTTTCCTTTTCCTTTTCCTTTTTTCCTTTTCCTTTTCCTTTCCCTTTCCCTTTCCCTTTCCCCTTTCCCTTTCCACTTTTTTATTTTCCTTTTCCTTTTTTATTTCCCTTTTTCCTTTTTTATTTCCCTTCCTCCTTCTCCTTCTCCTCTCCTTCCCCTTCTCTTCCCCTTCTCCTTCTCCTTCCCCTTCCCCTTCTCCTTCTCCTTCTCCTCCTTCTCCTTCTCCTTCCTCCTTCTCCCCTTCCCCATCCCCTTCCCTCTCCCTTTCCCCCTCTCCAGCACCCTGGGCTTCCAGGAGCAGGCAGGGGCTGGGACACAGGCTGCCCTCAGCCGATTGCCAGGAGGCAGGAGCAGGCAGGAGCAGGCAGGAGCAGGCAGGAGCAGGCAGGAGCAGTGCTGGGGCCGGGGCTGCAGCTCACTGACAGCTCAGAGCTGGAGGGGGCTGGGGTGCCGCACAAGCACACCTGACACAGCACCCACTGCAGCTGAGCCAGAGCCATCACCCGCAGCCGAGGAGCTGGCAGGACCTCGCCAGCTGCCATGGGAGTCGGAGAACATCACCAGAGAGCATCACCAGAGAGCATCGACAGAGAGCACTGCCAGCGAGCATCACTGGAGAACATCGCCAGAGAGCATCACCAGAGAGCATCGACAGAGAGCACTGCCAGCGAGCATCACTGGAGAACATCGCCGGAGAGCATCACCAGGGACCATCACCAGAGAGAGAGCATCGCCAGAGACCATCACCGGACAGAGAACACACCACAGCGAGTATCAACCAGAGGACCGCACCAGAGAACATCACCAGAGAACACACTGGAGAACATCACCAGAGAGCATCACTGGAGAGCATTGCCAGAGAGCATCACTGGAGAGCACCACCAGAGAGTATCACCAGAGAACATCACCAGAGACCACCACCAGAGACCATCACCGGAGAGAGAGCATCACCAGAGAGCATCACTGGAGAACATCGTCGGAGAGCATCACTGGAGAGCATCTCCGGAGAGCATCACTGGAGAACATCTCCAGAGAGTATCACCAGAGAACATCGCCAGAAAACATCACTGGAGGCACCATCAGAGAGCATCACTGGAGAGCGTCCACCGGAGAGCATCACTGGAGAGCATCACAGGAGAGAAGGCATCACCAGAGAACATCACCACAAAGTGTCACCAGAGAGAGAGCATCACCAGAGAGTGTCACCGGAAGGCATCACTGGAGAGCGTCACCAGAAAACATCACTGGAGAGCATCACCAGAGAACATCACCGGAGAGCACCACTGGAGATCATCACAGGAGAGAGGGCATCACCAGAGAACATCACCAGGGAGCATCGCCAGAGGGTGTCACCAGAGAGAGAGCATTGCCAGAGAGCATCACCAGAAAACATCACTGGAGAGCACCACCAGAGAGCATCACTGGAGAGCATCACAGGAGAGAGGGCATCACGAGAGAGCATCACCAGCGAGTGTCACCAGAGAGAGAGCATCACCAGAGAACATCACCAGCGAGTGTCACCAGAGAGAGAGCATCGCCAGAGAGTGTCACCGGAAGGCATCACTGGAGAGCATCACCAGAGAGCATTGCTGGAGAACATCACTGCTCTTGTCAGCGCCAGGTGCCAGCCTGCCACTTCCCTCGCCGATGGAAAAGGGACTGCTGCTTGGTGTCCCCTCCCTGCCCGCTGCCTTCTGTCCCCCTCCCCAGCAGCAGAGGGGACACGGAGGCGATGCCATGCCACCCGGCTGGCCGCTAGGTCCCGAAGCAGAGCCAGGCAGCGCACGTCAAACCAGGGTCACATCCCCCTGCCCTCGGGGCAGGCGCCGGGCCTTCGCCCTGCTCGTCTGCCCATCCTCCTCTTCATCGCCTGCCAGATGCCTCCGTCCCCCTCCCACTGCCCACATCTCCCCGTTCCTCGTGCATCAAGGATGGGATTTTGGGATGCGAGCCTCCAGCGCTGCCTGCGAGCGCCGTCCTGCCTGCCCTGCGCCGGCGCGGCCTCCTGCAGCTATATTTAGCCCCGATTCCCCAGGGAAGGCAGTTTATGAGCTCTGGCAGCGCGTCCAAGCGTCCGTCAATCCGCCAGCCCCCCCCTTTCCCGGCTTTAGCAGGCGCTGCCTGATCTCCAGCACGTCTGAGGACGGGGAGGGGGGGAAGGTCGCCGGGATATGAAATCTCCGGCCGGCGAGGAAAGGGAGGCCCCGGAAGGCGACAGAGAGGGTGAAACCCCTGCCCCCAACCCCCCGGACCCCTCTTCCACCTGGGTTTCATCCACTGCGGGAAGGGGAATGCGTTGGAGAGGAGGGCTCGGCTCCCAGGGATGCCGCAAAGTCCTGGCAGCTGCCAGGTTCAACAGCGGCTCTGTTTGCTCCGCCGCACCGGCATGTGTGACTCTGTGGCATGTCCTGGCCCCCTGAGGCTCCCCGCCACGCTCCTGCCCTCCCTGTGGATGGGGCTCAGCAGCCCAGCACCCCTCCACCTCCTGCAGACCCCCCCCAAAACCTCCCCACCGGGGTGTCCCAGGAGGGATGCTGCCAAGGGAGAGCAGGGTCCGGGTGCCGCGGGCTCCCGCTCGGGGTGCTGCGAGCCGGCAGGGAGCACGGCGGGTGTCCCCAGGGAGAAAACATGACATGTCCCTGAGGAACGCGGCCGGCTCCTCTCCTTTTTAGGGCTGCGGAGGAGCAGGGCTGGATCTGGCGGCGGCTGCGGGGAGCAGGTGCAGGTCTCGGCTGGCCCCTGGCCTGGAGCAAATCCCAGGCTTTTGGGAGCGATGGATGGTGGGGATTAGCGGGGCAGCTGCTGGGGACGGGAAGAAGGCGGAGGGAAACTCCACAGAGCGGAGGTGTTACAAGGCTGGAGGGTGTAAAGGGCTGGGAAGGCAGGGAGAGGGTCCCTGGGAGGTGGCACTGGGTGATTAAGGGGTATGGGAAGGGGCTGAGCCCTCCAGGGAGGGGATGTGGGGATACAGGGCAGGGGGTGGAGGGAGCTGGGGAGGGGGTTGGAGGGAGCCAGGGCAGTGGATGCAGGGAGTCAGGGCAGGAGGATGGAGGGAGACAGGGCAGGGGATGGAGGGAGCCAGGGCAGGAGAATGGAGAGAGACAGGGCAGGGGATGGAGGAAGGCAGAGCAGGGGATGGGGGAGCCAGAGCAAGGGATGGATGGAGCTGGGGAGGGGGATGGAAGGAGCCAGGGCAAGGGGATGGAGGGAACCAGGGGAGGGGGATGGAGGGAGACAGGGCAGGGGATGGAGGGAGCAAGGGCAGGGGATGGAGAGAGACAGGGCAGGGGATGGAGAGCCCCAGCTGAGAACAGGGGCTGGGGGCTGGGCTGGGGTTTTGGGGCTCTGAAGCAGTCAGGAAACCAGCTCCCTGCTTTACAAAATTGCTGCAGGGAGGCAAACGCTGGCAGCGAGCGAGGGCTGGTGGCCACAAGCGGCGGCTCACGCCAGGACACCACCACCACGCCTGGGCAGGAGCCCTGCGTCCTGCTGCCAGAGCCATCACGCTTCTCCTCCTCCCATTCCCACTGGGGACGCTCCCGGGGTCCGCGCTGGGCACAGGGTCTGTTCCTCCTTGCACCCACCCTCACCCCCCATAGCCTGGGTGTCTCTGGGCTGGTGGCTGGTGTCCCTCTCTCTTAGCCAGCCCAGCTGCCACCTCTTGCCGCTGCAATAGCCTGGTCCCCCCGCAGAGGGATGCCAGAGCCCTTCACCCTGGTCTCTGACCTGCTGCAGCTTTCACTGTCCATTGCCGGGCTGTGAGGCTGCGGGAGCGACGAGGGATGGTGGGGAAGGTTCAGGCATCCCGGCTGCTGGGGCATCTACCAAAGCATTGACCCCTCTGGGGGTCTCCAACGCCTTGGAGCAGCCCCAGTTTATGTCCCAGCCGGGGATGAAGAAAACTCTGGTCCTTCCAAGCCTGGGACAAACCCATCTTTGGTCCTTCCAAGCCCGGTTTCATGCAACCCCACAGCCCACAGAGCCCTGTCTCCCTTCCCGCCCCACTTCCCGGCAGGTTCAGCAGCAGCCACCGAGGTCAGGATGTTTCCATGCATTTTGGGGAGAAAGGAATGATCCAACTGCATCCGTAGACACCCAAGGATCCACAATTAGGAGGGCCCCAGGGAGGAAAAGCCTCATCCTCTGGGGATGTCACCCTGCTCCATGTAGACCACCCGCCCTGAGCAGACCCCACGCTTGCAGCTGGCTGGCAGGACGACGAACACACAGCAGCCCCACACTCCCAACGCCCTTCAGCACCCAAAAAGCAACCAAAGCCCAAAGCCCCTGGTCCTGAGCCCCCCCAGGTGCCTGCCCCAGGCAACCCTTCTCCTGGCCCTCATGGGGAAACCCTCAGGGGTCCCCCAGAGATGGAGGCAGTGGGTGGGCATCCCGTGGGGTGCAGCATCCATCTCTGCACCGCCTGGGAGACGTCCTGGGAGCAAACAAGCAGGCGGCTGGGAAAGGCAGCATGTGGCTGCGGTGCTGTCAGCCTGCCCTGAATAAACACGGCCCCGGCACGATGGGGCACGGCGCTGTGTGGGGACACACGCACCCTGCAACACCTCTGTCCCACCCCCCGGACAGGGGTTGAGGGCAGCGGGAAGGGGGTTGTCCAGCCCGGGGACACCTCCTGGGCAGGGGAGGGTGAGAGGCAGCAGGAGGAGAGGGACGGACCCGGGCAGCAGCTCCCCGGGGCTGGGCTGAACTTGCGAGATACAGACGTGGAGAGAGCCCTGGGACACACAGCACCCAGGCTGTCCCTGTCCCAGCTGGGTCTTGGACCTGGAGCAGGGACTGTCCTTGCTGCGTGTTCACCAGGGTGGGGAAGGAGTGGCCAGCTTGTCATCCTCACACCCTGTCATCCGTCCGTCCATCCATCCATTCACCCATGCTTCCTTCCTTCCTTCCTTCCTTCCTTCCTTCCTTCCTTCCTTCCTTCCTTCCTTCCTTCCTTCCTTCCTTCCTTCCTTCCTTCCTTCCTTCCTTCCTTCCTTCCTTCCTTCCTTCCTTCCTTCCTTCCTTCTTTCCTTCCATCCATCCATCTTTCCTTCCTTCCTTCCTCCCTTCCTTCCCTCTGTCTTTCCTTCCTTCCTTCCTTCCTTCCTTCCTTCCATCCCTCCATCCGTCTTTCCTTCCTTCCTTCCTTCCTTCCTTCCTTCCTTCCTTCCTTCCTTCCTTCCTTCCTTCCTTCCTTCCTTCCCACCCATCCATCCACCCACCCATCCACCCACCCATCCTTCCATCCATCCACCCACCCATCCTTCCATCCATCCATCCACCCAACCCTCCATCCATCCATCCATCCACACACCCAACCCTCCATCATCCATCCATCCATCCATCCATCCATCCATCCATCCATCCTCCATCCATCCATCCTTCCATCCTTCCATCCTTCCATCCTTCCATCCACCCAACCCTCCATCCATCCCTCCATAGATCTCTGCCCACCCTCAACCCCTCTCCATCCATCCCCCCTGCCCCCATCTCCTTGCTCCCACCTCCTGACCCCCGCCGTGCTCAGCCTCCCCCCCCAGCCTGGCTCAGTAGTGCTGGGGACTGCCCTGGGGGGGTGTCACCCTGGTGGGGGTGGGGGGGGGAGCGTCACACTTTGGGGGGTGTCACACTGGGGAAAGGGTGCTGGGCCTGGTTGTGGACTCGTGTCTCCGTGGGGTGGGAAGGGACCCTGGTGTTGGAGACCCCCCAGGAAACCACCTCCCCAGCGGGGTGTGGGGGAGGGAGGTGGGGGCCCCAAAACTCTCCGGCACTCCCCCCCCTCCTCTGCAGCAGCATCTGCGCCCCTGCCACACCCCCGGTCCCCGTGTCACCCCTTCCCCCCCAGATTTGTCCTATACACTTGGGGGGGTGTCACCTCCCCAGAGGGGCTTGGAACCACCCCCACCCCAGGTCCCACGGCACCGGGGTGGGGGGGGGGGGGCAGCCCCACACCCCGGGGAGGGGGCAGAGCAGGAGGTTTTGGGGGTGCAGCTGGTGCTTCTCTGTGTGTGTGCCCCCCCCCCCTCCCCCGGGCATCGCTGCCTGCAGGCGGGGGCCAGACCTCGCCGTAGCGGGGGGGGGGTGTCAGGATGGTGTCATGGAAAATCCCGGCGCCGGCCAAGGGCCCTGTTTGCGCCAAAACTGGCAATTTTTCCCTCAGTCCTGGGGCTCCGCCAGCCCCTTCCCGGCCCCCTCCGCCCCCCCCCGCTCCATCCCTCCCCTCCTCCTGCAAAAGGGGGGTGCAGCCGGCCCCCCCCCCCCCCCCCCCCCAACTCCGGGACCCTGCGGCAGGAGGGGGGATGCTCTCCGCGCTGGTGGGCAAGGCGGGATGCCCCGGTGATGGGCACGGCTGGATGCTGGTGGCCACCCCGACACGGGAGGCTGGTCCTGCTGGGTTTTTTTGTTTTTTTTTGGAGGGGGGGCACCCCATAACCCCATGGGAGAGCACAGACCTGCGGCTGGGGACACCCCCGCAGCCCTGGGGGTGGCTGAAATGGGGAGCGGAGCTGCTTTCTGCACCGGCACAGGGGAAAGGGGCCTCCGGGGGGAGGAATAAAAAGTCCTTTAAGGCCTATACGACTGATTTCTGGTGGGATGGGGGGGGGGGGGGGCTGCCCTGCCTGCATCCGCCCCCACCGCTGGGCAGAGGGACTCGAGCACGGGCAGGGACCCCGCCACCCCAGGCAGCACCCAGGGGCCACCTCCCACGCCCTGAGCCCCTCCAAGGGGTGACAGAGCCCCCAGCCTCCTGCAAGACTCAGCCTCAAAGGACCGACCGCTCCGTGCTGCCCTGGGTCCCCCCACCCCATTTGCAAATGCCCCCCTCCCGAGTTCAAGCAGGACGTGGATGAGGCACAAGCTCAGGCGTCGTGTCCCCCGGGGAGTCAGGGCCTGATTCGGTCACCCTGTCACCCTGCCACCTCCCCCCTGCTGAGCTACAGCTCCCTGATGGCTCTCGCTGCAAAGCGCTTCATGCCAGGGATCCTCCCTCCCTCCCTCCCTCCCTCCCTTCCATCCATCCATCCATCCATCCATCCGTCCATCCTTCCTCCCTTCCATCCATCCTTCCTCCCTCCCTCCCTCCCTCCCTTCCTTCCTTCCTTCCTTCCATCCATTCTTCCTCCCTCCCTCCCTCCCTCCCTTCCTTCCTTCCTTCCTTCCATCCATTCTTCCTCCCTCCCTCCCTCCCTCCTTTCCTCCCTCCCTCCCTTCCTTCCTTCCCTATGGCTCTGCCCCAGCTCCCTCCTCCCAGTGCTCAGTTTGTGTAGTGGCAAGGTCTGGAGGGGTGTGCAACAGCACCCAGAAGCGGGCACCGGCACCCAGCACCGTGCAATGACACCCAGCACTGCGCAATGACACCCAGCACTGGGCAATGCCACCCAGCACCGGGCAATGCCACCCAGCACCGGGCAACAGCACCAGCACCGTGCAACGACACCCAGCGCTGTGCAACGACACCCAGCACTGTGCAATGACACCCAGCACCGTGCAACGACACCCAGCACCGTGCAACGACACCCAGCGCTGTGCAACGACACCCAGCACTGTGCAATGACACCCAGCACCGTGCAACGACACCCAGCGCTGTGCAACGACACCCAGCACCGTGCAACGACACCCAGCACCGTGCAACGACACCCAGCGCTGTGCAACGACACCCAGCGCCGTGCAACGACACCCAGCACCGTGCAACGACACCCAGCGCTGTGCAATGACACCCAGCACCAGGCAACGACACCCAGCACTGTGCAATGACACCCAGCACCAGGCAACGACACCCAGCACTGTGCAATGACACCCAGCACCGTGCAACGACACCCAGCGCTGTGCAATGACACCCAGCAACGTGCATCAGTGCCCAACATGGTGCACCGGCACCCAGCACCGTACAATGCCATCCAGCACCATGCACCGGCACCCAACACTGTGCAATGCCATCCAGCACTGTGCAATGACACCCAGCACCCGTGCAACGACACCCAGCACCATGCACCAGTGCCCAACACCATGTCCAGTGCCTTGCACTGCGCACCAGTACCATACACCAGCACCGTGCACTAGCGCCCAGTCCCATCCAGCACCATGCACCAGTGCCCAACACCACGTGCAGTGCCATGCACCAGGGTCATGCACCAATACCCAGCACCGTGCACCAGCAACATGCACCAGTGCTGTACACCGTGCACCAGTGCCCTGCGCCAGCGCCCAGCACCAGGGACCAGCAACATGCATCAGTTCCCTGCACCGTGCACCAGTGCCTTCCACCAGCTCCCAGCACCACGCACCAGCGCCCAGCACCATACAACAGCACCCAACACCATGCCCAGTGCTGTGCACCGTGCACCAGTGCTCTGCACCAGCGCCCAGCACCGGGCACCAGCACCATGCACCATGCACCAGTGCCGTGCACCATGTCCAGTGCTGGGCATGGTGCACCGGTGCCATGCACCAGCGCCCAGCACTGTACAACAGCACCCAACACCATGCCCAGTGCTGTGCACCGTGCACCAGTGCCCTGCACCAGCGCCCAGCACCGTGCACCAGCAACGTGCACCAGTGCCTTGAACCAGTGCCCAGCACCGGGCACCAGCAACATGCACCAGTGCCATGCACTGGGCACCAGTGCCTTGCACCAACGCCCAGTACTGGGCACCAGCAACGTGCACCAGTGCCCTGCACCATGCACCGGTGCCCTGCACCAGCGCCCAGCACCATGCACCAGTGCCATGCACCAGCACCCAGTGCCCAGCACCGTGCACCAGCGCTGTGCACCAACATCCAGCACCGTTCACCAGCACCCAGCACCACGTCAAGTGCTGTGCGCTGTGCACCAGTGCCGTGCACCACCGCCCAGCACTGTACAACAGCACCCAACACCATGCCCAGCGCTGTGCACCGTGCACCAGTGCCCTGCACTAGCGCCCAGCACCATGCACCAGTGCCCAGCACCGTACAACAGCACCCAACACCATGTCCAGTGCCGTGCACCAGTGCACCGGTGCCCTGCACCAGCGCCCAGCACCATGCACTAGCAGCACGCACCAGTGCCGTGCACTGTGCACCAGCAACATGCACCAGCACCCAGTACCGTGCACCAGTGCCCAGCACTGTACAACAGCACCCAACACCATGCCCAGTGCTGTGCACCGTGCACCAGTGCTCTGCACCAGCGCCCAGCACCGGGCACCAGCACCATGCACCATGCACCAGTGCCGTGCACCATGTCCAGTGCTGGGCATGGTGCACCGGTGCCATGCACCACCGCCCAGCACTGTACAACAGCACCCAACACCATGCCCAGCGCTGTGCACCGTGCACCAGTGCCCTGCACTAGCGCCCAGCACCATGCACCAGTGCCCAGCACCGTACAACAGCACCCAACACCATGTCCAGTGCCGTGCACCAGTGCACCGGTGCCCTGCACCAGCGCCCAGCACCATGCACTAGCAGCACGCACCAGTGCCGTGCACTGTGCACCAGCAACATGCACCAGCACCCAGTACCGTGCACCAGTGCCCAGCACTGTACAACAGCACCCAACACCATGCCCAGTGCTGTGCACCGTGCACCAGTGCCTTGCACCAGTGCCCAGCACCGGGCACCAGCAACACGCACCAGTGCCATGCACCATGCACCAGTGCCCTGCGCCAGCACCCGGCACTGGGCACCAGCAACGTGCACCAGTGCCTTGAACCAGTGCCCAGCACCAGGCACCAGTGCCCTGCACCAGCAACACGCACCAGTGCCGTGCACCAGTGCCCTGCGCCAGCGCCCAGCACCGTGCACCAGCAACACGCACCAGTGCCGTGCACCGTGCACCAGTGCCCTGCGCCAGCGCCCAGCACCGTGCACCAGTGCCCAGCACCGTACAACAGCACCCAACACCATGTCCAGTGCCCTGCACCAGCGCCCAGCACCGTGCACTAGCAGCACGCACCAGTGCCGTGCACCGTGCACCAGCAACATGCACCAGCGCCCAGTACTGGGCACCAGCAACACGCACCAGCGCCGTGCACTGTGCACCAGTGCCCTGTGCCAGCACCCGGCACCGGGCACCAGCAATGTGCACCAGTGCCCTGCACCAGTGCCCAGCACCGGGCACCAGTGCCCTGCGCCAGCGCCCAACGCCCTGTTCCGCTCGCCAGCGCCCAGCGCCGCTTACAGCCCCGATTTGGGCCCTCCTGCCCCACGGCCGCCCTCCTTCACCCCTCTCCGCAGCCCCTGCGCTCCTGCCCCTTCCATCTCCCCTCCCGGCCGCGATTTACGGCAGGCGGCCGTGCCCGCTATAAATCCTGCGCCGCAGCCGCTTCAGCCCCAGAGCTGCCTGATAAATATTTAAGCCGGTTCATAAATCACACGCCACCAGAGCGGGGCTCTCCCCGCGGCTCCGGCACCCATGTGGCCTGCCGGGGCTAAACCTGGCAGCACCGAGCCCAAGCAGCCAGCCCTGGGGTTTGATAACTGGAGGGTGGGTGGGGGGTAAACCCCAAAATTCAAAGAAATTGGGTTCTTTTTGCCTGGGTGACCAACCCGCCCCTCGCCTGGGAGCATCTCTGCCCGGCACGTGGTGCTGATGCCTTGCTCTGAGTCAGGCTTTGCTGGCGAGTTTAATGAGGCATCAGCTGGGAGAGGCGAGGCGGGGGGGGGGGGGGGGGGGGGGGGGGCAGGGAGGGAGTGGGTATTAATTGCTGTTATCGCTGCTCCAGGGTGGAGCGGAGCAGGGGATTTATAGCCTGGGTGGAGGGGAGGCCGCGGGGGAGGGTGGGGGGGGGGGAAAGGTGCGAGGGATACCACTGAGCTCCCCCCAGTTCGGACGCTCCCTGGGCTGAATCCTGCAGGAGGGGACATGTGTGATACCTCCCCACCATGCCACAGGTTTGCCGGAGCCTCCTCGGGAATAAGCCCTGCATCCCCAGCAAAGGTGCCGAGGTGCTGCTGGGGCAGCGGGCGACGACGGCCCCCGCTAAATCACACACCTCTGCCAGGAAGGGCTTGGGGAGGGCTCCAGTCTCGGTGCATAGGTGCCAGCTCCCCACTCACCCTCTTCACGCTCATTCCCTGCTCTGGGGATCAGTGGCAGAGGGGGATATGCCCTCATTAGGTTTCAGAGTGAACGCCGCAACCAGCAATCCCAGCACACCACAGGCAAAGGTGGGTGGTATGATGTCTGACTGGAAAAGGAAGGAAAGCGGTCCTGACCTCCCGCAGCTCAGGAGCATGGCGGGGGACATGCAAACCAACCCCCGCAGCGACCGAGGAGCCGCCGGGCTGGACGGGGCTGCCCTCCCGGGGAAGACCCCGCGCATCCCCAGGGGGTGAAAGAGGTGAGACGCTGCCTGTCCCTCCCCCTGCTGCTTTGGCATCACCTCCCGGGGCGGGGGTCTGGGCTGAGGCGGGAGGAATCCCAGCCCTGGAACAGAGTGGTACAGTTTTTCCCTCCGGCACGTTAACTCTGAAACCTATCAAAGGTATGTCCCTGGGTGCCAACACTAATTTCCACTGCCATCATTTTTAGCAGGCATGGCTGGCGCAGGATGGGAACAGGCATGTCCAGAGGGGCTGGGGGGGGGGGGGGTGCCCCATCCCTGGCCTTCCCCCCGCCAAGACCAGCCCCACTGCAGCCCCCAAACCCCTCCTAGTCCCAGCACTGCGGGTCCTGAGCCTTCTTCGAGATGTTTCCCTGTGCTGCTCCCTCTCCAAGGCCAGAGAATGGGGGGTCCTTCCCCTCCCACCGGTGCCGGTACCGGGAGGGTTGTGCCGGTACTCCCTTGTGCCTGCTCCCTCGGTAAACAAGCGGGGAGGGAGGAGGGCTGTGACAGATGGTGACACCGCGGTGGCATTCGCCACCTGCCCCGACCCACATGGCCGCTCGCTTCTCCGCACACAGCGAGATGGGGTGGGGGGGGAAGTGTTTTTTTGGGAGCGATCCAGCGAGAGCCATCGCAGCCAGCCCTGGAGGTCCCTGGTGCGGGGACAAGGGACCGAGGTGACAGGAGACATGTCCGGCGTGACATCCCGCGAGGGGACCCGGGGGGGGCCGGCTCTGCCCGGCTGCAAGGACAGGAGGGCTCCCCCCCCCGCCCGCCCCGCGGCTCCCCTCGCCCCCGGCCCTGCAGGGAGGGGGACAGCGGGTGACAGCCATCCCAAACATCCCGGTCCCCCGCCGCCGTGCTTTTGGGGGTCTCCGGGTGCTGGGGTGGCTCCTCGGGGCGGGGGGGGGGGGGGGCTGCAGGAGAAGGAAGGGGGGTGTGGGAGACCTTCGGAGCAGCTGGCTGGCCTCTTGGCTCTTTTCCCAGATAAAAGAAAAAAAAAATTAAAATTGAAATATAAGGAAAACTTTCCCAGTGGGACCCGTCTCCCTCATGGTTTTTCCTAACCCCCTCCCCGCCCCCCCCCCCCCCCCCCCCCCCCCCTTTAAAAACGGGCCACGGCACCGGGATCGGAACCCTGGCGTTCCCATTGTCCCCTCCCCAGTCCCCAACCCCACCGGCAGCTTTACAGAGGGTAAATCGCCTGTTGGTTGGCACTTTCCTGGAACAATGCCTTTTTTTTCACACACCCCCCCCGGAAAATCCCATTTCATGGGAATAATGGAATTTTCTTTCCCCTCTTGAGGCTTTTGAGGATTTTGCTCTCTTTGCTGGTAGGCGCTGGGCCCCTTCGGCAGCAGCCGGGCTCCGTTGCGACAGGCTGGCTAAAACGCCTTCGAAAATCGTGAGATTTTGGTAAAAAGGATATCGCTTTATGTATTCCTGTCCCCCCGCGCACCCCGGGCCACCGCGGAGAGGCTGGAGCTGCCGGGAGAGGGGGGGCTGGACCCCCGCCGAGCCATGAAACCCCATCTGGGGACATTCCCTCTGCATTTCCCTCCCGCTCCGCTGCGGCTGGACGCGGGATTTTTGGGGAATGGGTGTCATCACCCCCAACCCCAGGGAGTCCCCTGAGCTCCCGCCTCGAGCCCCAGACGAGGTGTTTTTTGAGGGTTTTTGAGGGTTTTAAGTTTTGAACCGGGCTGTGGGGTGTAACGCCTGCGTCGGGGCTCAACCGTCCCCTCTCCATCCCCGCCGGGTGTCCTGGGGGAGGCAGGACAGGGACCCCCCCCCCCCCCCCCCCCGCAGCCCGGCGCTG
This sequence comes from Alca torda, assembly GCA_008658365.1. Classification (NCBI taxonomy): domain Eukaryota; kingdom Metazoa; phylum Chordata; class Aves; order Charadriiformes; family Alcidae; genus Alca; species Alca torda. Next base: position 124,570,209 of record CM018078.1, read on the forward strand.
AGCCGTGGCCTCTGGGGACCCCGCAGACACGGGGCTGGCTTTGTCTCCCTCCCGCCTCACTGCAGCATCCTTTGTGTGGGCTGGAGGCGCCACTCGCTCGCCTCCCGCTCGCCTCCCGCTCGCCGCCTCCCCCCAGAACCCGCGCACCCCCTTGCCCGCCGCTCCTCCTCCTCCCTCGCACGTCAAACATAAGCCGCTTGTCTTCACTTTCAAAGCCTTTCCCAGCTGCTCCCGCCAGCCGGGAGAGGCCAGACCCCGCCGCCGCTCAGCCCCCGGCCGCTCCACCGCCCCAACATCAGCCCCGGGAACCGGGAGCCACCCCGATAGCCGCGTCCCAGCCCCCGAAATCATCAACTGCCCCAACAGCCGCGTCTCGGCCCCCAAAACCAACCCCAGCAGCCGCATCTCAGCCCCAAAAACCAACCCCACCACCCGCATCTCAGCTCCAAAACCCAACACCCACCCCAACACTCGGGTCTCATCCCCAAAAGCCAAGAAGCACCCCAACACCCACATCTCATCTCCCAAAACCAACCCCAACACCCGCATCTCAGCCCCCAAAACCAACAGCCACCCCAAAACCCATATCCCAGCCCCAAAAATCAAGAGGCACCCCAACACCCACATCTCATCCCCCAAAACCAACCCCAACACCTGCATCTCATCCCCAAAAATGAACAGCCACACCAACAGGCGCATCTCAGTCCCAAAAACCAACAGCCACCCCAAAACCCATGTCCCAGCCCCAAAAATCAAGATGCACCCCAACACCCACATCTCAGCCCCAGGAACCAACAGCCACCCCAAAACCTGTACCTCATTCCCCAAAACCAACAGCCACCCCAAAACCCATGTCTCAGCCCCAAAAACCAGTGGGCATTCCACCACCCACATCTCAGCCCTGGGAACCAACAGCCACCCCCAAACCCATGTCTCATCCCCGGGAACAAAGAGGCACCCCAACACCCACATCTCAGCCCCAAAAGCCAACAGCCACCCCAACACCCACATCTCACCCCCCAAAACCAAGAGCCACCTGCCAGGGCCAGGCCAGCCTTGTGCCATCCCTGCCCTGCCATCGGCTGTCCCCCGGCCCTCCAGCCCCTCGTGGTGTTCTCAGGATGGGGCAGTTTGGGGACCAGGGGGTGGTGGGCCACCCCAGTTTCCCCCCCCCCAACTCCGTCAAGGGGACCCAAAGGACAGGCAGGTTGACGATGCGACCGGGTGAACGCACAGAGCGGAGGTCTGGAACCAAGGGGGACCCTGCAGCCCCCCCCCCACCTCCTGCAGCCCCTCTCCCCAGGTGGGGGAGCACCCTGGGCACCCTGAGTGGGGGCAGGTGAGGGCAGGGAGACGCCCCCTGAGCACGGGGTGCAGCTCTGACACCCCCTTTGTAGGGCCAAAGCGTCCATGTAGGCAAGGACACATCCCTGCCCCCCCCCACCCCCGGGCTGGGGGTCCCACCATCCTGGGAAGGGCAGGAGACTGTGAGGGACAGGACCCCTGTCCCCAGGGGACCTTCCTCCTCCTCCTCTTCCTCCAGGGAAGGGGTCAGCCGAGGGAATTGCTGTCCCACAGCCCCACTGTGCCCCCCTCCCCGAGCACCCCCACAGCCCCGCCGGACTCTGCACCCCCCCGGGAACCTCCCTGCGGGGCTGGAAAGGGGGTCCCAGCTCAGCCACCCCACCCCCCCCACCCCCGTGCGGGGGTCCCTAAGGCCGGGGGACATGCTGGTGGGGAGCCCAGAGGCTGCGGGAATGGGAGCAGGGGAGCAGGGAGACCAGAGACCACGGGGATGGGCAGGTCGCCATTCCCCGGGGACAGGGAGCCGGGGCAGGAGGGATCCCCGATGCCTCGGGGATGGGCGCGATAGGCGGGGGGCGGGTCCGGCGAGGGCTCCGGGGCTGGCGAGCAGCCCCGATACCCCGGGAATGGGCTGGGGTTTCCCAGGGCAGCGGGGCCACGGGCGGGTCGGGTGTAGCCCTGACGCTACAGGGATGGGTGACTTCTGGAGGAAACGGGATGGGGTTTCCCGGTGGCGGAGGAGTCCTTCGGGAGGGTCGCCCCGATAGCGGGGGCACGGGTGGGGGTCGGGCGGGGGGGTTTCCCGGTGGCAGAGGCGGGTAAACCTGGCGTCGCGGGGATGGGCGTGGGAGGGGAGGGGGCTGGCGGGGCTTTCTCAGGGGCAGCGGGGGCTTGGGGGGTCGGGTCGCCTCGATACCTCGGGGATGGGCGGGGATCCGGGGGGTGGTTTCCAGGTGGCGGGGGAGCCGGGCAGGCGGGTCTCCCCGATACGCCGGGGACGGGCGGGGCGGGAGGGGGGAGGGGAGAGGGGAGTCCGAGTGGCTGTTTCCTGGTGGCGGGGGAGCCGGGAGAGCGGGTCGCCCCGATACCGCGGGGATGGCGGGGGGGGGAAGGTTCGGGGTTTTTCCAGTGGCAGAGAAGCCTGGCGGGCAGGTCGCCACGATACCACGGGGATGGGCGCGCGGGGGGGGGGGGGTGTGTGGGGTGAGTTTCCCAGCGGCAGAGAAGCCGGGCGGGCAGGTCGCCCCGATACCGCGGGGATGAACGGTCTTCACGGAGCGTGACCGGGAGCCGTTATCCCACGGCCGGGAGGCGGGAAAGGGTCTCCGGGGACACCGGGAAGCGCCGGGGCGGGGGTGGGTTAACCGGTACCTATGGTAGTGATGACGGTGATGGCGAAATAGAAGGAGCCGGCGAATTTCCACTGGACGCCGGCCTTGTGCGGCTTGAGCTTGAGGACGACCCACTCGAGTTCGCGGTAGCTCTCGGCGCTGAGGTTGTACTTGCTCTTCAGCTCCTGGCTCTTCGCCTCCAGCCGCCGCCGCTCCGCCGTCTCCTCCTCCGACTCCAGCGCGTCGAAGACGGCGGCGCCCACCAGCAGGTAAGTGAAGGTGCACATGATGAGCGCCAGCGTCCGCACGTTCTGCCGCTTCATGGTGCGGAGGCGGCGGCGGGAGGCGGCGGCGGGGCCGTCTGGGGCATGGCGGCGGCGGCGGCGGCACGGCGGAGCGCCCGGCGGGGCTCGGCGCGGCGGCAGCGGCGGCGGCGGCGGCGGCGGAGCGGGGCGGGCGGCGGAGGGCGGCGGCGGGGGCGGGCGGGGGCGGAGCTGTCCTTCAGCACCACCGCCCCGCCACGCGCACACGCGCGCACCCGCGCCCGCACCCGCGCCGGTACCGCTACCCGCACCGGCACCCACACCGACACCCGCACCCACCGGTACTGACACCCAGACTGCTACTGGCACCCGCACCCACTGGTACCGACACCGGTACCGGCACCCGCACCCACCAGTACCAGCACCCGCACCAACACCGGTACCGGCACCTGCACCCACCAGTACCAGCACCCGCACCCACTGGTACCGGCACCCGCACCGGCACCCACACCGACACCCGCACCCACCAGTACCAGCACCCGTATCAGCACCCACACCAACACCGGTACCGGCACCTGCACCCACTGGTACCGGCACCCGCACCCACTGGTACCGGCACCCGCACCAGCACCCACACCCACTGGTACAGGCACCCACTGGTACCGGCACCCACATCAACACCCACACCAACACCAGTACCGCCACCTGCACCCACTGGTACTGGCACCCACACCGGCACCCACTCTGGCACCCACACCCACTGGTACCGGCACCCACACCGGCACCCACTTCCACTGGTACCGACACCCGCATCAGCACCCACACTGACACCTGTAGCGACACCTGCACCGGCACCTGTACTGGTACCAGCACCCACACCCACTGGTACCGGCATCTGCACCGGCACCCACACCGGCACTGGCACAGGTGCCCACACCCATTGGTATGGCACCCACACCGGCATCCTCACCCACTGGTACTGACACACACACCAACACTGATACCAGCACCCACACCCACTGGTACCGGCACCAGTACCAATACTGGAACCTGCACCCACACCGGCACCCACACCCACCAGTACTGACACCCCCACCAACACCCATACCGATACCGGCACCTGCACCAACACCCAGACTGGTATCCACACCAGTACTGGCACCTGTACCAGCATCCGCACTGGTACCGCCACCCGCACCAGTACTGCCACCCTCACCAGTACCAATACCGGCACCCACATCAGTACCAGCACCCTCACCAGTACTGATACCGCCACCCACACTGGCACCTGCACCCACCGGTACCGGCATCCACACCTGCCGCCAACTGCACCCACACCAGTACCAACACCCACACCCGCACCCACTGCTACAGGCACCCGCACCAGTACCAATATCGGCACCTGCCACCCACTGGCACCCACACTGCCCCCTGCACACACCAGTACCCCCACCCGCACTACTACCTGCATCCACTGGTACTGGCACCCACAGGGGTACCGGCCCCTACACCCACTGCCACCCACATCCACCAGCACTGGCACCCACACCGGTATCGACACCGGCATCCGTACCCACCGGCACCGGCACCAGCCAGTACCGACACCCGCACCAGTACCAGTACTGGCACCTGCACCCACTGCCACCCGCACCAACACCCGCACCCGCACCCACCGGCACCGGCAGCAACACCCACACCGGTACCGGGACACACACTGCTCACACTCGCGCACACACGTACGCACCCGTGTGCACCCCTTGGCCACGCTTGTGCACACACACACTCGCACGCACACACAGGTGCACACGTGCACACTCTCACACACACACACGCACCCACGCGCACGCCTTGGCCACACCCGCGTGTGCACAGACGCACACACACACTCATGGCTATGCCCGCGTGTACGCACACGTACACACGCTCGTGGTCGTGCACACTCCTGCACCCCCTCGCGCACCCCCTCGCCCACGCTTGCACACGCGGACACACACACTCATGTGCGTATGCACACATGGGTGCACACCTACACAGGGGCACACACAAACGCACCCGTGTGCACCCCTCTCCACGCTTGTGCACACCCTCATATGCGTATACACACATACGTGCACGCGTGCGCACGCTCACACCCATGTGCACACCTACGCACCCGTGCGTAAGCACACACATACGCACACGCGCACACTCACGTGCGCACATACACACCCGTGTGCACCCCCTCGCCCACACTCACACGCAGAAACACACACACACACACTCAGGTGCACAGGCAGAAACAGGCGCACACCAACACACCTTCACACCCATGCACACCCCTCACCACGCTTGTGCACACACTCATAGACGTGCACACATATAGGCACACACGCACACCCTCGTATGCGTATACACACATATGTGCACACCTACAGACACCACACCCCATGTGCACCCCTACACACCCGTGTGCACCCCCTCACCCGCAGAAACACACTCACACGCATGTGCACACACTCGCACTCGTGTGCGCACCCATGCCTGTGCACACATATGCACTCACGCTTGTGTGCACACCTACACACCCACACACATGTACGTGTACACACACCCCCATGCGCACACACACACATCCCCTCTCCCCCCCTTGCACACACACACACACACTCATACCCACACGTACACACCCCCCCATGTACATACGCACCCCCTTGCCCGCACTTGCACACAATCACTTATATGTATGTGCACACGTACACACACACACGTACACACACGCGCGCACGTACACACACTCACATAGCATCACACGTACGCACATATTAACACACATACACACCCCTGTGCACACTCGCACATCATAGAATCATAGAATCATTCAGGTTGGAAGAGACCCTTGGGATCATCGGGTCCAACCACCAACCCCACTCTACAAAGTTCTCCCCTACACCACATCCCCCAACACCACATCGACACGACTCTTAAACACATTCAGGGATGGTGACTCCACCACCTCCCTGGGCAGCCTATTCCAGGGTCTGACCACTCTTGCTGGGAAGAATTTTTTCCTAATGTCCAGCCTAAGCCTCCCCTGCTGCAGCTTGAAGCCATTCCCTCTTGTTCTATCGCTAATTACCTGGGAGAAGAGACCAGCACCAACCTCTCTGCAATGTCCTTTCAAGTGGTTGTAGAGAGTGATGAGGTCTCCCCTCAGCCTCCTCTTCCTCAAACTAAACACTCCCAGTTCCTTCAATGGCTCCTCATCAGATTTATTCTCCAGGCCCTTCCCCAGCTCCGTTGCCCTCCTCTGCCCTCGCTCCAGCCCCTCGAGATCTCTCTCGTATTGAGGTGCCCAGAACTGGACACAACACTCAAGGTGTGGCCTCCCCAGTGCTGAGCACAGGGGGACAATCACCTCCCTCCTCCTGCTGGTCACACTATTTCTAATCCAAGCCAGGATGCCATTGGCTTTCTTGGCCACCTGGGCACACTGCTGGCACAGCCCCCCCCCCCGCCATCACACCTCCATCCGCACGGATGCTCGTGTGTGTGTGTGCGTGCGCCCCCCCCCCTCCCCGCCTACCCCCCGCTGCACATGCACGGCTGCACACTCACACACTTCACACAGTCCACTGCCAGCGCCCCGAACACGCAGCCCCCCGCGCGGGGTGGTCACGGGGTGGCTCCTGCCCGGACCAGGAGCCCTCGGGCTGGCCCAGCTCTGGAGACGCTGCTGACGTCCTTTTGGGAGGACGGATCCTGCCACGCTCTGTGCGGGGGACGCAGGTTGGACTGTCCCACACAGCGGGATCAGGGTGAGGTGGGGACTGTCCCTGTGGGGCACCATTCCCCGCTCCATCCCTGCGGGGCGAGGGGTGGCAGATCTCGGGGAGAAAGGCCCCAAACGCCCAATTCCTGGGTGGAGGAAGGGATGGATCATAGAATCCCAGAATGGTTTGGGTGGGAAGGGACCTTCAAAGCCCACCCAGTGCCACCCCCTGCCCTGGGCAGGGACACCTCCCACCAGCCCAGGTTGCTCCAAGCCCCGTCCAACCTGGCCTTGAACCCCTCCAGGGATGGGGCAGCCACAGCTTCTCTGGGCAACCTGGGCCAGGGGCTCACCCCCCTCACAACAAAGAATTTCTTCCCAATATCTCATCTCAGTCTCCCCTCTGTCAGTGTAAAACCCTTCCCCCTTGTCCCACGGCTCCCCTCCCTGATCCAGAGTCCCTGCCCAGCTTTCCTGGAGCCCCTTTAGGGACTGGCAGGGGCTGGAAGGTCTCCCTGGAGGCATCTCTTCTCCCAGCTGGACATCATAGAATCACAGAACTGTTAGGGTTGGAAGGGACATTAAAGATCATCCAGTTCCAACCCCCTGCCATGGGCAGGGACACCTCCCACTAGATCAGGTTGCTCAGAGCCCCGTCCAGCCTGGCCTTCAAAACTTCCAGGAATGGGGCTTCCACCACCTCTCTGGGCAACCTGTTCCAGTGTCTCACCACCCTCATGGTGAAGAACTTCTTCCTAACGTCCAGTCTGAATCGACCCATCTCTAGTTTTGATCCATTCCCTCTAGTCCTGCCGTTACCCGACATCCTGCATCCTGCCCGCCTGGCAAAGGGAACGGTCTGGGCTTGCCACTGTGGCCCCGGGGGGGCTTCGTCAGGCGCTGACACCCGAAACGAGGAACAATTGCGCTTTGCACATGTGCTGGCACCTCAAGCGAGCTGCCGGCAAGGAGCGACATGTGTCGCCGCGGCAGGACGCCCGCGTCCCCTCCGGTCCCCGGGGATGGGGGGGGGGTGTCCTACAGCAGCATCGCCGCAGCCCCCGGCTCTGCCCTGACGGCGCGGCCGCGGCAGCATCTGCTGCCTCCCGGCTCCTCATGGCGTCCAGATTTGGGCCGGGGGGGCTCGAAGGCGGGCAGCCGTTTCAAAAGGGCTGTCGGGGACGGGAATTATGGAATGTCGCAGCCTGCGCTGCTCTGAGGCAGGGCACCGGGAGGGGGGATGCTCCGCGGTCACACGGAATTAACTCCCGCTGGCAGCTTCCCAGGGGACCCTCCCCCCTGCCAGGAGGTGGCTGTTGCCCCCCTGTGCCGCAGCCGTGCTCTTCTCCACCCCCACCCCCCACACCCCCTCCGGGAATATTTCTGTTTGCTTTCCCAGCTGTGGAGGTGGGAAGGGGCAGGAGAGGAGGGAGGGGGGAGCCAGGACGCGCTTGCCCCCGGGGCAGAGGGGCGCTGAGCCCACCCAGGAGGCGGCTTCCACCTGTTTTACACCCGGGGAAAGCAAAAGGAGGGAAAAACCCAAAGATTTTTTCCAGGAGGTGAAGTGTGTAAAAAGCTGAAATAATAATCGGGCAGGAGGCAGAGCTGGGATTTCTGTGCCCCCAGCAGCGCGCTGGCTCCTTCCAGCATAACCCCCCCCAGCACCACCAAAGGCGGGGTGGTCCCTCGGCCAGCAAAAGCCACATGGCTTTGGGGACACTTCGCTGCCAGGTTGGGGAGGATTTCTGCGGGAAGAAGGAGACCCCAGTGCACGGAGCAGCTCGGCACCGTGGGGGCAGGTGGTGGGGACCTGCCGGTGTCACCGTGCCCCCGGGGACAGGGGAGGCCTCTGCCAGGCTCCGGCCGTTCCGGAGGGAGGGTGATGGTTGTATCCAAGGATCCGGAGGGGATGACGGCACCCTCCGATTTCCCCTTGCAGCTGGAGGTTGGAGCTGGAGCAATAACGTGCAGGAGCAGTGCTGCCATTGGGGGGCTGCGGCTCACAGGGTGCTGCAGCTCCGGGGGCGCTGTGGCTCATGGGGTGCTGTAGTTCAGGGGGTGCTATGGCTGTTGGGGTGCTGTAACTCATAGGGTGCTGCAGCTCACAGGGTTCTGTAGCTCATGGGATGCTGTATCTCACAGGGTGTAGAGTTCATGGGATGCTGTAGCTCACAGGGTGCCGTAGCTCACAGGATGCTGTAGCTCACAGGGTGCCGTAGCTCACAGGATGCTGTGGCTCACAGGATGCTGTGGCTCACAGGGTACTGCTGCTCACAGGATGTGGCAACTCATGGGATACTGTGGCTCAAAGGTGCTATGGCTGACAGGATGCTGTGGCTCACAGGGCGCTGCAGCTCACAGGGTGCTGTAGCTCATGGGATGCTGTGGCTCATGGGGTGCTGTAGCTCACAGGGTGCTGTAGCTCACAGGGTTCTGTAGCTCATGGGGTGCTGTGGCTCACAGGGTGCTGTAGCTCATGGGATGCTGTGGCTCATGGGATGCTGTAGCTCACAGGGCGCTGCAGCTCACAGGGTGCTGTAGCTCACAGGGTGCTGTAGCTCACAGGGTTCTGTAGCTCATGGGGTGCTGTGGCTCACAGGGTTCTGTAGCTCATGGGGTGCTGTAGCTCACAGGATGCTGTAGCTCATGGGATGCTGTGGCTCACAGGGCGCTGCAGCTCACAGGGTGCTGTAGCTCATGGGGTGCTGTGGCTCACAGGGTTCTGTAGCTCATGGGGTGCTGTAGCTCACAGGATGCTGTAGCTCACGGGATGCTGTGGCTCACAGGGTGCCGTGTCTGGCAGGGTGCTGCTGCTTCCCCCCCACAAGCTCTGCTCACCACCAGCCGGAGCCGCAGGGTGTGAACAAACACAGCACAACACAAGCTGTCACCGGCAGCTGCCGCGTCGCCCACCAGCCCCGGGCGGGCTGGGGAACAGGCAGAGGCGACCTCTCCTTCTGGGGAGCATCCGGAAGCTCTCTGGTCCCTGAAACGCTCCCTGCTCCCTGCTGAGCCCCCCAGAGGAGCTCCAGGAGCATCCTCAGCCATCGCTCTCAGCTGCTGGCAGCTTCTGTCCTGCTCTGGGACCTCTTTAGGTGTGGGAAAGCCGCGGCACAGAGCCCTGACGCCTTATTCCACGCCAGCCCGGGGAGCTCAGCCTCCTGCAAAAGATGGGCAGAGTTTTCCTGCTGTGGCTCTCCGTCCCCCCGGGCTGCTCCGGGGCTCATCCAGGAGGCACAGGGAGGGCAGAGCGCATCCCCTCCCACTGCCCCGCCACCGGTGGGCAGAGGGGTTCAAGCCCGCTGCCAAGTGCAGGGAGGGAGATGAAGCACCTTCCTGCTGCCGGACCCAGGACTGGAGATCCTGGATAGGTGAGGTCTGGCTCCGGAAAGGGACTGAGCTCTTTGCTTCCGGAGAAAATGGGAAAGGAGAGCAGCCCCGCGAGAGGAGAGCGGTGCAGCATCCTTTTGCAGGTCACTGGACGCCCCCTCAGCCACTCCAGATGCCACTGAGAGGAGGAGGATGGGGTTACAGGGGGCCTGAGGAAGGGAAGCGGATGGGCCCTGCCTGACTCCCTCTGCCTGGACTGAGGACAAGCCGGGGGGGAGCAGGTATCTCCATTTCTGGCATCACACTGGGGAGGGCCCATGCAACGGGCCCTTGGGTTGACCTGACAGCCACTCCTCCATCCCAGCATGCTGCTCCCCCATCCCTGCATCCTGCCCTTCCAGCCCTGCTACTCCATCCCAGCGTCCTGCCACTCCAACTCTGCATCCATGCTGCTCCATCCCAGCACCCTACTCCTCCATCCCAGCATCCTGCTCTTCCAACCCTATTCCTCCATCCCAGCTCCTTGCTCCTCCATCCCAGCATCCTGCTCTTCCAAACCTGCTCCTCCATCCCACCTCCCTGCTCCTCCGTCCCAACTCCCTGCTCCTCCGTCCCAACTCCCTGCTCCTCCATCCCAGCATCCTGCTCTTCCAACCCTATTCCTCCACCCCAGCTCCTTGCACCTCCATCCCAGCACCCTGCTTCTCCATCCCAACACCCTGCTCTTCCTCTTCCATCCCAGCATCCTGCTCTTTCAGCCCCGCTCCTCCATCTCAGCTCCCTGCTCCTCCATCCCAGCATCCTGCTCCTCCATCTGAGCATCCTGCTCTTCCAAACCTGCTCCTCCATCCCACCTCCCTGCTCCTCCATCCCAGCTCCCTGCTCCTCCATCCCAGCATCCTGCTCTTCCAACCCTATTCCTCCACTCCAGCTCCTTGCACCTCCATCCCAGCACCCTGCTTCTCCATCCCAGCACCCTGCTCTTCCTCTTCCATCCCAGCATCCTGCTTTTCCAGCCCCGCTCCTCCATCTCAGCTCCCTGCTCCTCCATCCCAGCATCCTGCTCTTCCAACCCTATTCCTGCATCCCAGCTCCCTGCTGGGTTGGCAGCCCCCCCTCTCCCTCCGCTCCCCTCGGCAGCCGCTGCCTGGTGTGACTCATGCCCTCCGCAGCGCAGAGACTCTCCAACTCTGGCCATTTCTGCCTCTTGAAAGCCGCAAATGCATCCGGGCTCGAGCAAGGCCATTTACTCCCTCCCTGCTGCTGCCGTGGCAGCTGCCAAAAATAAAATAAAATATAAAAAAAAAAAAAAAAAGAAACCAAAAACACCTCCTAAAAAGCAAACTGTGCCGTCTCTCTTCCGGCTGCACTGCCGAGTCACTCCCCAAAGGCTTTTTATTTTGTCTTCGCGGGATCCTAATGCATTTCTGCCCCGACAGCCAGACACCGAGTCCTGCGGGAAGGGGGGGGGGGGGTGCTGCCGAGGCTCCTCCGGGCAGCACCGTCCTTGCCCGCAGCCGGGGTCTGTGCCCTGGTCCAGCCGTCCGTGCCTTGGGCTGGTCCTGTGGAAAACTGGCTTCATGGGGGCTGGAGACTGGGAGGGGAAAGCGCTCAGGTTCCCCGTCCTCACCTCCCGGAGCAACGCCCCTGGGACAAGCTCCCAGCCCAGCCCGGGAGATGGACCAGGGGGTCAGGACAGGAGCCCTGCCAGAGGAACTCAGGGAAACAGATTCCTATGGAAAGGACATCCGTGGTGGTGGCTGCTTGGCCTGGGTGTCCCAGGGCACCCTGTCCCTGCAGGTCCCCCCTTCTCCTTCTCCCAGGGTAGCGTGGGCAGGGGACGGGGGGCACCGGCAGCCCATGCACCCTGGGTCTCCTGGGTGGGACTGGCACTGATGGGACAGTTCACACCACAGCCCGGGTACCACCCTGCCCTTCCTGCGGCTGGATGTCCTGAGAACCTCCCGTGAGCCACCTTCTTCTGCAAACCAGAGGCTGGGCAGGCTGGGAGAGCAACAGCCTGTGGGATGGGATGGGGTGGGATGGGGTAGGATGGGATGGGGTGGGGTGGGGTGAGGTGGGATGGGATGGGTTGGATTGGGCTGGGATGAGATGGGGTGGAATGGAATGTGATGTGTTGGGATGAACTGGGATGGGATTGGATGAGATGAGCTGAGATGGGATGAATGGTATGTGATGCATTGAGATGTAATGGAATGGGATGGAATGGGGCGGGTTGGGCTGGGATGAGATGGGATGGGATGGTAGGGCAATAACCAAGGGTCCTCTGAGACCCCAGGGCAGAGGGATGGTCCCTTGGACATCCCTTGGACATCATCTGCAGAGATTCTGCTGCTCTATTTCTGCCTGCTCCTGCTGCTGGGGTTCATGCAGAGGTCCCAAGGAAGCGTGGCATCACCGCACATTGTATGACCGGGTGTCATACAAAATACAGGGCTTGGGGATCTTTACAGGGCCACTGAGCCAGAAGGTTTCCGTGATACATCTCTGTTGTTCATGCAGAAAGCAGTGTTCATCGCAGGAACAAGATGCAAAGTCCTCTTGGTGCTTCCTAACCAGGCTACGGGAAGGGCTCCTACAAGGAGGACACCCAAAGCAAGGACCTGGACTTGGTCTTCTCCTCTCGCCACAGCCCTGTGCTGCTGGGTTGGGGCATTCCTGGCTTTGCCCTTCCTCCACCCCGGCAGCACCAGCCTCGTGAAGTGGGAACTTTTCCTGCACCAGATAATTATTTTGGCAGGTTATTTCCCAGGGAAAGTCATAGAATCATAGAATCATAGAATTGTCAGGGTTGGAAGGGACCTTAAAGATCATCTAGTTCCAACCCCCCTGCCCTGGGCAGCGACACCTCCCACTAGATCAGGTAGCTCAGAGCCCCGTCCAGCCTGGCCTTCAAAACTTCCAGGGATGGGGCTTCCACCACCGCTCTGGGCAACCTGTTCTAGTGTCTCACCACCCTCATGGTGAAGAACTTCTTCCTAACGTCCAGCCTGAATCGTCCCATCTCTAGTTTTAATCCATTCCCTCTCGTCCTACCATTACCCGACATCCTAAAAAGTCCCTCCCCGGCTTTCTTGTAGGCCCCCTTCAGATACTGGTAGGCCACTCTAAGGTCTCCTCGGAGCCTTCTTTTCTCCAGACTGAACAACCCCAACTCTCTCTGTCTGTCCTCATAGGAGAGGCGCTCCAGCCCTCGGATCATCCTCGTGGCCCTTCTCTGGACACGTTCCAGCACGTCCATATCTCTCTTGTAGTAGGGGCTCCAGAACTGGACGCGGTACTCCAGGTGGGGTCTCAAGTCCCTGAGCAGCCCATCATGGAATCATGATTTGGGTGGGAAGGGACCTTCAAAGCCCACCCAGTGCAACCCCCTGCCCTGGGCAGGGACACCTCCCACCACACCAGGTTGCTCCAAACCCCGTCCAACCTGGCCTTGAACCCCTCCAGGGATGGGGCAGCCACAGCTTCTCTGGGCAACCTGGGCCAGGGGCTCACCCCCCTCACACCAAAGAATTTCTTCCCAATATCTCACCTAAATCTCCCCTCTTGCAGTGTAAAACCCTTCCCCCTCGTCCCACGGCTCCCCTCCCTGATCCAGAGTCCGTCCCCAGCTTTCCTGGAGCCCCTTTAGGGACTGGCAGGGGCTGGAAGGTCTCCCCGGAGCCTTCTCTTCTCCAGGCTGAACCCCCCCAGCTCTCTCAGCCCGTCCTCCCAGCAGAGGGGCTCCAGCCCTCCCGGCATCTCCGGGGCCTCCTCTGGCCCCGCTCCCACAGCTCCGTGTCCATCATCCTCAAGTTTCGGAGAGGGGTTCGATAGACCCCGGGAGGCTGCTCCAGCTCCCTGGGAATGGTTGGGTGGGCAAAGGAGGTGTCCCCAGTGTGTTTTGGGGCAGCACGAGGCTGGAAAGTGGCCGTCCAAATCTCACTGTGTCCCAGCCGGGCATGGCGGTGGGGATGGTGGGGTGTCCCGCACCCCGGGGTGGCAGCGTGCGCCCACCCCGGCCTCGCTGCCATCGCTGCTCCCGAATGCATCACCAGCCTCTCCAGCCAGCTCGATTTAGCTCCGGTAAACGGCTCGGTTTCCTGATCTGATTTTTTCTGACGTGGAGCCGTTCCTGCCCTCCGAGCTGCCCTCCCCTCCGCGGCGGCTGGATGGACGCGGTCCCCGAGGACCTGACACTTGTCTGCGGAGGCGAGAGGGGGGAGCGGGCCACCTTCTCCTCCGCCCCAGCAAGTCCATTAAGGCAGCCGATGTGCTGAGCAGGGCACAAGGAGCCCACCCCCCCCCCCCCTTCCCCAAAACAACCCCTCCCCACACCCCCAAAACAAACCCAGCCCGGCAAAGAGCCGCGTGATCCCTTAAAAAAAAAAACAACGAAAACACCAAAACGGTTGTTCGTGCCATCTGGAGCAAAAGAAAATGGAATTTTAATTAAAAACTCATGAGCTAGATGCTATAAATACATCGTCTTGCTGTAAGTTATTCACCCATCAGGAACACGGAGGTCTGATCCCGGGCTCGGCGAGAGGAGCAGCGTTGGGGTTTTATTTTTTTTTTTCATTTCTGGGGCTATATATCTTTTTTTCCCTCAATTTTCCCCGCTCAGGCGAACAGCAGCACCCCAGCAGCCAGCCCTCGGCCATTTCGGGGAGCCCCGGCCGAGCTCAGAGCTCTCTGCCCGCAGGGCTAGTGGCCGGCGGAGCTTGCCAGCCCTTGGGTTACGGCCAGCAGATCTCAGCACCAGCGGAGGGAAGCGTCACTCCGGGTAATTCAGGGCCTGGATTTCTTCTTTCCAAGCACTGGGGATAACACACAGATCAAACCGGCAGCAGCCTCGGGGAAGGAGCAAAGTTTTGGTAACAGACCCCAAATTTCCAGGGCGTGGTGGTCCCACCAATCAGCCACCCCCATCTGCTGAGAGGAGACTCGGACTCCCCTGCTCTGGCTGTGTCTGCGTCTGCCTCGGCCCAAAGAGGGAACCTGTTAACCCTGAAGCCTAATGGCAGACATCTAGAAGTACCAGGAAAGGAAAAGCTTCCTGACAGCAGAAGGAACCTGTTAACCCTGAAGCCTAATGATGGACATCTAGAAATACCAGGAAAGGAAAAGCTTCCTGACAGCAGCACTGGGTGGGATCAAAAATTCATCTGGATTTTTTCTCTGTTCGTGGAGAACTGGGACAGCCCCAGATCAGAACAGGAGCAGAACAGCCCTACCCCTGTCTGGACACTTAGAGCATCAGGAGTTTACAGATGTCCCAAAGCACAGGCCAAAACACCCACACCATGGTGGAAATCTTGGGAAAGTGGTTTCATCCCAGATGTTCTTCAGACCCAGGGTTTTGGTTAGGTCCTTCTCAGGGTCTCATGCTGGGAATTCGCTGGTTCCCAGTGGGGTGGCAGGAGCAGGCGGCTGGGAGGCCAGTCCTGCTCCCAGTCCTGCGAAAGGCAAGTAATACCCTGCCGTGCGCTGCCTTGGGATCTCTGGGAAAGCTGGACACTGCCGGCAGAGAAGGGTTGACCTCCTCTAGCACGGGTGAAACCTCGAAGGGAAGGGGGACGGGGATGGGCGGCAGCTCCATCAGAGGAGATCTCAAATCCTCTGTGTTCACACCCAGCAAATCTTCTCCCAAAAAAAGAGCCCCTGCTAGGAATCTCTTTGGCAGGACGCTGCCAGACCCCGTCGCTTCCCGCTCCTGGGCAGATCCCGTGCCAAGGCACGTCAGGTTTGAGCCCTCCCCAGGCTGTTTCCCAGGGATGAGAGCGCAGAGCTGGCCTGGATGAAGCTCAGAGCTCAGCTCGCAGGGACGTACGGGGCAAATCCACCCCACGGATCCCTGCTCCAGCCCAGCAGCGCCGGTCTGCCCTCTGCAGAGCTGCTTTTATGGGCAGAGGGTCTTCTCAAGGCTGCTGGGTCCCACCCTGGGGTAAGGTGACCACATGGGTGAGGGGTACAGAGAGGTAATGAACTTTTTTTTCTAATAGTTTGACGGGCAAAACTTTTTCCTGGCAGAGGCTCGCACGCTTCAAGCGTTCATTTAGGAGCCCTGCTGATAAATCACGGAGTTGCTCTGCTTGACCCCAGCACCCCGGACCTTCCCAGCCCAGGTCCCGCAGGAACAGGGAGGCTCTGGGTGGACGTTGTCCCCTGGATCCGGCGGTGCTGGGAAGAGGGGACTCCGCTCCCAGTGACTTAGCCCTTCCCTTCTCCAGGAGGTCATTGTCCCCTTGGAGACCTCCCAAACCCACGTCCATCAGAAGGCGCTCGGTGGTTCAGCACATCCTCTGCACAGCCTTTAAACCCGGGGGGAGATGAACCACCCTCCGAGAGGCTGATCGCTCGCTCCAAACCATGGAGGGAGGCAAGTTGCTGGCCTTCAAATAGGTGTAAAACATTTAGCTGGCTACAGAAACGCCAAGACTATCGTTATTTAAGTAGACAGGAGCGAACCTAAGTTGTTCAGCTTAAAATGGGGCGAGGGAGGGCCCGTCAGAGCTGATCTGAGGTTTTTTCACGTCTCCGCGCTCTGGCAGGGCCGGCGAGCAGAGGAATTCTCTTTCGCGAGTGCTTTTTTAAGAGCACACGCTCTGACGGGCCGAGGCACGAGATCAAACCGCCGGGAAACTGCAAGCCACCCGAAAAACTTTCCCAAACGCGTGTTGTGATTCATTTGAAGTACATACTTTTGCTGTCACAAAGAGACAGAACCAAGAATGCTAATAAACTGCAAGCAATGTAAATATAGAGCAATGCAGTCAAAACAACGAAAACCCAGCATTATGCTCTGATTTTAAGCGACACACAAAGGCAAAAACCCCCGCGCTCAGGAACACGCCGAGGGAGAGCTCCGCAAGCGGCCGATAACCCCGGCGGAGGGGTGGCTTGTTTTCGCCTGCGCGGCGTCACGCAAGCAGGATTCCGAGCCCCAAACATCTGGTTTTCAGGACCAAAACACCTTATCTGGATTCCCCGGTCTGAAAACCCAAGCCCGGTATCTCGCCATGCCATGGAAAGGACGCGGGAGGACTGGGCACGGCTTGGGCTTGGGCTGCCTCTTGTCGGGATGCTCCTTATTTCCCACCCCCGGGATCTGGGAGAAGCTGGTGCCCAGCATGGGGCTGCCCATGCACATCCCATGGGCTGGTGCCGTGGTCCCCGTGCATGCGGCTATCGCGGGCACGGGGTCCCCGTGTGGTGGACCACCAGCACAGCCAGAATGGCATCATTTCTGCTCACGAAACAAGTGGTGGCGTGTCCTGTCCCCCAGCCCCGAGCTCCCATCTGAAGCACAGGGCTCCAGCCCGTGCGACCCGCCCCTGGGGTGGGATGGAGCCGGGAACATCCCAGGGTGGGGGAGCAGGAGGCATTGCCTGGGTCTGTACCCCCGGAGCTTGGCTCCGGAGGGGCTGCCACCCTTGTGCCTGCTCGGGGTGGGGGACAGCCGCTGTGTCCCCCAGCCCTGTGCTCCCAGCATCACGCAGGGGCTGCACGTGCACACCAGAGCAGCATCTTGTCCCTCCCCAGGACCTCTAACTCAGCATCAGTGCCCCAAAATGGGTGGGATTCAGTGAGGTACAGCAACTTTTTGGGGTGTTCAAGATGCCCATGAGCCAGCAATGTGCCCTTGTGGCCAAGAAGGCCAATGGCACCCTGGGGGGCATCAAGAAGAGCGTGGCCAGCAGGTGGAGGGAGGTCATCCTCCCCCTCTGCTCTGCCCTGGGGAGGCCACAGCTGGAGCACTGGGTCCAGTTCTGGGCTCCCCGGTTCCAGAAGGACGGGGAACTGCTGGAGAGGGGACAGCAAAGGGCTACCAAGATGACTGAGGGATGGAGCCTCTCTGTGCTGAGGAAAGGCTGAGAGCCCTGGGGCTGTTCCGCCTGGAGAAGAGCAGGCTGAGAGGGATCTCATCAATGCTCAGCAATAGCTAAAGGGTGGGGGGCAAGAGGATGGGGCCAGACTCTTCCCAGCGATGCCCAGGGACAGGACAAGGGGTAACGGGCACAAACTTGACCATGGGAAGTTCCACCTAAACATGAGGAGGAACTTCTTTGCTGTGAGGGTGGCAGAGCCCTGGCACAGGCTGCCCAGAGAGGTGGGGGAGTCTCCGTCTCTGGAGACATTCAAACCCACCTGGACGCGTTCCTGTGCCACCTGCTCTGGGTGACCCTGCTCTGGCCGGGGGTTGGACGGGGTGATCTCCAGAGGTCCCTTCCAGACCCTACAATTCTGTGATCCTGTGATTCTGGGGTTTGCCCTCATGCCTGCAAGCTCTCCCGCCTCCCTGCTGCCTCCCCACGCCAGGAAGATTTCTCCAGGGCCGTGCCAGGCTTACGTAAAGCCCAGCAAAGCTGCAATAACAACAGGGCTGTTTGGCTGGCTGAGGTTGAGCCAAGCTGTGAGCTGCTGCCAACATCCCGTTCCCCTGCCAAGCGCACAGTGCTCGGTCTTTCGGCACCTGCTGGGAGCCCGGCTCAGACAAGGAGTCGCTGCTGGCACCCACCCGGCGCCTTGGGAAAGATCCTGGGTTATGTACAAAGATACAGGAGGTGAACGGTCACACCATGCCAGACCCCAGCAGTGCCCATGGTGTTGGCTCTGATGGGGACTGCTGTGGGATGGAGTGCGGGATGGCACTGGTGAGGCCCCACCTCGAGGGCTGTGTCCAGGTTTGGGCCCCTCACGCCAAGAAAGACATTGAGGGGCTGGAGCGTGTCCAGAGAAGGGCAACGGAGCTGGTGAGGGGTCTGGAGCACAAGTCCTGTGAGGAGCGGCTGAGGGAGCTGGGGGTGTTCAGCCTGGAGAGAAGGAGGCTGAGGGGAGACCTTCTCGCTCTCTCCAGCCCCCTGAAAGGAGGGGGGAGTCAGGGGGGGTTGCGCTCTTCTCTCAAGGAACAGGCCATGGTACAAGAGGAAACGGCCTCAAGTTGCGCCAGGGGAGGTTTAGGATGGATATTGGGAAGAATTTCCTCCCGGAAAGGGTTGTGAAGCGTTGGCAGAGGCTGCTCAGGGCAGTGGTGGAGTCGCCATCCCTGGAGGGATTTAAAAGCCGGGCAGACGCGGTGCTGAGGGACATGGGGTAGTGGTGGCCTTGGCAGTGTTGGGTTGATGGTTGGACTCAATGACCTTGAAGGACTTTTCCAACCATAACAATTCTACGATTCTATGCCCAGGGATGGACCCAGCCTAACGAGAGTGTGAGGAAGCACGCGGAGGAAGGCAGGCTCAGATGGGCTGGAGACATTGTTCTGCCAAGAGAAGGACAGTGAAGGTGCATGGGACCCCTCCTGTATCCCAGGCTGGTGCTTGCTGGTCACTGGCAGCTGGAAAGGTGTGAGGAACCCTCCTCTGCTGTCCTGAGACCCTGTAAACTCCTACCACTAGTGAGCCAAGTGAGACGACTTCTCGCTGCTCCCTGGCCACAACATGGAAGAGCTTTATCCTGGTCACGCTGCTTCTCCCTTACAGGGCAACGAGGGGACAGGAGAGAAGAGATATGGAGGAGGGTTGGCGTATGGGGCAGTGCCATAAAAATGGGATGACACTGGTTGCTCCCTACAGCCAAGCCCATCCCGGTTATCCCTGGGGAAGCAGAGAACCCACCAGCGGGATCTCTTTGACCTCCCAGGAGACACCAGGGAGAGCAGCTGTAAGAGTGAAGCTCACCCTGACCCACCATCGCTGGGGAAGCGGGGAGGAGGCGGCTGCAGCCTCTTCCCCTAAAAGCCCGCAGTGAAATGCACCGTGCTGCTTGTGGAGCTGAGGATTTCGACCCTATTTCTCAAATCGTTTTCTTTTGTTGTCACAACAGCCTGGGATTTCAGCGCCCTTCCCAGAGTTTTCTCAACCAAACCTTCACCCCCGGCAGGCTGGATCTGGCCCTGGATGACTTTTATAAGGGACCTTCTGGAGGAAAGCACATGGGATGGGTGCTGCCAGGGCTGGGAAAGTCCCTGGTGATGGAGGGATGAAACCTTCTGCTCACGGGAACATCCAAGCGCTGGATGTTCTGCAGAGAAGAGGGAAATCCCTGGAGGAAAGGGAGCGCAAGGGGTGTCCTGGAGAGCCCTTGTGAAGAAGGAAAGCCCAGGTGGTGGTTCCACAGGGCAGAAGTCCTCTTCTCCTTCCCCTCAGCTGCCCAACGAAGTCCCCTGGGCAGGCAGCTGGCCCCAGGGCTGAGCTGAAATCATCCCTTCCCCAAAGTTGGAGCAGGGGCCACCAACTCTGGGACCATTGCTCAGGCTCTCTTATGGGTTTCCCTAAAAGGACTCTTTTTTCTGAGAGCTAAGCATGCCCGGGCTGCCAGAGGGCATAGGATCTCTAAGTCTCTGGAGCCGCACATGGTGTGGGCAACTGTGGGCAGCAGGACCTTGGAGCAAAGCTGTGGAGAAACAAGTGTCATGGGAGTCACCATCTGGACACCAGCGTCTCTGGTCCTGGAGCAAGCATCATCTCATCTCAGCCAGTCCTTGGCCACAGTTTGGCCCTTGCGACCACCGTGTCCCCACAGCTGCTGGGAAGGATGAGAGGATGGAGGTGCTCTAATAAAATCCTCTTTTTCTTCTTTCCAGCTGAGGGCTGCCCTGTCACTGTCTCTGTGCCGGACAGGCCACCCGCTGCCTTGCATCCAGGCTGTGTCCCAGGACCACAGGTCACAGGCAGAGCTGGATCCAGCCCCTTCCCGTGTCCCGCTCAGCAATCCAGATGGCTCATCCACGGGATGCTGTGACCCAGATCACGTCCCTTCTCCCACCGTGGCTGTGCGAGAGCCCTTGCCGGGAATGCAGCAGCTTCTGGCTACCGCAGTTCCTGCCATACGGCGCTGGCATCAGCCAATATTGGGTATTTAATGGCGTGTGGATATGAAGGGCAAAGCCCCAATTCATCTCTCTTCCAACCGGCCTGAAACTGGGCATCGGTCCATGCGGTTGGCAGCGGTTCATCCTCGCTCAGGCAGCCAAGGACTGCACTAAAAAACCTGGGAAAGAGCAGAGAGAAGGGGATGGTCGCTGGGCTGGGAAGAAAGGGACTCCTCGACTCCTGCAGGCAGCCGGGGAAAGTCACGCTCCAGCCAAAAACTGGGCACAGGCTCCTCTGGTACCCAGGACACTTATGGCATTTGTATTCAGAGCAGCAAACGGGCAAGAGGCGTCACAGGTGAGTCACAGGCACAGGCGTCCAGGGAAATATGGAATTGAAATCTATAATCAACTTGTCCTGCTGAGATCTAAGGCTGGGAGCCACCGTCTGCCAAGAGGAAATACAAACATTTGGGGTTTTTCCTTTTAAAAAAGGGAGGAAAAAGTGAAGAAGAGAGGGATTACTCAAGGATGCGGCGTGAATCATAGGATACAACCGAAGGTTGCTTTCCAGGAGGCTACAGGAGCAAAGCACCAAGTGAAAATGCAAACCACGATGCCCGGCAAAATGGAGTGAGAGACGCGCTCATCTCTGTGGCTTTGCTCTGGATCTGCGGGCCATGTAGCTCCGAGCAAAACGAAGGTGAGCTGGAGGTGGCGATGGGGTCAGCAGTGCCCACTAGGGGATGTCTCAAGAGGACCTGCTTTCCAAAGAGTCTCTTTGCGCTTTCTACCGTCTGGTTTTGAGCACCTGAAGATGAAGGCGGTTGCAGTTTCCCCAAACAACCCTGAGCTGGGAGATGGAGAACTCAAGGGAGCACGTTCAGACCAAAAGTAGGTATTTGATGATCCCGGGTTGTGAGCCAGATGTTCACAAGTAGGTGTCTAGTGTCATTCACAACACCCTCAGGTCCCATCTGCTGGTCCAGAAAGCCACGGATCTTCCATGAATCTTTTGCCACCTCAGCCAGCCCATCGGGATGTCTTGGGCACCCTCCCAGGTCCTGTGGGTACCTCAGGTGGATCCATTTGGGTGACTGACTTGAGTCTATAACATCATGAGAGGTTGTTCACACTCTTCTTCTGCTCAAAGGGCATTTCCAAAGAGCAGCTCATCTTAGTTCATCAAGGCACGACAAGTTTATCCCATTGCACCAAGGAATTCCTGCTTTCCTCCAGGGACCTGCAGTGGGTGGGAGGGTGAGCAGCTTCAGGGGAGATGTGTGAAGCTGGGTGTGGAAGCTACCATGCTGAGGAGCTGCCAAGCTCAGGAGGTGGCCTGCAGGATTGGACTTTCCCAGGAGGAGCACCAGGCACTGGGATGGGTGCATTGGGTCTGTCCATGTGGGACATCTGCAAGCAAACCCAACCCAGAGGTGGCATTGAGGAGAGTGGAGTGAGTGGTTTTATAGAAAGAGGTTTCATAGAATCATTTAGGTTGGAAGAGACCCTTGGAATCATCGAGTCCAACCATCAGCTCCACTCTACAGAGTTCTCCCCTACACCACATCCCCCAACACCACATCTACACGACTCTTAAGCACATTCAGGGATGGTGACTCCACCACCTCCCTGGGCAGCCTATTCCAGTGTCTGACCACTCTTTCTGTGAAGAGTGATGGGGCGGGAGGACAATCCCTTGTACCAGGGCTGTGTCTGCAAGTTCAGTCCATAGCTGGGTGTTGGTGTAACTGGGTAGTGGACCTCCATGTAATGCTGAGAAGACCAGGCTGGGTCTTCTAGAGGTAGCGTGGCCCACTGTAGCACCACTGGTGGTCACCAGACTGTGTAAGATAGTGGGGGCAGCCCAAGTGACGGCTGCAGAAGGGTGACCCAAGCAACTACCCAAGCCCAGAGCTAATGCCACAAGCCCTTGAGCAAGGAGGGCAGGGAGCAAGGCTCAGTCCACGCTCAGCTGAACTTTTGTTGGCTTGTGAGCTGTTGTTGGGTCTCAACACATCAGCAGCCCATGGGGCTTGGGACTCGGCTACTAAGGCGGATGGACTTCCAAGGTTTGTGGACTGAGAGAGGATGTAAAATTGGAATCTCCCGCCCCCAGGCAAGACTTTCTGCTTGTCCTGAGCGCTCCTTGATGCATCCTCGTTAACCTGTTCTTGAAAATCTCCCTTCGTTGACCTTGGAAGGTCCAGACCAGCAGTTTACTCTTCTTTCTAGAAAGATTTTCCTTAACTTTGCTGCATCTTGAGCCTGGTGGGTTTTTTGGTTTTGTTTTTTTTTTTTTTTTCTGCTGGCCGCCAGGACACCGGAGACAGGATAGTCCCTTCCTATTTGCAGACGTATGTTTTGCATTTGAAAACCAGGGTCAGGTGTCCCTGGCACTGTCTCTTCTCTACACTAAAGCAATTCCCATTCCTCCCGACTGCTGCCGCGGGTCATATTTTCTGGACCACTGGAAGCAGCCAGAGCAAAGGCACCGGTGAACCAGTGTGGGATCTCTGAGCATCTGCACTGGCCCCGGCAGTGAGTGCAGGGGAATAAAGACATGAAGATGACCGAGCTCTCGGCTGTCATGCCGAGAGTTGTTTGAAGCATGAACAGAAAAGCATCGGGGAGCGGAGAGAGGCATGAAAGCCACAACCGCCTGATATGACAGCAGAGGAATGAAATCAGAGAAAATCCGATTTCCACCAGAGAGTAAAAATAAACTCTGACAAGCGAGGGGAGGGAGGGAGGGAACAGCGTGTTCCCGAAACCGCCACTTCCCCAGGCGATGCGCACAACCCAACCCGACAGGCACCAGCGCGCATCCCGCAGCCCTGGGGTCACGGTCCCCAGGGCGGATGGGGACCTGAGTTGTCCCCTGCAGAGCCAGCGCAGGCAGCTCCACGCTCTGCCCTTCCCAGGGCTGTGGTCCCTGCCCAGCTCATTACCTGGGGCTGTGCACGGCGCCCATGGTTACAAACCCCTTGGAGACCAGCAGAGAGGAGCCCAGAGGGGCCGGGGATGGGCTGCACTGGTGCTAACGAGCCCTGACGGGCTCAGGCTCCATCCCAGCCTCGTGACGGTGGTGAAGACCTCAGTGGGGACCAGGGCAGCTTTTGCACATCAGCCAGGATCAGAGCGTCGGTGGCAGGAATGGAGTGGGATGCTGTTTGGCCTCCTGGTGATCTGGCTGAGACCTTTCCAGCCAGTACCAGGGGTCCCCCTTTGGTGGGGGGGGTGCAGATGGACACAGGGGACATGCAGATGCTCAGAGGGTTGAAGCACCTCTCCTATGAAGACAGGTTGAGAGAGCTGGGGTTGTTCGGCCTGGAGAAAGCTCCTAGGATACCTTATAACAGCCTTCCAGTCCCTAAAGGGGGCTTACAGAAGGGATGGGGAGGGACTCTTGATCAGGGAGGGGAGCCATAATACAAGGGGGAAGGGTTTTACACTGACAGAGGGGAGATTGAGATGAGATATTGTGAAGAAATTGTTTGGTGTGAGGGGGGTGAGCCCCTGGCCCAGGTTGCCCAGAGAAGCTGTGGCTGCCCCATCCCTGGAGGGGTTCAAGGCCGGGTTGGACGGGGCTTGGAGCAACCTGGTCTAGTTGAAGATGCTCCTGCTCATGGCAGAGTATTGGGCTAGATGGCCTTTAAAGGTCCCTTCCCACCCAAACCATTCTACGATTCTATGATCCTATGATTCTATATAGACAAATCTCTGCTGGGGCATGAGCCTGATGAGGCGCAAGAGGCAGATGCCAAGCTCTGTCCTACCATTGGTCTCATCATCTCTCCTTCCCCTTGATGAAGTTGCTTTATGAAGTAACTTGAGGTCTGTCTCTTCTCCCAAGGAACAGGCCATGGGACAAGAGGAAACAGCCTCAAGTTGCACCAGGGGAGGTTTAGGATGGATATTAGGAACAATTTTTACATGGAAAGGGTTGTGAAGCATTGGCAGAGGCTGCTCAGGGCAGTGGTGGAGTCGCCATCCCTGGAGGGATTTAAAAGCCAGGCAGACGTGGTGCTGAGGGACATGGGATAGTGGTGGCCTTGGCAGCGTTGGGTTGATGGTTGGACTCGATGATCCTAAAGGTCCCTTCCAACTGAGACAATTCTATGATTCCATAAAGGTGCTTCCCTGATGCAAACAGGACCGTGGGTCCATAGCTCATCTTGGAGGGGATTGTTGGAGGTGTCACAGGTGTGGGAGGAGTCCACTCAGGGAAAGCGTTGGGGGCAGGAGGGGAGCGGGTTGCATGGAACCGGTCAGAATAATAATAATAACTACTCCAGCTGAGGAATAACGGGGTTACAGCACCGGCAGCACGATGTTGTTCTAGTACGTGGGAGACGGGGGGGCTGTTTGTGGCCAATCTCCTGCCTGCCCTCCCCGAGTATTTCATTACCAGCTTTTCAAATTCACGTTTTCTTAGCACGCCCACGACGCTTACGCTGTAATTCTGTGTTTCCCTCTCTCATTACTCAAACAACCGCACAAAGGTGGCTCCCAGCAGGTAGCTGGGAGCATCCCACCTGTGAGGAAGCAAGTCTGCCGTGGGTTCCTCGCTGCTGGTGACGCAGCCTGGCGGTTTCGGTGTCTGGGGACCAGGGAACCAGCTTTCTTGAAAACAAGCTATTTCCCCTCAGAGCCTGGAGGTTTCGTCTCCCTTTATGTTCATCCTCGCAGGTAAAATACCCGCTCTTGCAGGTGATGCATCTCACAGATCCATGTGAGCGTCTGCGGTGGGTCCCGGGCAGGGAGAGGGGTCTTTGGGCTGCAGATGAGGAAGGGACCAAGTGGCAACAGCTTAAGTGAGAGCTTCGTGCTCCTTTCCTCTGGCTTCGGGGTCCTGCAGACGTATAATGCTTTGAAGAGATTTTACTTCTTAATTATCTTTTTCAGAGGAGCCTCCTGCTTCATGGAAGACCCTGCAAACAGAATCACAGTCATAGAATCGTTTAGGTTGGAAAAGACTCTTTAAGACTCCAACTGTTAATCTCACACTGCCAAGTCCATCGCTAAACCAGGTCCCTCAGCACCACATCTACATGTCTTTTAAATACCCCCAGGGACGGTGACTCAACCGCCTCCCTGGAAGTGGTGGAAAAGCCATATCCTGGCTAATCTCCTGCCAGGTCTTGAGCTGAGGAGACCTTGAGTCTGCAGGAGACCTTGCCACGCTCCTGGCTTCGCTTGGTCCCCTCCCCAAGGCAGTCCTGGACCCCACAGGGTCCCCACTGCGGGCAGGAGACCCCTCCTCAGTTGCAGGTGACTCTTCCCCCAGTGTCAGCAGCGGCCACAGTGGCTTCCTCATCCCCAAAATCTCATCCTCCGTCTGCTCCATCACCCGTGCGGCTTGTGCCAGGAGTTGCCCTCACCATGTGCCACTGCCAGGTCCCAAGCCCAATGGATCATCACTTTGCAGGTGAGAGCTTGTAGGGATTAGAAGACAGAGATGGTACCTCCATCCTCCAGCTGCCCCCCTGTGATGCCTCCAGAGCCACTTTTGGGGCTCCAGCAGCACATTTGAAGGATGGAAGGCGCATCTGGCCAGCCTCGGATGCTTAGAACCAGGCGCTGCTTTGGCTGGCAGGAACATCCCCACCAGGATGATGCCCAACGTTGACTTTGCCAGTTGGACGCCGATAAAAGCCCTGAGCCCCTCCGCCTCCCTCCCCTGATAGAGGCTGATCATGCTGGCGACGCACCGGCAGACTGGAGCTCCAGCTTAATCGCCCTCCCTTTCTTTCTTTATTGTTTCGATGAAGAGGGATCTGAAGAATAAACTCCAAACTGCTATTTTAAGGGGAACAACCTAATGCACAAAAAAGCCCGCATTTCTGCCAAAATGGCATCGCGACGCGGCGGAGCGCTTGGCTTCTCCTGAAACTGAGCCCCATGCCCAATTTAGGCGAAACTATTTGCCATCAGAGGCAGATACCGCAAGGTTTTCCCAGATCCATCTCCTCGGATAGTCACCGTGGCAGGACACGATGGCTTTTGCTCCGTGCCCCACGGCTGTGGGGCAGGGAGGAGAGGTTTGTGGCCAGGCTGGGGGTCTTACATCCCATCACAGCTCCCTTGCTGCATCCTGCCTAGAAGGATGGGGCAGATGGCAGCTCTGTATGAGGTGGGGCGATGATTTTTGTGGGGAGGGGACCAGCTTCTGGCATGCAGGGACATGGCGCCGGCCCTTCTGCGACATCCCAGCGCCTTGCAGACGCAGGCAGGGCAGACACAGGGGTCTGCTCTCCTTCACCTTGAGAGCAAAAAACAGCTGACAGGAGCCATCAAATATTGATGCTTTCCATTTATGAGGCCCTCAGAGCCCGGTTGCGGTCAGCGGAGTGGGAGGCTGATGCTCTCCATCTCTTCCAGAGTTGTGCAGACGATCGATGACAGCTCTGGGAACAGGCACAGGGACCTCCCTGGTGTCCTTGTCCTCGTCCCATCGGCTGTGAGCCAGGGATGACATTGGTCCTTGCTCTTGCAGATGGCTAGCCGCTTCGCCTCGTGAAACCAGTGATTTTCTGCACCTTCTTTGGCATGTCCCAGCTCGCCATCATGCTTTCCAGGCACCTGGGGAGAAGCAAAGCCAGCAGTCCCAAGCTGCGGGGACCAGCTCCCCCTCTGCAGTGACACACAGACCCTGCGGATGGTTTCCCATGGGGGCTGAAGGAGGTGGGGAACGGCAGCACGAAGAGCGCGGGCTCAGCAGGAGATGTTGTGGAATAGCCGGGACATTGGTGGGATGGGGCAGGGCTGGCCAGGACCCTCCTGGGTTCATCAGCACTGGGACATGCGGAGGGCCACGGGCATCTATTTTCAGGGGATGGAGGGGGTTGGGTGGGGATTAGGGTTTCCTTTCACTTCCTCTGGGCTTTTTTATCGCTTCCAAGCACCTGCTCAGGGCTGCTGCTAAAGATGGGATCCTGATTCCGTGTCTTTAGGCTCCCTGCAGGATGGGTACATAGGGACAGCTTGCGTTGGCTCTCATCCCCAAGGAGCTCTCGGGACCCTGCGTGAGGGTCCCTGGGCTGGGAAAGGTCCATGTGTGAAGCTCCTGCTGGAGCAGGGTCCTCTCCTGATCATTTTCCAGCATCCCCTGCCACCATCAGCACAGTCCCCAATGTCCCAGCCAGCCCCATGGCACGCTCGAAGGTGTCCGGCCCCGAGCCCGCACACCCTGCCCCCCCACCCCCGGCTGGGACGAGCCTGGTGTGAGCACTCTGGGTGATGCCACCACAAGCCCGCAGAGCAAAGCTGCTAAAAATACCCTCCCTGCCTCGGAGCGGTGACAGCTAAAGCCGCCTGTCCCTGATTTACAACATCCCCAGCTGCGGCGTTGGCTCCCCGGGGCACCGCGGCCACGCTGGTCCCTGTGGGATCAGGGAGACTGAGTTTCGGGGTGACTTTGCCAATGAGAGCAGGAGAACTCCGACGCCTGTGTGACATGACCTCTCCTTTGGGATGTGAGCGGACAGCCCACCGCCAGACACAACCCCACCACAAGCCATCAGGGAAGCCTGGAGGGGACATGGGGTGGGAAGCAGGTGGCAGGTTACTCCACCTGCAGTGCTGCCTCCAGCTCTGGGGCCTCAGCACAGGAGAGACACGGAGCTGTTGGAGCGGGGCCAGAGGAGGCCCCGGAGATGCTGGGAGGGCTGGAGCCCCTCTGCTGGGAGGACGGGCTGAGAGAGCTGGGGGGGTTCAGCCTGGAGAAGAGAAGGCTCCGGGGAGACCTTCCAGCCCCTGCCAGTCCCTAAAGGGGCTCCGGGAAAGCTGGGGAGGGACTCTGGATCAGGGAGGGGAGCCGTGGGATGAGGGGGAACTGGAAGAGGGGAGATTTAGATGGGATTTGACGAAGAAATTGTTTGGTGTGAGGGGGGTGAGCCCCTGGCCCAGGTTGCCCAGAGAAGCTGTGGCTGCCCCATCCCTGGAGGGGTTCAAGGCCAGGTTGGCCGGGGCTTGGAGCAACGTGGTCTGGTGGGAGGTGTCCCTGCCCAGGGCAGGGGGTGGCACTGGGGCGGCTTTAAAGGCCCCTTCCCACCCAAACCATTCTGGGATTCTATCGTTATGGACAGGAAGGGGCTGGAAGGTCTCCCCGGAACCTTCTCTTCTCCAGGCTGAACCCCCCCAGCTCTCTCAGCCTTTCCTCACAGCAGAGGGGCTCCAGCCCTCTGATTGCCTTCATGGTCCTTCTGAAGGGACGCTTTAGATACAGAGATCCCCTGTACCCAAAAAGGCAAGAAGCAGCCCCAGGGATCAAATCCACATCTTTAGTCCCGCCAGCAACATGTTCAGACACAGGCTGTCCATGTCCTCTGCCAAGACCCCAGACCCCGATAAATTGTGGCTTGTGTGGGGCCGTGGGTGACAGCCCCTGGCAGACCCCCCCCGTCACTGTCCTGGGATGGGACAGAGCTGGGAAATATCGGAGCACCGCGGCAGAGCATCCCTCGCTGCTCAGCGTGCCGGGCGTAGGAGGATGCAGGATGCTGCTCCTCCCTTCCCAAATCCTCCAGTTCCTTCCCAGTGGGAGCCCAGGGCCCTCGGCTACTGCTGGTGTCCTCAAGTGGGGACAGGGGAGCAGAGGGAGGAGTGACGAGTGCCCACTCGTCCAGCTTGAATGACCTGGAGAGGGTCGGGAGAGCCCAGTTCATCCTCGCACACAGAAACGCTAAATTTGACCTGGAATTACCCGGGTTGAATAACCGGCTTCCCCTGGAAGGAGTGGGCAGACGGGAAGATCCCCAGACCCGCAGACGTTTGTCACAGGGCTGCGCTGTGTGGGAGGTGACGCTGTCATCCCCAGCCCGTGCCGTCCCCGCTGACT
The DNA here is from genome assembly GCA_008658365.1 of Alca torda. Taxonomy (NCBI): domain Eukaryota; kingdom Metazoa; phylum Chordata; class Aves; order Charadriiformes; family Alcidae; genus Alca; species Alca torda. The sequence goes on from CM018078.1 coordinate 124,599,844, forward strand.
CCATTCAGAAATCACCGATGATGCAAAAAAAGGGGGGAAAAAAAAAAAAAAAAAAAAAAAAAAAAGGAAAAGCATCTGAAATGGAGGAGGAAGCGCCAGAATCCCGGTTGCCCGGACAACGGATTTGGACCCCCTCGTCCTCGTGCCTGATGACTCAATCCTTAATTACATGATCGAGGCTCATTTTTGCCGGCGGGAGCCCCGGCTCGCCCGAGGAGCGGAAGCGATCCCAGCCCGGGCATGAGCCCATGGCCTGCCTCCTCCAGGACCGACAAAGGCGTCTCCCGGTCTAAGGCCAGGCACAGGCTTTTTTCCCCGATAACCAAAGGACCGTCACGCCGGGATCGGGGCCGGCTGAGTCCTGGCGATGCTGGGGACATGGGACCGGAGGCTCCAGCTCCTGCGAGGATGCCCAGGGAAGGGCGCCCAGCACGGGAACCGGGAGGCGGCAGCGGTCACAAGGCTGCGTCACCCACTTTTTTAAGACATTTGATCTTTTTCTCTGGTTTTCAGCACTGCGGGAAAGTCACCAGCAAGATCCGCTTGTGCCTTTTATTTAAAATCCCGTCATGTCATGCTTTTTTTTAATTTTTATTTTTATTTTTTTGGTCTTTTACGCTTGCCATCTGCCGGCATCCCTTCTCCCCAAACCCTGCTCCCGCTTGGCGGTGTTTGGAAGGGGGAATAAAAATGCTGGGCAGGGAATAAATAATTCATTGGGCACAGCTACCGAGTGCGGCATCCAAAGCCTGTGGCGTGGTAGGTATTAAACAGTCACGGAGGCCAAATAACGCTGCTGGCCCCGGCTTTGTACCGACGCTGCGGCATCTGCCAGGGCCGGGAGCACGATGTACCTGGTGCCCCTGGTGCTGCATCACGCCGTGCCCAGCCTCCTCGCCCCCAGGATTAGGATTCCTGGCAGGAAAAAGAGAGGGAGGCTTGGCCTTTAAATAGGAAAAGCTGGCGGGGTTGGGATGGGGATAGATGGGAGCTTTTGGGGCGGGGACACCAGGAGGTGGCACGGGGGGATGAAGTCCTCCAGGGACTGCGGTGGCCTGGCCAAGGCATCCTCAGCCGAACTGCTGCATCCATGTCTAAGTCCACATCTCCTTGGCGGGGACCCTGGCATGGTGTCGGAGGCTGAGCAGGGGCTCGGAGAGGTGATGCCTCCCCCTGTCCTTGCAAGTCCGGGTGGGATCAGAGGGTCTGGCAGCCCCGCCAGGCTGTCCTGGCATCACCTCCGGCAGCGCGAGCTGGCAGCGCTGCAGGCAGGGATGACGCTACATCCCTGTTTGTCTCGACTGAGATCATCGCTCTGGTTCTCCTTCCCCTTTGCAGCGAGAGGCTTGTTACGGAGACGACCATCCCAGAAAGGATGCTGGTACTGCCTGCACCCGGCATCGTGGGGCAGGGGCAGCTGGGAAGAGCAGCAAGAGGCTGGGGACAGGCGCTGCCAGGGACGTACCTGCCCTGAGAGGCAAAACAGGGCACTGCTGTCCCCCATCCTCACCGGAGACGGCACGTAAGAGCTCGCAGGCAGCCTGCCAGCTCGCTGCCAGCCCTTGGTGGTGGGTGGCCAGCAGGTGGAGGGAGGTCATCCTCCCCCTCTGCTCTGCCCTGGGGAGGCCACAGCTGGAGCACTGGGTCCAGTTCTGGGCTCCCCGGTTCCAGAAGGACAGGGAACTGCTGGAGAGGGGACAGCAAAGGGCCACCAAGGTGGTGAGGGGACTGGAACATCTCTCTGATGAGGAAAGGCTGAGAGATTTGGGTCTCTTCAGTCTGGAGAAGAGAAAACTGAGGGGGGATCTTATCAACGCTTGTAAATACTGAAAGGGTGGGTGTCAGGAGGATGGGGCCAGGCTCTTCTCAGTGGTGCCCAGGGACAGGACAAGGGGTAACGGGCACAAACTTGACCATGGGAAGTTCCATCTCAACACGAGGAGGAGCTTCTTTGCTGTGAGGGTGGCAGAGCCCTGGCACAGGCTGCCCAGAGAGGTGGTGGAGTCTCCGTCTCTGGAGACATTCCAACCCCGCCTGGACGCATTCCTGTGCCACCTGCTCTGGGTGACCCTGCTGTGGCAGGGGGTTGGACGGAATGATCTCCAGAGGGCCCTTCCAATCCTACGATCCTGTGATCCTGTGATTCTGTGGTGACTTACCTAGGTGAGGACCACACCACAGGGATGGCGCTTGGGATGCTCGCCCAGCTCCAGCCTCCGACATGGGCAGCTCTGGGCTCCATCCCACCACCTTCTCACCCTCCTCTTCCTCCTCTGTGTCCACAGCAGGAGCAGGTCGGGGCTGGCCAAGGACAAGAGCTGCATCCCTGCTACATCCCTGCGCAGGCAGGGAGCAGGAGCAGGGACTGGGGGGACACCAAGGGGGCTGGGGTCGGGGCGGTTCAGCCCATGGTGGGGAGGTACCACCTGAATTTCGGAGCCACTTGCAATTCGAGCGCAGTTTGGTGCTGGAGCGGGGAGGGGGACTTGAATCCTCATCCAAAGGAGAGTGAGATGTGGGGAAGGGGCTTCCCTGGGCAGCCCCCATCCTGCCCCACTGGTGCTGAGCCCCACAGCTCCCCCCACGTTGCAGACCCCCCCAGTCGGACAAATGGAATGCTAACACTGCCTAATGGCTTTTCTCCCAAGGTTTGTTTTAGCCCGTGATGCAGGGGTGACTCAGCAGGACCTCGGGGGGGTTTCAGGCAGCTGGGTTTCACTCCAGCCTCTCGGTTTTCCTTCCAGCTTTTTTTCAGTAAGATGTGTCATAGAATCATCAAATCATGGAACGGTTCGGGTGGGAAGGGAGCTTAAAGCCCACCCAGTGCCACCCCCTGCCCTGGGCAGGGACACCTCCCACTACACCAGGTTGCTCCAAGCCCCGTCCAGCCTGGCCTGGAACCCCTCCAGGGATGGGGCAGCCACAGCTTCTCTGGGCAACCTGGGCCAGGGGCTCACCCCCCTCACACCAAAGAATTTCTTCCCAATATCTCACCTAAATCTCCCCTCTTTCGGTGTAAAACCCTTCCCCCTCGTCCCACGGCTCCCCTCCCTGATCCAGAGTCCCTCCCCAGCTTTCCCGGAGCCCCTTGAGGGACTGGCAGGGGCTGGAAGGTCTCCCCGGAGCCTTCTCTTCTCCAGGCTGAACCCCCCAGCTCTCTCAGCCTGTCCTCCCAGCAGAGGGGCTCCAGCCCTCCCAGCATCTCCGGGGCCTCCTCTGGCCCCGCTCCAACAGCTCCGTGTCTCTCCTGTGCTGAGGCCCCAGAGCTGGAGGCAGCGCTGCAGGGGGGTCTCCCCCGAGCGGAGCAGAGGGGCAGAATCCCCCCCTGGCCCTGCTGCCCACGCTGCTGGGGATGCAGCCCAGGCTGCGGGGGGTTTCTGGGCTGCCAGCGCACGGTGCCGGCTCCTGTGGAGCTTCTCATCCACCAACAGCCCCAAGTCCTTCTCCTCAGGGCTGCTCTCCACATCCTTCCATCCCCAGCCTGGATTTGTGCTTGGGTGGAGAGCAGAGTGGGTCCCCACCAGGGATTACTTAGAGAAGAACCCCCTTACACACTGCTCCCCTCGCCGCCCCTCTCCTCCCACAGGAGACACCCAGACCATGACGGACCACCTGAATCACAGGCTTGTTTTAGCTCGCTGCGGGTGCCAGAGCTTTATAAAGGGAGGACGAAAGGATATTTCGGGGGAAACCATCCTGGGCAGGACACTGACTGCCGCTGTGTGTCCGTGACTCACTTTGCAGGAATCTGCCCCACGTGGAGGGTCCATCCTGTCCCGGTTACTTTGCCAGAACAGAAGCGGCCCCCGGGGCCCGTCTGCAGGTCAGGACTGTACAAACAGGATTTAATCCGTGCCAGCGCCGGGAAGGGATGGATGCACCGGCTGCCCTGCGGCGGGTGGGATGCTGCCAGCTCCGGGCGGGCAGAGTCGTGGCCATGAGGGGCTGAGGAGGCGATGCTGGGCACAACAGCCAAAATTTGCCAATCCTGACCCCGCTCTGGGATGAGCTGACCCCTGCCTGCACCACGGGGCAGGGGAGCAGGAGGGACCGGAGGGAGGACGGGGATGCTGCAGCCCTCTGGCAGCTACGTGGCTACAGAATCCTGATTTTTTGCTCAGTCCTCGAGGCATTTTTCCCTGGACAGCCTGAAATGAAGGGCTGGAGCGTGGAGGGGTGCTCAAAGCTTTTGTTTTTATCACCTACGCAATCCTGCGTCGGGCCCCATATGCGGGGACTTATCCAGCTGCTGCTGCTTGTCTTGCTGGCTGCGGGGGGGACAAAGAGGGTCATGGCCACCGAAACAGGACACCGACGGCCGCTGTGTGTGCCCCTGGCCGGGGGTGAGCTGACAGCATCCCTGCCTGGGAATAAACATCCCGGCAGGCAGCACTGGCACTGGTGCCCTGCCGCATGGGACACGGATGTGCTGGGTATCTCGTCCCGGGGGGGCTCCAGGGCTGGGGTTTGGGCTTGTTTGTCCTTTGGGGACAGGAGATGGGTTTTTGTCAAGGATAAAACCTACCCCGTCAGCCTCCCCAGCATACAAACACCCTGCCTGGATCTCCATGAGGGCTTCCAAGGGCAGGTTCAGGGCCAATAAACCCCCAGGACCTGAGCTGGGTCCCTGCAGAGGCATTTGGGTTCCTCGGCCTGCCACTCTCCCTTACTCTCCCAGCTAAATTGTTTATTTTTTCCCATTCCCTGGGTTATCTTTATCCTATTGCCCCAGTAATGGCAACTTGGTGTTGAAAAGCACTTGCTTTCTGCTCCGCACAAGGGATGATGATTTTCTGGAAGAGTGGGAAGGGGAGGGAATAGGGGAAGGGAAGGGAATAGGGGAAGGGAATAGGGGAAGGGAAGGGAATAGGGGAAGGGAAGGAAATAGGGGAAGGGAATAGGAGAAGGGAAGGGAATAGGGGAAGGGAAAGGAATAGACTATTTCAGTTGGAAGGGACGTACAACGATCTTCTAGTCCAACCACCTGACCACTTCAGGGCTGACCAAAAGTTAAAGCATGGTATTAAGGGCGATGTCCACATGCCTTTTAAGTACTGACAGGTTTGGGGCATTGACCGCCTCTCCAGGAAGCCTGTTCCAGGGTTTGACTCCCTTCTTGGTAAAGAAACGCTTCCTCATGTCCCATCTAAACCTCCCCTGGTGCAGCCTTGAACCATTTCCTGAAGGAAACGGTCCGTCTTTCCAAACAGGACTGTGGGAAGCACCAGCCTTTATCCTTGTGCTTAAATTCAGCCCAGCCCTGTGCTTTGGATGCTTTTGCTGCTTGAGCTCTGCTCATCTGCTGGCCCAACCCCCCTTGAAAGGTTGTCACTGGCCTCAGGACTCTTCTGCCCGATAAGCATTCGTTAGCGGGTGGAGATGGGGTACCCAGGACTCTGCTTCTAGCCCTCAGGAGTACCTCGGATAAAATACCTGTCCCAGGTTGCCCAGAGAAGCTGTGGCTGCCCCATCCCTGGAGGGGTTCAAGGCCAGGTTGGACGGGGCTTGGAGTAGCCTGGGCTGGTGGGAGGTGTCCCTGCCCAGGGCAGGGGGTGGCACTGGGTGGGCTTTAAGGTCCCTTCCCACCCAAGCCATTCTGCGTATCTATCATTCTATGATTTTCACCTTTATTAATGCGAGGAAATGGCTGAAGCGTTTCATCCTCATTCAAACAGCTCCTTGCACGGCTCCCCCGACGCCAGAGCTGTGAGAGCTGGCATCGCCCCCGAGCAACCCCCCAGCCCTTCCAGGCAGCAATATTCCCCTTCCCTCCTTCTGCAACTCTTTCTCCGTGAGCCTGGGATAGAAAAAAATCCGTCTTGCCAAACGAGACCACGGCAAGCGGCGGCATTTATCCTTGTAATGCTTAAATTCGTACGTCTGTGTCTGCGCACGGCCGGTCCCTCTGGCTGTGCGTTATCTTATTGACCCTGTTTAGCAGGATGGTGCTGCCTCATTTGTCATCGAGAGCCCACGCCGGCTTTGCCGGAGCCACGGGCTGTACGAGCGGAACCGTAAGCCGTGTTTCTGCCCATACAAAGTGCTTCAGCCACCCTCGGAGGCTGGGTGATGCCCTCCATCTGCCACAGCAACCCACCTCCCTCCTAATAACCTCCTCCAACCCTTCAGACTGGATCCGAGGTAGCAGTCTTCCTAAGGGAAATGGAGATACTCATCAAAAAAAATAAAAGACCCTGATAGCCACCTCCCTGCTCATCGTCTTAGTGCTAACGGCTGGGTGATGGGCAAATAACGTGAAGATAATCACTCTTTGTCCCCCTGGTTGTTTCCTAGTGTAGAAGACTCTTGTTCTTGGAGCTCAGAGCAGAGTTTGGATCACCTTCAACCCCCTCCGCTCCTGCCCGGAGCTGCCTGTGCAGCGGAGAAGGCAGAGAGAGGTGGCAAGGAAGGTCCATGAGGAAAGCATCTTCCAGAGACCTCGACCCAAAAAAGGCCAGCGCAGGGGGGCAGTCCGTCCCTGCCTGGGGGGCAGAAGATGGGGTGCTGTGGTGGGGTGGCCCTGGCGAGGCTGGTTGACACCGTCCTCAGCTGAACAAGGGAGAGAAAATATAACCCTCATGGGTTGAGATAAGGACATGGACATCACTCACCAATTGCCGTCACGGGCAAAACAGGCTCCACTCAGGGAAATTAATTTGATTTATTGCCAATTAGAAGCCAGAGTGGAGTACTGAGAAATAAAAACGAAATCTTAAAACACTGTCCCCCCACCCGTCGCTTCTTCCCGGGCTCAGCTCTGCTCCTGATTTCTCTCCCTCCTCCCCCCGAGCGGCGTAGGGGGATGAGAACGGGGGCTGTGGTCAGTCCATCACACCTTGTCTCTGCCGCTCCTTCCTCCTCCGGGGAGGACCCCTCACACTCTGCCCCTGCTCCAGCGTGGAGTCCCTCCCATGGGAGACAGTTCTCCATGAACTTCTCCAGTGTGAGTCCCTCCCATGGGAGACAGTTCTCCATGAACTTCTCCAGTGTGAGTCCTTCCCATGGGCTGCAGCTCTTCATGAACTGCTCCAGTGTGGGTCCTTCCATGGGGTGCAGTCCTTCAGGAATAGATTGCTCCAGTGTGGGTCCTTCCATGGGGTGCAGTCCTTCAGGAATAGACTGCTCCAGCATGGGTCCTTCCATGGGGTCACAAGTCCTGCCAGCAAACCTGCTCCAGGACAGGCTTTCCATGGGGTCACAGCCTCCTCCGGGCATCCCCCTTCTCCAGTGTGGGGTCCTCCATGGGCTGCAGGGGGATGTCTGCTCCACCGTGGACCTCCATGGGCTGCAGGGGGATGTCTGCTCCACCGTGGACCTCCATGGGCTGCAGGGGGATCTCTGCTCCACCATGGACCTCCATGGGGTGCAGGTGGATATGACCTCTGTTGTGACGTCCATGAGTGCAGAGGGATATCTGCTCCACCATGGACCTCCATAGGCTGCAGGGGGATCTCTGCTCCACCATGGACCTCCACAGGCTGCAGGGGGATATCTGCTCCACCATGGACCTCCAATAGGCTTCAGGTGGATCTCTGCTCCACCATGGACCTCCATGGGCTGCAGGGGAATATCTGCTCTGGCTCCTGGAGCACCTCCTCCCCTCCTTCTCCATTGACCCTGGTGTCTGCAGAGTTGCTTTCTCATTGTTCTCCCTCCTCTCTACCGGCTGCTGTTCCACAGGGCCTTTTTCCCTCCTTCTCAACTACGTTATCCCAGAGGCTCTACCACCACCGCTGATGGGCTTGGGCTTGGCCAGTGGTGGGTCCCTTTTGGAGCTGGCTGCATTGGCTCTATCAGACATGGGGGAAGTTTCTGGCATCTTCTCACAGAAGCCATCCCTGTAGCCCCCCCACCTACCAAAACCTTGCCACACAAACCCAATAGAGGTGCCCTGGGAGATGGGATGCTGCACCATCCGTGTCTCACACGGCACAAGGTTCCTGCGTCTCTCCCCTGGTCCCTCCCGTACCCCTCTCTCCTTCCTGGGGGCAGTTTTGAGAGCAATATCCCAGGCCGTTTTACCCCTCTGGCCAGGAGTCCTTGGATAAAGCCATGGACCAAACACGGTTATGAGAACCGGCCACGCTTGTCCTGACTGCATCTGAGCATCCCTGGCACCAGGATCAATGAGGCTGGGTTTTAAGCATCTCTAGCAAGCCAAGGGCCAGGACCCACCGTGTGTGTGTGAGCAGAGACTAATTAGACCAGCCAGGTGTTTGATGGAAAGCAGAGATTGCTGCAACAGGTCCCCAGAATGCAATTACTGCTTTTAAACAGCCCAGCGGGGTGGCTGCAGCTTCCAACGGCGATGCCAGCCCCTGCAGGCAAGGTTTGGCCGTTCAGATAAACCCGGCGGATAATGCCACCGCGGTGTCACTGGGTAACGTTTTGCCAGGGGAAGGAAGATTTTAGGTGGCAACCCAGCAAGTTGGCAGAGGGAAAAAACAAACACAGCCTAGGTCTGGTGACGAGCCGCTCGCGGATGGCAGGAGAGGAGCGGAGGTCACCCGGCATGGAAAGAGGGAAGCAGCCAAAATCCAAGCACCTCGGTTCCCCAGGGTGGCTTTGGAGAATAATGTGAGTCGGGGAAGCTATGCTACTGCTGAGCGTTACACCTGAGGGTCCTCCATCCCTGGGTCTGGGTCCCAGGGGGGCCTGGATTGTCACCGCCCCTCCCCACCCAGCCTGCCTGCAGCTGGCGGGGGCAGGACGGGACTCAGCAAGTGCTGATGTCGCTTTCCTCGTTCATGGCTATTTAATGCAAGCACTTCCGAAGCAGAGAGGGACAAATACATCCCTTTTTTGTTGCAGTTTTGGGGTGCTGGGGGGAGCGAGGAGCTTTGCCCTGCTCCTGCCCTTCTCCAGCCCCTCCTGCATCCCACCCATCCCTTTTCCACCTGCAGAAGGGGGATAGAGATGGGATGTGGGAACCGGCAGCTGGCAGCAGGAGGAGGATGGGGCTGACAGGTTTGAATGAAAGAAAATTAGGGCGTAAAACATTCTTTGGCTGTTTTCCCCTTGACTTTCCACAGCGGGTAAAAGACTCTCCAGTCCTTCATCTTTCCATGCTGTGCCTCATGGCAAAGCACATCGGTCCCTTTCTCCGTGGCTCTAATTGGCATCTCTGCTCTGTGTCAGGTTCTTGGCTGCTCTCAAGAATGATGAGGAATTGATTTCTTTTTTTTTTTTTTTTTTTTTTTGCCTTTGAAGCAATCAAAGGGCTTATTTTTAAACTCTGCTTTCCTCTAAAGAATCCTATTTTTCTTCTTGCAGAATCTAAATCCTTGGATAAATAAGATCCTTGCAAAGATACTATTTCTGACCTGGTCTAATCTGTTTGAGTCAATTTATAGTGTTTGGCTGCATGGGGAGAATAATTAATGCTCGTGTTGCAGAAATCAGTGCAGGAAGGTAGAAAGAGTCATGAGAGCCAAAAGCTGTTAAAAGAAGGAGAAATATAAATATTCAAAGGTCAGGGTCAACGGCACTTCAGGTTGTTGCTGCAACTTTATTTCAGCCCCTTGGGTTTGGAGGACTCTGCCATCGGCTGCTTTTGTGGGACAGCAGGGAAGGGGACTCAGGTTCACTCAACCTGTTGCTGCAGTTGGGACCATGAGCATGTTGGTGCCTCTACCAGGTCAGTTCCAGACAAACTGTCCCAAAACTGCTGCGTGGAGAACAGGATTCGTTTGGCGGAGGGTGAGAGATGATGCTCGTTAACTTTGCTTCCCCGCTGCTGAAGCCAAAGCTGTTTGCTACAACCCACTGTCCATCAGCATATGGCCCTGGCATGGGCGAACCACGGCCAACACACCCATCGCCACCCTTGGCCAAGGCAGGGGTTGATCCAGGACAGGCATCCTTGGTGCAGCTGTGCGTCCTGATGGTATCATCAACCCTTTTCATTTGTCAGAGTGAAATGGGAGCAGGCTGTATTGGTACAAATCACCTCCTGTCCACAGCAGCTCCAAGAAACTGCCCCTTGGAGACCGCTAAGCTATTTCTGAGTTGTATTTGCTTTCCTCTGGGGGATACTGAGTCCTTATGGACTACTCAAATCACTCAATTTTACGTCAGTCCTCCATCAACATTTACTACCCTATTGCCATGGTTATACAATTACTGCTTAATACTTGGGCAGTCACCAAAAACAATTCCTGATAAGAATCACAGGTTAACGGAAATGTCATCTCCTGGATTCCCTCCTTTGCCAGCCACCACCTCAGCTTTCTGGGTAAGAGCCTAATTCTGCACCGTCAGCACATCAACACCTGGGGCAGTCCAAGTTCTTGATTTCTGCAAGGCACCAAGCCCCGGGAGCAGCTGACATTTATTTGGTTTTCTCTGGTGCTGGGTCTCACGAAGGCAGAAGCCATCAGCACGGCTCTTCATAGAATCACAGACTGTGTTGGGTTGGAAGGGACCTCTAAAGGTCATCTAGTCCAACCCCCCTGCAGTGAGCAGGGACATCTTCAACTAGATCAGGTTGCTCAGAGCCTCATCAAGCCTGGCCTGGAATGTCTCCAGGGATGGGGCCTCCACCACCTCTCTGGGCAACCTGGGCCAGTGTCTCACCACCCTCTTCTTCCTCTCCTGCCCAGGATGTGCTGCTCTGCTGCTGATGCAGCTTCAATCACAGCACATGGGATGTGGGACATGATTGAGGTGCTGGAGCGTGTCCAGAGAAGGGCAACGGAGCTGGTGAGGGGTCTGGAGCACAAGTCCTGTGAGGAGCGGCTGAGGGAGCTGGGGGTGTTCAGCCTGGAGAGAAGGAGGCTGAGGGGAGACCTTCTCGCTCTCTACAGCTCCCTGAAAGGAGGGGGGAGCCAGGGGGGGTCGGGCTCTTCTCCCAAGGAACAGGCCATGGGATAAGAGGAAACGGCCTCAAGTTGCGCCAGGGGAGGTTTAGGATGGATATTGGGAACAATTTCCTCCCAGAAAGGGCTGTGAAGCATTGGCAGAGGCTGCCCAGGGCAGTGGTGGAGTCGCCATCCCTGGAGGGATTTAAAAGCCAGGCAGACGTGGTGCTGAGGGACATGGGGTAGTGGTGGCCTTGGCAGTGTTGGGTTGATGGTTGGATTCGATGATCTCAAAGGTCCCTTCCAACCGAGATGGTTCAATGACTCTATGATGCTCAGGCATGGTGTGGCCGGTCCCTAACCTCTGGTTAGAAGCAGAGCTGCTTCTGTAAATCAGAGAGGGGTAATTTGAGCAAGTCTGGGTGGACATTTCTTTTATACAGAGGTGCTGAAGGTACCTCCGTGTCATATCTCCAGCTTTTTCATGACTCCAAGGGAATGCCAAGTAATCTGAAAAAGAAAGGGACGGAGCTCCGCAGAGGAGCAGTCCCTCAGGGCAAAACCATTACACGAAAGTGAAAGGAACATCTTTTCTCCTGATCTAATACACAGCTCAGGTTGGCGAGATGATAAGTAAATGAATTGCTGTGGGGCACCGCAGGTGTGGCACAATTCTGAGATGTCCAATAGTCTCGGTGCCTACCTGGAGGCAAAGCACCTCGTGCTTCTGTGGCACAGACAGAGAGAAATGAGCCCTTCCAGGAGGAGTTTATCTCTATTAGCTGAGATGTGTCATGTCCTGGAAACACCCTTTTCTCCTCCTTCCTCCAAAAGGAGCCAAGACCACTGACCCAGGGAGGCATAGAGGTATTTTGTCTTGTTGGGCCAACCTCCAGGTGTCCTCCAGGCACTGCTTGTTGGGGTTAACTAGACCAGCAGGTCCAAGGCTCTTGGGGCCAGCAGAACGTCCCAACCTCAACCCATCCTCCTTTGTCCCTGGACAAGGGATGGAGCCATGGGCAGACATGGCTGTTGGGTAGGCGTGGACTGGATGGATGGTGGAGCTGGAAAACCTGCTGAGGAGAAGGTTGCAGATGGGTTCTAGGGGCAGGAAGAGCAGGACTGTGCAGGGCAGTAATGTGGAGGAGGGAGGAAGGTCCATCACATCCTTTCCTGAGCAACTGTCCTGCCAGAAGAAGCTGTCCCACATGGACCAAGGGTTTTTTTTTTTTAAGTCAGCCAAAGAGCGGTCCTTGAGACAGGAGGATTTCCCTCCCCAAGATCATGATCTGCAATTAAACCCCCACGTGGGCTGCGGTGTCTCACTTCTCTCTTTGTCTCTTTTTGCAGCAAAGAAAGTTGTAGTATACATGGATGTGGCATCGTGTGGACTGGTGTCACACCAGTCTTATGTCTTCTTCAGGGTCCTGCAGCAGGACAGAGGTTGCAATGCTGCGTTTGTGCCCAGGATTGAGCCACTTCCCAGGGTCCCACATTCCAGAGACTCCCACTCCGCTCCATGGCACCTGGTGGAGGCCGATTTAATTCCCGCAGCCAACCTCATTTGGTACTTCCTTGTGCATCAAAGCAAAGGACAGCGATGGTCTTGGTGCTAGGAGCATCTCAGCTACCTTTACCACTGCTGCATAAGGCTGTTCCCATTCAGAAACACTTGTTCCCTCTTCGGGAACAAGAGGGATGAGAGCTTTCAAGGAAGGTCTGGGAGTTCCGGTACTGTTGTATCACGTCTTGCAGATGTTATCAGGATACTTAGCGCTGATCTCAGCTGTGCTTATGGTTTGGAGCTGCACATCAAGACCCTTGCTATCCTAGCTCCTGGTCAAGCTGCAGCCGAAGACACCTGGACTGCATCAGCTCTGCCAGGGGAAGAGGAGGGGGAGATGCAGAGGTACCACGCCAAACATCACAACCCGGAGGCTGTTGGGCATAGCCGTGAAGCCCCTCAGGTGTTCGTACCCTTCCGTTTGAGAACAGCCACAACAAACTGGAGGGAGGAACTGCATCCAGCTGCCGTCTGCTCTAAGGCATTGAATACGATTGAGATCCAGAGCCTGGATGCGATCCAACCTGAACACGCACTTTTCCATAAGCAATCTGGAGAGCAGGAGATGCTGGCCTGGAGTAGATGCTCCAGTCTGTGCCCCATCAGCCACACGGACACCCTGGTTGGGTCTCAGCCACCGCCTCTGGCTGTCTTTAACTTTGGGTTTAACCTTGATGGCGTCTTTGCATTCTCGCACACTAGGCAGCGTTGTCCACCTGTGTTCGATCTGGTCTCCCGAGTGGCCGGAGTCACAGTAAACGGCAAGTTTGCTTTGCAAACCAATCGATAATAAGCTGTTTAAACGGTGTTGTGTTGGGGTAATAGCATTAGAGAGTCTGTAGGGAATTAAGGAAATAACAACTGGCTTTATTAAGGAGCTTAATTCAATTACATAGGCAGGATGGTTTAAGCTTCAGTCCTGAGCTCCGCACCCACAGCTCTTGGAGCAGGATGCTTGGCGGTGGCAGCAGGAACAGGCAGCCGAAACCAGCTCTGGTTTCCCTGGAAAACTGGAGCACGGTGTAATGATGGAGCCCGCAGGACATGCGACAGCCTCCCATCACCTGGAGTACGTGCGCTCAGTGTCGGAGCGGTGGGAGAATCAGCAGGGCTGAGGCTGGTGGGGCTGGGGGAGGACAGCCCTGTCCCAGATTGGGATCAGCTCTTCATGTGTCACCCTGGAGAGATGTTTGCTAACCATCCCATGCTGAGATGGAGCCTCCACCCCTCCCAATCAATCCCAGAATTTCACTCCTCTGAGGCTGTTCCTCCAGTGCTTAACCTCAGCGTCCTGTGTCACATCACCTAACCTCACCCTCCACTGCCATGTCACCTAGCCTCACCCTTCCCATGCCATGTCACCTAGCCTCACCTTCCTGTGCCACCTCAGCTAACCTCACCCTCCCATGCCATGTCACCTAACCTCAACCTTCCCATGCCATGTCACCTAACCTCAACCTTCCCATGCCATGTCACCTAGCCTCACCTTCCTGTGCCACCTCAGCTAACCTCACACTCCCATGCCAAGTCACCTAACCTCACCCTCCCATGCCACTCAGGACGCCCTGTCCCTGCCTTGTCCTGGTGAGCACAGAGGGAAGAGCAGGCTCTTTCCCTTTCCAGAGTCTTCTCACCGGTGCGGTGGTGCCCACCTGGTTACCAGTTCTGTTTGCACACCCCCCTCCTTGCACATTGCAACATGCTCAAAGTGTCTGGGCTGACACACAAGCAGAGGTTTTCCAACGTTATCCAAGCTCAGAGAAGAGCTTTGCCCATGACCCAACCTGTTTGACTGCAGGTGGTGTTTTCCACTGGTGGTTACTGGTATGGATGTAGCCAACAGCGCGGGGACAGTAGTAAGATATCCCTCCAGCCTGTCTCCCCCATCCAGAGCTCCTAAACACGTAGGAGAAGTTGGCACTGTCCACGGATGGATGCAATGGAGATGTCCTCTCAGGATCCTTCTGGTCCAGGACTGCAGCTGGCCCAAGGGCTAGCAGCCACGACACGTCCTGGTGGGGCTGGGAAGACGGAGGGAAGCAGGAAGGGTGAGGCAGCACCTTGGGAAGCATCATCTCTTCCCAGCCACCGTGGTGGGACTCCATCACCACCTCCAGGGCAGCACCCAGCAAGGATGCTAGTGACAGAGCCAGGGTGAACGCCTCCAAGTCCCAACTCAGAGCACCGGGCTCTGCCTCTCTTGGAGTTCAAACAGCAACAGGGAGGCTGCTCTGTCTCCAGGGCACTGGGGACAAGACCTGAACCGCTCACCCTCGGCAGCAATAGCAGTTTCATAAACACTCCGACAGCAATGGTGAGGGACATCTGCCTAAGACACATAATTGAATTTTATGGTAGCAAGTGGATTAAGGGATCTGAAATGGAGAAATTTTGAAATCATAATAAGGCAAGGCAAGAGAGATTGCACAACCTGACTCTGCTGTGGACAACGGAAACAAACAGATTAATCCCTGGGAGGACAGGAGCCAAAATATCCAGCAGGCAGTGAGAGGGGGTCATGTTTATACAACTTGAACTACGCTGCCTGCCTCTCCCGCCTCTGCGGAGCTGTTGAAAACCCCATTTTGGGTCATCCCAGCTATTCTCTACCTCCTTTGGCGAGGGAGGCAGTTCCAGCACCCTTTGAGAACCAGAGCCTGCAAGCCTTGACGTGACTCAAGAGGTTTTTGGGAGGCTGACAGCACATGCTTCATCACAAAGGCAAGATCAGCTGTAGGGTCATCCTCCTGCCCTGGATGCTGCCTCCAACCATGACCGGGAGCATAAGTCCTTATGATGGACACGTACGATGGATCATTTCTCTGCTCAGACACCCCCAGCTGCTGGCAGCCAGAGGAAGGACTCCCTGAGCCAGACATTACACGCACGATGACCCACCATGGAGGACGTGTCCCCCACAGAATCATAGAATCATTTAGGTTGGAAGAGACCCTTAGGATCATCGAGTCCAACCATCAGCCCCACTCTACAAAGTTCTCCCCTACACCATATCCCCCAACACCACATCTAAACAAGTCCATGAATCAGCCTGGCTCTGTTTTGAACGCCTGTAGACTTCTTGATGTCTTTGACGCCATTTAATGACAGATGCGACGTGGAGAAGTACTTCCTTGTTTGTGTTTGAAGCCTGTTATCTTCCCCCCAGGTTGAAAGTCCAACCACTCCAGGTAACACTGGGACATCCATCTGTCGGGCTATTTGTCAGGACCAAAGTACTGACTTCGGGGAAAGAAAGGCGGCCGCAAGAGATGAAGGGCCTCAATAAATGTGTGGTGCTGAGCACCAGGGGTGGGGAGGCAAGTTGCCCAAGCTCCAGCACAACAGGGAATAGAAACACGCTGCAAATGAGTAAACTAAGCTTTTCTAGAAGAATAACTAGAAGATATTCATAACCCAAGAACAGCCATTTTCAGCCCACACCAGGGCTCATCTCGACCAAATGTGTCCTCTCTAACTTCAGCAGTGATTGCTCAGGAAAAGCACGTAAGTCCGGGGTGTTATCCACTGCCAGCTCCAACACTGGCTCCTTGAAACGCAGTTCGGTGGAGGGTGGATAAAAGTGACACACACCGCTCTGCCCCAGCTCTCGGGCATCTGCTGATGTGGTGGGAACACGTAACCGGGCCGTGTGGACCTTGTCCCCACACCATCGGCTGTTCTTCTGCTCTTCGTTACAGTTCAGGAGAGCCATCGGCGCTCGGAGGTCATCTCCGATCTTCCTGCACCACAAGTCACACCTCCCTTTTTAAAGCACGAGTCCTCGAAAGGGATTTCCCTCGTGTCTTGAACATTTTTACTCTTTCGGCGAGAAATGGCCTGCATCAGTCTGTGGTGCTGGCTGGTGAAGGAGTTCCTCCAGCTTCTTTCACCACTCCCATTGGATCGTTACCCAGAGACTGTTCTCATTCAGGCAGAATGGTTCTGGAGCAAGATGTCAATAAATAGTGTTTTTAAGCCTGAATTAGTTCAGATTCTGGAGATGGTATGGTATGGTATGGTATGGGATGGGATGGGATGGGATGGGATGGGATGGGATGGGAGGATAAGATAAGATGATGAGATGAGCTGGCGTTGGGTATCACAGGGCCCTTGATGATACGACCCACCAGCTCTATTCCATTCTTCATCAAAAGCCCCCCCAAAGGGATGGAAGCCACAGCAGCCAAAGGTGGCATCATTTTCCAGGAGGTAAAACCCCTGGGAGCTGGAGCAGGGAAAGGATTCCTTGCCCTGACGGGATGTCCCAGCTCTCCCAAGCATCAGCAGGATGCACCAAACATGCTCAGTCACTGATTCCCGCCTGGCAGGACCAAGGATCCCATTTCCCCCCTCTTCCCTCTGTTTTCATGTCTTCTCTCTGCAGAAAAGAGGTTTTCACTCTGCTGCCTTCTGGAGTCCTGCTTCTTCTACAAAGAGGGGAGTTTAATTGTTTCTTTACTAAAACGGGATGAAAAAATAACAGCCCTGCACAGTTTCATCCTCCGGAATGAAAACATCTCAGGGAAGCCGCAATCTTTATTTTATTTTATTCTTTTACACTCCCCATCTGCCCGACTACAATTTAATTAGGAGAGTCCTCGCTTCCTTTCACGCATGGAGGAGCCACAAAACAAAGGAGAGCAACAGTTGTATGAAGTCGTCTCATTCCATCCTCTTCCAAGATGGAGAAAAGCAAGAGGGGGTTCTCCTTGCTGGGTGGCGGGGAGGTGGCGAGGCTCAGGCTGCGAACAACTGATGCTCAGTTGCTCTCACTGCTTCCAAATATTTTCCTTACGCTACTTCGGGCTTGCATGGTAGAAAGGACATTGCTCACCTCTTCCAGCCCCTGAGATTATTTTGCCCAAAAACCTGCTGATATCTCTACCAGCGACTCCCATGTGGGTGCCTGGAGAGCATCACCCAGGTCCCTACTGCTGCTGCCCCGGAGCCGAGGGGGCAGAGGGTGATTCTGCACTGCCGGGGGGGACAGGGGACATCCAGACCTTCACACCAGGATGGCCTGATGAGCCTCTTCCCATCATCCAGCTCTGCCGAGCACCGTCCTCCGCTGAGGACAGGCTGAGTCATGTTCCGAGTGGAGACAGCGTCTGCAAGTGCAGGGAGTTCTCGTGTGACCCTGCTCCTCTTCGCTTTCATCTCTGACACGATGTGAAATGGAGTCTCTAAGGACCAGTTTATTACATTTTCTTGGAAATTTCACGGCCCAAATGTGTTTGATGATTGAGAGAACGCAGGCAAGCCAAGCCTGGGCCAGAGAGGCTGGAGAGCGCCAACGTGTCCAAGTTATGTACTAAAAGGGCAATAATTATCTCTCCAGTTCCCCAGAGAAATTAATTCCTCCGAGTATGGCACTTGCAATGTATTACTCAGGCTACTGGTGCTTTCCACACATAGCCCTTCAGGAGGGTGCTTGGGACAAAGCTGGCAGGAACCTCTTTCCATCCTCTTCGCCGGGCCAGAGCCGTTTCCCTGAGATGCTCCGTTGCTTGAGGGAGGCTGGGATGCCAGGGATCATAACAAGAGGAGATGGCCGTGGGCATCAGAGGCATCCACATGGGGCTAGAGGGTTTGTGGGGAGATCTGTGCCTGTCTGGACTTTGGGTCTGAGCCCAGAGCAATTCAGTTGCCCAGCCCCTGGATGGGGTCTCCATGGTCTCCAGGCACCACGAGCACGCGCAGACGCTGGGACGCAGTTTGGGACCTTCACCTGGAGGGGGGACTCCCACCCCAGCCACTGCTCCCAGCAAAGGGAGGACGTTTTCAGGCAGGTGTTGATAGCATTCCTCCTCCATCTTTTCCAAGCACTTTCTGGAAATGAGTCAACAGACGCACTAGCCCATCCATCAGCCTGTCCTCCAGCTGCCCACAGAGGAAATTGATGTGGTGGGGTGAAGTCTGTTTAGATTTGCTAAAAGCATATCCCTCTTCCTGCCTCGCTCCCGGCTTACAAGAGGGGATGAGGCAGAGAAAAGACGCACCTGGACTAGGAGGTGGAGACGTTGGTGATAGCTCATGCCCCTGGGGAGGCTTTTGACTGGGATAGCCTTGCTGCTGCTGAGCAAGGATGCTCCGTACCCCAGGCACAACTCAACGCAACCTCGTTGCAGAAAGAAAATCCAGGTTGCAGCATCCACTTTCCCTTCTCTCTTCCCCCAGCCGAGATGCAGTGGGTTAACACAGTCTGTCAAGCCCCCCAGCAGTCCCCAGGTCTGCCCCTGGTCTTCCCGGGCTGGATGGGCTCAGGGATGCCCCACTGCCACCCTTGTCCCAGGCAAAGTGCACTCCGTCCCCTCCATCCAGACTGTGCAAGAGCCCAGAGAGCTCGAGGAGGTGGCAGACACAAGGCAAGAACTATCACCCCGAGTTTGTGTCTCCTAACGAAAAAAGGAATCAGGTAACCATGGTAACGCCCAGCAGGGAAACCATGGAGACCAAAGTAATGGTATGGGGCAGCAGGTACTGCTGGGAGGGAAGTTGTCCCTGTCCTAGAAAGGTGTTGAGTGTCCGACCCCCCCCGTAAAGCCCCATGGGGTGAGAAGGGGAGAAGTGGCTCTGTTGTCACCCAAGGTGGTGGAGAGCAAAGTCCTGGGGACAAGTGAGCCCAGGTAAAAGCACAAGGGTTGGTGCTGGAGGAGACGACCCAGTGCCAAGAAGCACCATCAGCGCTCAGGGGGCCGGGAACGGCAGTGTCTGAGGTTGGGATGTCTGTGGAAATGCCAGGACCCCAAATCAAGCAGGGACCCCAGGAGCATCACCGTGAGGATGGCGGAGCAGGGCCGGGGAGGACGGTCTCACCCCAGGACACGGTGTCGGGCAGAGCTGGAGGCGGGACCCCAGCGGATGCACTCAAGGATGCTGCCAGCCCGCTGTCACCATCCCCATGGGGTGAAGTGTCCCCTTGCACCGACCATCTCCTGGGGACGGGGTTTTCGGGCAGTGTGTCTCTGCAAAGCTCAAAGGCTCAAAGGTGGCGGCAGGGTGACCCTGCTGCTGCCATCCCCTTCCTAACCCTGCTCTTCCCAACCACAGAAAATGTCCAAACATCACTTTTCCCTTCACCCAGCTCAGCGCCAGCATCCTCCGGGGAGGCTGCGGAGGCACTTTGTGCCCATCCTCAGCCCCGCGCGTCGCGAGGCTCCAGCTCTTCGAGTGGTAAATGCTCCAACGTCTCCGTTTCCTGCGAGCGGAGCTTCAAATGTCAAGACAAAGCCACCTGCCTGCCCGCTCATCTCCCCCGAATCCGGCAGAACCCCAGCGATCCCAGTGAATCGGCGTCGTTTTATCCATGGCTCTGGCCCAGTGATGACTCTTTTAACTCCGCTGCGTGCAGCTGCCCGTACTGATTCGTGTTTAGGGTAAGTGTGATCTGCAGCCCTTGTTCATGAGGTACCTCCCACCGGCGGCAGGCAGGAGGGAAACAAATGGGCTACTTCACTCACATTCAGTCCATTGCCCCGGGACACCCGGTCTCTGAAGCGGCCGTAATTGAAAGGAGGATGCTCACAAGAGCGATGCTGAGCAGAGCAGGGTCAATAAGGGGTAATTTGGTTTAGCGACTGAACCGAGGAGGCAAAACCCCCACCAGTTATTCTGTGAAGAGGGAAATTCATTAAGCCAGAGTATGTGGAGCGTAATCTGGTTTGGATTTTCCTGTGCCTCCTAACGGGGTATGCTGGCTGTCTAAGACGGAGAAAAAGGAGAAAGAAGGAGTTTTGTTGTGTCGTCCAAGGAGCAGTAGGTGCAGTTGGGGAAC
Source organism: Alca torda (assembly GCA_008658365.1). Taxonomy (NCBI): domain Eukaryota; kingdom Metazoa; phylum Chordata; class Aves; order Charadriiformes; family Alcidae; genus Alca; species Alca torda. The sequence goes on from CM018078.1 coordinate 124,619,981, forward strand.
CAGCCACAGCCCTTCGAACCCCAGCGGCGTGTGGGGACAAGGCAGGGGGGTAAATGCAAAATCTCTTCCCCCTCCAGCACCAGGTCCAGATGGAGATGTTGCACCAGGAGCCTGGCTCCTGGAGAAGAGCAGAGCAACTCCCACCACGGTCTCGGAGGACCCGGAGGCACATGGAGGCTCCCTGGGTACCACCAAGGGTACCACCAAGGGTACCACCAAGGGTACCCAGGGACACCATGACTCCCTGGTTCATGCGAGGTGACACCGGCAGCAGCGTCCGTCCAGGAGCAAGCGAGCACAGCTTGTTGGAGACACCTCCCACCCAGGAAAGCATCTGTCCTGCCAACGGAGACACACAAGGGCCTTGGAGGATGATCTGAAAATCACTTTGAGCTTCCCATTGAGGGTGTGGGCTTTAACACGTTTCCCCCTGTCTGCAGAGAGCAGCATCTTCCGTGCAGACAGTCCAGCGAGTCCAGGAGAGGCAGGTACCTGGTATCAACCTGTCTGCTACATCGCATCTGAAGGGGATTAAGTATGCACAGCGTGCAGCCATCGCTTCCTTTTTATTTTTTTTTAATTTTTTTTTTTTTTTAAATTTTCCCTTTGTCGTTTCCCTTTTGAATCATTTTGCACGCTTTAGGGATTAAACGCCTTGTTGGAAAATCCGTGCTAGGCGTATCTCGTGCCCCTGAAACAGCTGACACGATGCTAACAGTCTATATGCGCTGCGGATAATGTCTATATTTTCCCAACAAAGGCACTACACATGTTAAGATTTTAGAAATACCGCTGGCTTATCTGCCCGGTGGGAAGGAAAATGCATGTTTCTGCAGCAAGGTTAACGAGCGGCTCCCGGCCCCGCGCTGCTCAGTATTCCCCTCGACGCGCCCAGAGCCAACCTTAAATCCTTCCTGAGAGCTTTTTGCCTCCGACACGATGATGGATGGGAGAAAAACGGCGGGACTGAGACGCTGGTGCGGAGCGGTGGCGGATCACTTTGGGGACGATGGAGCAGTCTGTGGTTTAAGGCAGAAATAGCAACAAGGTTTGGTTTTTTTTTAGCTCTTCGCCCCTTGCAGCATCCCACTCCGCCCCAGGGTGCCGGTGTGATGGGTGTATGGTCAGGGGACGGATGGGGACACAGGCATCACCTCCGTACCCAACAGGGTCCCAATCTGCAAGGGACAATGATGATCCAGAGTTAGGAGTTGCCAGAACATCCCCAGTCTTTGGGGATGTTCATCCCCAGCTGCAAAGTCCTTCCCGCAGCGTGCTCATGCTCCTTCCCCCATCAAATTAAGGATGAGGGAGAAAACTTGTCACAGCGTGTAATGACCTCTCCCGGGGGGAAGCGACTGGGAGCGGAGACTCTTTAATCAAGCAGGCACAGGCGGGTTGAAAGAGCTGGAGATTAAAGTTGGAGATGCTCAAAGATGAAGGTAGGAATAACATCAGAGCTTCCCAGGATGACCTTTCCAATGGGACAGATGTTCAATCCCATCCACTTAGGAAACCTCCCTGGAGGCTTTCAAGGATGAACCGTGGAAGGGCTCTGCAGGGATGCCTCTCCTGACGCCCCATCAGGACATGGACCACCCTGGATGTCTGTACGTGGAACGTGCAGGAGAAAGGCGTTAGGACCCAGTGCCCAGCCTGGTGCAGTGCTCCCGGCACCCACAGCCCGCTCCGTGCTCAGCTCCCAACCTCTTATCATGGAATCTTTGTGGTTAGAAAAGACCTTTCAGATCATCGAGTCCAACCATCGACCCAACATCGCCAAGGCCACCACTACCCCATGTCCCTCAGCACCGCGTCTGCCCGGCTTTTAAATCCCTCCAGGGATGGCAACTCCACCACTGCCCTGGGCAGCCTCTGCCAATGCTTCACAGCCCTTTCCGGGAGGAAATTGTTCCCAATATCCATCCTAAACCTCCCCTGGTGCAACTTGAGGCCGTTTCCTCTTGTCCCATGGCCTGTTCCTTGGGAGAGTAGACCAACCCCCCCGTCAGTACAACCTTCTTATCTTCTCCCCGCCACCTGGGCTCAGACATCTGCTGGCCCCTGGCCTGGGCACCACATTTAAATCCCTTTAACTGTGGCCCGAGATCCTTTAGGGCTGGGCAGGGCCCAAATCCTTTGGTTATCATTATATGAGCATCAAATGTGACCTCCAGGTCTGAAGGCTACACAGCAATTCCAGAGAGGAGGATGTGGTCCTGCTTGATGTGCATGACATCAGTCCTAAAGAACTTCCCCATCTGTTCTCCTAAAGCCATTTTTTGGACTTTCATGCAACACTGAAAAACTTTTGAGGGCAAATCCCGTTCCTGACTGCAGCAACTCGGGAAGATGCTGGGGTTGGGTTTCTGCATCCACCACAGGTTCCCTGAGCCCCAGGGCAGCTCTGGAGGAGGCAGAGCTGCTGCGTCCTGGCCATGGTGAAGAGATCCTGCTTTTACATCCCTGAGGAGCTGGGAATTGGCCCTGAACCCATGCGAAAGGTTGTCCTCTGCCAAAGCAACCCTACAGGGAGACCTCACCTAACCTCACCTCCATGCAGCTTCCCCAAACATCTGGAGAACCCAGAAGGATTTTACTGGGATTTTTCTCACTTCTTTTGGCTCGAAATACAAACAAATCGTGCTGAAGACTCAGCTCTTTTCACATCTTCCCTTTTTTTTGTCTTTTTTCTTTGCTTCATAGTTTTTTCAGTGCTGGGAAAGCCGCGAAGCAGTGAAAGGGGTGGTCAAAGTTGTTTCCTAAAGACAAAAAAATAAGACCATCTACTTGTTTAAGAACTGCTCCTGGATTTGGCTTTCTCTGTCCCCTGCCGGCTCCAACCGCCCTGGTTGAATCTTGACCTTGCAATTTCAGCTGTGGCTCGCCTTTCGCACTCCCCACCCAAGGGCAACTCCGTTCTTTCCAGCAGAGCTTCCTCCAGGCCCTCCCAGACGACTCCTGCGATGGGCAAACAGCTGCGCTGGAGCTTGTTTGCCAAAAAAAAAAAAAAATATAAAATACGTGGTATGGGGTCTCCCCCAATTGCTCGCTGCTGTGTGGCCTCAGGTAGGGTTTGCACCTTGCACCATCCGCAGCCAAAGAGCAGGTCCCTAAAAGCAACGACGCACAGGGGCTGCCCAAAATATGACAGGGGGAAAAGGAGGGGAAGTGGCTGGGAGAAAGGAAAAAAGCCGAAGGACGGTAATAAGAGGTACAAAATGATAGTAATAAGGCGGTCCCAAAGTTTCCTTATCTGCCCCCATACCCACGGGGCCATGCAAGCCATGCACGTAACATTGTGCCACCCTCCGCTGTATAACTACAAGCCCCCGTTAGGGAAGAGGCTCCTCCTTTCCCAGGGTGCTGTAGCATCAAGGACATATTAATGAACAGTCCCATTTAATTAATTCCCCTCTGCAGGACAGATGGCGTGGGCGGGGGGGGGTGGGGTGGGTGGGAGGCAGATGTTCACGGCGAGCCCACAGCAAGGCGTTGGGTGTTCCCAAACCAAGCCCCAGCTAGAGAAGAGGATGGCTCTGCCCAGAGCCCGGCAGCGCCCTGGGACAGCCGGGCACGAGCCCGTCCTGGAGCCCAAGGAGTCCCAACAAGGGTCTAGGAATTGCCATCACCGATTCCTAGTGCCCTCACTGCGTAATTACAGGGATTACGCTGATTAGAGAAAAGCAGGGCAGATGCAAGGGGGAAGAAATGTGTTTCACTTAATACCGCTGTTTCACTTAATACCACAAATTTGCTTTCAGAGGCAAGAGAGGAGCATCTGGGGACAGCTTGCTTTGGGCTGTGGAGACCCTCCTGGGGACCTTTCTCCATCCCTCATCCCACCCCAGCCATGGACCAAGGCAAACCACGCTGGGACATCTCCCTCGCGCTCGTCTCAGGCGCATATCCGAGTACTTTGTAGAGTTCCTGCAGGGTATTTAGGTGCTGATGGCTCATTTCTGGGATATTTATGATCTTCAAAAAGAAATATATATTGTTTCTCTTAGATGGTAAAAAACGAGCCACCTTGCCTTTTCTACAATCAGAGAGAGTCTCTTGTTGGGACCCATCCAGGTTTCCTCCTGACGTCATGAGCATCCATCACCTGTCTGGAACATAAAATACGTGAAACCATGCAAATGCAAATACCCAGGCTGGAAACACGCTCCTCTGTCCCAAGGAACAGCTGAAAAAGTAAAAAGGGAAAATGATTGAGTTGTGCTTAAGGAATCAAACAATTGCTCTGGAGGACTTAATTAAAATCCAGGAACGAAATATATTTAGATACGCTGTCGGTCTGAATTACGCCGAGTGCATTTGACTTTCACATGTTTAATTAAAGTTCTTTGCATGATGGGCTGCGCAAATCTCACAGCTCAACTTTACAAGCTCCTGGAACAGATGCTTTAAGAGCAAAGAGCTCTCGGAGGCATTCAAAGTTAAAAGAAAAACTCCCCCCCAAATGGGAGGAGCGCTGCATAGGAGGGGTGGGCCGGAAGGGTGTGTTTTGGGGAGGTTTTTTACTTTCTGGATACTGATTGATACCGCGGGGCCCCGCTCCGGGTAGGGCTGCTGTGATGGGAGCTCACAGCAGATTCCCCCCTTGCATCCTGCCAAGGTTTGGGGGAGATGTCCCATTCCCGCATCCCCATTGGATGCTGCACTTGCATTTCATCTGGGATGGAGTTAATTTTCCTCCTACTACTTGCTGTGCTTTCAGATCCGGTACGAAAGGAATGTCGATAACGCGTATTGTTTCAGTTGTTGCCAGGCGATGTTTATGTTTTTCAAGGACTTTTTTTTTCAGCTGCCCACAGGAGCTGAGAAGGAGCGTAAACAGGAGGGAACGGCCAGTGGAATATTCCGTACCGTAGGCGTCATGCTCGGAATAGAAACGGGGTTTGTGGCGGGGAGGAGGGTACTTGCAATCACTGCTGGGGTCAGTGCCAATTCACCTATTTACCTGGTCTTGTATATTCTTTTACCATTATTGTTATTGTTATTGCTATTTTCCTTTTATGATGTTGTCCTATTAAACTGTCATTAACTCAACCCACAAGTTTTTTTTTTATTTCGCAGAGTCACAGAATGGTTTGGGTGGGAAGGGACCTTAAATATCATCCAGTGCCACCCCCTGCCCTGGGCAGGGACACCTCCCACCAGCCCAGGTTGCTCCAAGCCCCGGCCAACCTGGCCTTGAACCCCTCCAGGGATGGTGGGTGCCTCCCTTTCCCCTCCTTTTCTCCCTCTTCTCCCTGAAGAGCAGGTGAGTGAGCGGCTGCGTGATCCTACTTGCCGGCTGGGGTTAAACCACAAGAATTTGGTACTCCCTCGACCGCGATGCCTGCATCCCTTCACCCCGACAGCCCGGCGGAGAGGCGGCAGCATCACCGTCCTGCCCTCCCGACACCCGCCCGGCCTGGGAGAGAGCACAGATGAGGTTGTTTATTCAGGGCCGAGATGCTCGTGCCAGGCAGAGCCACACGCCCGGATGGTGCCCACACCTTCTAGGGGGGGAAAAACCAAGCTCAGCAACGCCGAAACATCCCCCGGGCCAGGCGGCAGGCGGGGTCCCCCCCCGCGCCAGCCGTCCCCACGCACCGTGTCAGCACCGTCACCCCCGCGCTGCCTGAGAGCCCGTGCTAATTATCCCCGTGTTTTAATCTCCCTCTCCGCTGTTTTCGCCTTCGCCACTTGACATTTGGAGCTATGTAAACACGCCGAGACGGGCCGACTTTGTCCTTTTTTCCCCCACTCAACACCACCGCTGAGATCACCCCCGCGACGGCAGCGGCCGGCGGCTTGTCAGCCAGGAGCATCGCCGGCGTGGCACCACCACAACTCCCCCCGAAATGCCCAGGCTTATGCGGCTATGAAAGCCAAACGTCAGAAGAAGATATTGGCTATAAAAAAGCACTGTAAGGCAAAAAAAAAGCTCTTCCATGCAGATGATGCCAAGCTTTCCAAGGCGTTTCTCAATCAGGGAATTATCAGTAAGAGCAATGCGCTGCTTGTTGATCTTGCCATAACCCTGAAATGCCCTGCCTCCCCTCTGCTCCCCCCAGCATCCCCCTCGGCGGGTGGGAGCGTCACCACCCCCAGCCCTGCTTCCTTGGGGGATTCTTGCCCCAAAGAGCAGATTTCCTCTGGAAAAGGCTCACTTGGAGCATCCCGAGGCTGCGCATTTTCTGCCTGGGGGGAGAGAGGAAAACATTCACTCCCGACCCGCTCACACGGAGCAATGCCTCTTGGCTCACTGATTTTTTTGCAGCCCCTTCCCAGTGGCCTGGAGTCGTGCTGGCTCTTAGCCATGAGCTTTCCCTGATCCTATAATTATTTTTTTTCTAGCAGAAGGCAGCTCTGCCATGCCATGCATGGCCACAGGCACTGATGCTTCCCACGCGGTCACCCCCCGGCCAGATTGGACATCTCCCTGCCTTGCTGCATCCTCAGCAGGGCTCTGAAATCATTGAATCACAGAATGGTTTGGGTGGGAAGGGGCCTTTAAAGCCCACCCAGTGCCACCCCCTGCCCTGGGCAGGGACACCTCCCACCAGCCCAGGTTGCTCCAAGCCCCGTCCAACCTGGCCTTGAACCCCTCCAGGGATGGGGCAGCCACAGCTTCTCTGGGCACCCTGGGCCAGGGGCTCACCACCCTCACACCAAACAATTTCTTCCCAATATCTCACCTAAATCTCCCCTCTGTCAGTGTAAAACCCTTCCCCCTCGTCCCACGGCTCCCCTCCCTGATCCAGAGTCCCTCCCCAGCTTTCCCGGAGCCCCTTGAGGGACTGGCAGGGGCTGGAAGGTCTCCCCGGAGCCTTCTCTTCTCCAGGCTGAACCCCCCCAGCTCTCTCAGCCCGTCCTCACAGCAGAGGGGCTCCAGCCCTCCCAGCATCTCCGGGGCCTCCTCTGGCCCCACTGCATCATCTGTGCAAGTGTGAATGAACCCAGATGATTCTTCGGCGCTTCCCATCCCCACCTGTCAGTGCAGGCATCCCACCGTCCTGGTCTCCACACCATGCAACACGTGTCCCACAGGTATCCTGGCGGGTGAAGCGAGCCCACTGCGTCCCAGCCTGAGTCCCAGAGCTCAGCTCTGGGTTTTCCCAAAACTCTGCTCACGGCAGGGGAACAGCACCCAGGTCTGTCTTCTGTGTGATGCAACCTTGGTAGACACCTCCAAAGAGCTGATGAGTGAGGCCACCTCCGAGCACAGCCTGTCTTCTCTCCCTCTTAAACACAGCAAACCAACAATTTATACCATTTTCACATCTCCAAACCAAACCAAACAACCAGAAGATACTTTAAAAGACACAGTTCCCACCATTGCTCAGATTTTTATCTGTGCTCCTCTGCTTGATCTTTGACCAGAACTCCGCATCTCGAAGTCATTAAAGTGTTTTGAACAAAATTCAACCAATATGAGGCTGAAAATCCCCTGGTTGATCCTGTTTTGATGCCCACCCGTGTTCTTCTTTTCCCCCTGAGCAAGTGCGAGGACTTGTGCTCCTGAGCATCCCTGTGGCTGATGCGTCCGATCCGCCCGTGCTTGCCTCAGAAGGAATTTCCCCCTGGAAAAAGCTTCCTTGGAGCCCATGAGAAATTTTCCCCCCAGGCAAAGCTTCCTCAGGACTCTGCCTGCAAAGTCTCCCTCAGCTTGAGGACGATGGGGGGGTTTCAAACAAAAGGAGTTTAAGGCCAGCTTCAAAGCCTGCAGGGATGGTCCGGGACATGTCACTCTTGGAGTCTGGGGTGGCAGCAGCACCGCTCTGGGCCACCGAAATATCTGCTGGAGACCTCGTTGTAGTGCATTGCTCTGTTTGCTGACCAGGCAATCCAGCCACTTCCTTCTTATCTGCTTGGCCCTCTTCATCCCTCCCTCTGGACTCAGCAATGTGCCAGAATCATAAAACCTAATAAAAACAGGGCTTGAAGGATGTCACCCCATGCACTTCCCACTGCGGAAGCAGCTTCTCTTCCCTCCATCATGAAGAAAGGTTTTTCCCTTGCTCCCCCTTACAGCTGAACAGGCTCAACGTCTTCACTCAGTCTCTTTCAAGGTGCCCAGTAGTTCTCACTCCCCTTCTTTGGACCCCATCCTCCTGGTGCACGTCCTCTTCCAAGCCAGGGGGTGCCAAACTTGCTGCCGCCCACTGAAGAAGATTATCCCAAGGGTTCTTGGAGATCATGCAGCAGCCAAGACTGCTCACCAGCCAGCCTAGCTCTTGGGGCGTTTTTTAACACGTGGTCCCATTCCTAGTCTTGGATGGTAGCTTACTCCTCCTGAATGCTGGCCTGCCCCATCCTCATGTCCGGTGATGCAACCCTGCGTCCCTCTCCTGCTTGCCAGCAGGACACACGAAGGGCAAAGGGCGTTTTGTCCCTCTGGGACAACATCCCACTGTCTTGGTAAGCAAGGGAGATGGGATGGGAATCACCCAAGGAAGGCGGTGGGAGAGAGGTGGCTCACAACCACTGCTGGGAGCGTGGTCAGAGTCCAGCTTTAGGTGTCTTTCCAGGTGGCGGGCACAAAGAGATGCCTCCTAGGTGTGATTTACCTCCTCCTGGAGCGGCTGTTTGAATGAATTCTTGTGACTCCTGCCCCAAAAAGTAGCTCCGATGAGGATGTCCCAGCTGCACACACTGCAGCGCTGGGGATGGATCCTGCTCCGTGCTGGCGTGGCACTGCCACCACCCTCACCACTCAGCTGTGGGTCCTGTTCCAGGGGCCGGGGAAGTCCCAGAGCAGCAGGGTCCCCCTTTGCAGAGCCAGCAACATCCCTGAGGGTGAGGAGGCACGGGATGCATCCCATTGCCTTGCACCCACTCAACAGGCTCCTGTCCAGAGGGGTTTCTCCTGGGATGAGCAGAAGACCCCTTCCTGCAGGCAGGACCGGGTTGGACCAACAAGGATGCTGGGCTGCATCACCAAAGGCGTCACCAGCAGAGATCAAGAAGTCATTATCCCACTCTACTCAGCGCTCGTCAGGCCACACCTGGAACACTGTGTTCGGTTTTGGTCCATGCTATACAGAAGAGGTGTGGACAGGCTGGAGAGGGTCCAGAGAAGGGCCACCAAGATGATCCAAGGACGGGGGAGCCTGCTGTAAGGATGAGAGAACTGGGTTTGTTCAGCCTTGAGAAAAGAAGGCTTAGGGGAGACCTTACCACCACGTTCCAGTATTTAAAGGGGGGGCTACAAAGAGGATGGAGACTCCCTTTGGACAAGGAATCACATGGAGAAGACGAGAGGTGGTGGGTACAAGTTACTCCTGGGGAGATTCTGACTAGGCACAAGAGGAAAATTTGTCACGATGAGAACAACCAGCCGTTGGAATAATCTTCCCAGCAAAGTGGTGGATTCCCCGTCATTGGACACTTAAGATTCAGCTGGGCAGGGTGCTGGGCCACCTTGTCTAGACCGTGCTTGTGCCAAGAAAGGTTGCACCGGCTGATCCTTGAGGTCCCTTCCAACCTGGGATTCTGCGATTCTATGATTCCATGTTTCTATGACCGATTCTATGATTCTATGTTTCTATGATTCTATGTTTCTATGATTCAATGACTTTGGGGTGCTGGCCCTGATGCCTCGCAGCTCTCTCCCTCCTCCCCAGCAGAAACCTCCCCCCTGGGAAACCAAACCAGCCCCTCCTCCCCCAGGAGAGAGGACGGGTGCTGAGCATCCCCCACTTCTTATTTATTCCCGCAGCATCCCCGGCGCAGAGCGAGCGGGAGGCAGTCGGCGTGTGTGCCGTGGATCATTTCAGATGAACGCTTTGCATTTTCGGGAGGGCTATAAAACGCTCGAGCGAGCCTTTCCCCTCTGCAGCCGTTACCCACCAAGCAGACAATAAAGAAGACACAACCATGCGTGTTCCCCTAACAGCAGGACGGAGGACGGGGGGCTCCCGCAGGCGGCTCAGGCTCCCTGCCTCGATTGCTGATGCAGATAACCCAGCTCCAAGCACACCAGCGCTGCCAGGTCTGGATTTTGCACAGAGCTGGGGATGGGAGGAGAGAGGGTGGTTTTTTTTTTTTTCACGTTGGGAGTCGGAAAACAAACACTTTATTCTTACGCATCGTCTGTTCTATGCAAGGATCCAACAGCCCTGCCCAATGCCAGGCCCACTCTGTGCCGCTGGCTGGCTGAAAACGCAATAAAACACATCTCCAGCCCAAACCAGCTCCAGTCTAAACACGGAAAGGTGGGGAAAAGCCAATGTCACCGGCTCGGGGAGCTGGAGCACGGAAAGATTAAACAAGTTGTCAAAAGAGGGTAAAGAGCATCAGATCGATCCTGTAAACGTCCACCTGCCCGCTTCCGCAGCTGGAAAAACACGGCAGGGGCTGTGAGGGTGGGTGCAGACACGGGTTAACCCTTACCAGGTTAATCGGTGCCGACGGCTGTGCCAGCCGATGCCCCGGCTGGTGGCGAGGGGGGACCCCACCTTGAGGAGGGGTCTGAGATAGGATCTGGGAGCAGGTGGGGTGGGAAAGGGGCAGGGGAGTCAGAGGGAGGGGAGGTTTCCCGGGGCAGAAGAAGAAGAGGAGGAGGAGAAGGAGGAGAAGGAGGAGGCGGGGGAGGGGGAGGAGGAAGAAGGCTTAGTCGGAGCTAATCTGGGTCTGGACAAAATCAACCTGCGTTTGCAAAACACGGAGCCTGACTTAATTAATGGACACGCTGGAGGGCGGGAAGAGTGCTGTAAACAACCCTGTCACTTATCCCTGACGTCTCTGCTGTGGTGGATCACAGAATCGCAGTACGGTTTGGGTGGGAAGAGACTTTAACGGCCATCGAGTCGAGCAGGGAAATCTTCAACTAGACCATTTTGCTCAGAGCCTTGTCCAACCAGGGAATGTTTCCAGGGATGGGGCAGCCACCACCTCTCTGGGCAACCTATGACTGAAGGGATGAAGGGAATAAGACAGGCAATGAAGGGTTTTCCTTCCCTTTCTCCCTGCCTGTGTGAAAGGCAGGAATCTCTGCTAGTATACAGGGTATACTCAGATTTTCCAGGCAGGTTTGACCAAGACCCAAAGGAGAGGCTGTGAGAGCCATGTGGATGGGCTGGGGCATCCTCCTGTGGCTTTGGAGCTACTTGGAGGCCAGCAGATAAAGTGAGCAGGGGTAGGCATGGGTCCTCTTCCCAGCGGAGAAGAGGTGATGGTGGGGCTCTCCGCAGCTCTGTGCCCAACAGCACTCACAGGTGACATGGAAAAGTGGCACCAAGTGGGCTGGGACACTCAAACCCAGCCTGCAGCCAGGCAAGGTGCAGAAGGCTGCCTTGGCAGGAGATGGGTCATTAAATTCAACATTGAGGAGTTCTAAGTAATGCACAAGGGAAGGAGAGAGCCACAACGGGCTTTAAACACACTATGGCTGATTGGAGAGGTGCCCGGGCTGGAGGGCAAACCTCACGTTAGGGCTTCCCAGGAAAATAAGAGTGAGAGAAAGAGGACATCACTTCCGACCATGAGTCTGGGGGATGTTCAAGGAGGACATTGCTTCCAACAGTGCGTTTGGGGGTGTCGAAGGAGGACATCACTTCCAACCATGAGTCTGGGGGATGTTCAAGGAGGACATTGCTTCCAACTTGTGTGTTCAAGAGTGTCATGCAGCTCTGGAAATCACGTCCCAGGGAAAGCGGTGTTAGATGGCATGGGGTGGAGTGGAGTGGCTTGGCTGCCCTAGGAGGAGAGGAAGGACAGAGCAGGGCTCTTCCACCCAAAAAAAAGGGCAGCTGAGGAGGGTGTGAGTCTGCAGGCTCGGGCCACCTGCAGAGGAGAAATAGGAAGTTCCTTGCTATGCTCTGGCTCCCATCCCAGAGCCCGGGCCTGACCCAGCAGGGGAAGTCATGGGATTATAGAATCACAGAACAGAGCTCAGCGCCATGGCCCTGCACCAGCAGTCTGAGATGGGTGATCTGAGGTGAGCAGCTCCTCACCTCATCCTGCTCAAGAGCAGCCACCCCTCCAACGTGGCCAATGCTGCCCAGAGGAGCAGCACCCCAAGCCAGTGGCTTGCATGCTGTGGTCCCCAAACCACAGCTGCAAGTATGAATCATAGAATAGAATCATAGAATCATAGAATTGTCTCGGTTGGAAGGTAGCTCTTAGGTCATCGAGTCCAACCATCTACCCAACACTGCCAAGGCCACCACTACCCCATGTCCCTCAGCACCACGTCTGCCCGGCTTTTAAATCCCTCCAGGGATGGTGACTCCACCACTGCCCTGGGCAGCCTCTGCCAATACTTCACAACCCTTTCCGGGAGGAAATTGTTCCCAATATCCATCCTAAACCTCCCCTGGCACAACTTGAGGCGGTTTCCTCTTGTCCCATGGCCTGTTCCTTGGGAGAAGAGCCCGACCCCCCCTGGCTCCCCACTCCTTCCAGGGAGCTGGAGAGAGCGAGAAGGTCTCCCCTCAGCCTCCTTTTCTCCAGGCTGAACACCCCCAGCTCCCTCAGCCGCTCCTCACAAGGCTTGTGCTCCAGACCCCTCACCAGATTTGTGATGAACCCAGTCCCCTGCAGACCTCTTTGCCATGCAACTTCGCTCAGGGTAGAGGAGCACCTTGACCTGCAGCTTGGAGGAGCTGGTGTCCCCTTCCCTAGAGCTGCAGGAGAGTGCTTGGCACAATCCCTTAGGTTTAATGAGGATTTCAGCCTCTTTGGACACCAGGTGCATCGGTGACACTCGCACTGTCCCTGTTGGTGGGCACCTCTTCCCAATCAGGCCTGTGACCATGCCCATGTTCCTCCTCCTGAATCCAGTGGTGGATCCCGGCAACCAGCAGTGCAGATCCTGGACCTGGAATCACAGGGTGCTCCCAGTAACACCAGCGTAGCCTTTGAGGTGGTGGCCCTCAAATTTCTGCCGTGCAGTGCACCTCAGGGCTCCCGAGATTGTTTAATGACTGACGACATCGTACCGTCTACGCACCGCCTTATATAGTCCTCCCTGACACTTGGGATTTTATCCCTTCATCATCGTTTTGATGGTTGGAGCTTTTCCAGCGGAGTAAAATTCTTGTGTAAAACGCTGGTCCCCGGAGCACCACAAGTTTTGGTTTGTTTTTTTCAGTCTCTCAGGTTCAGTGACCTCTCGCTGGTGCCCGGGATGGGTCCCTGGGGCTCTGCTTGGCCTCTCCACGGAGCATCCTGGGATGGGGGACCTGCTCCCAGTGCCTCCACCTCCAAGATATCCATCTTGGAACCAGCACTGCGTGCAGGGCAGGGTGCTGGGTTCCTGCTCAGGGTGCCCCAGACCATCTCCTCCACCCAGGTGCTGTAGAAAAACTTAGTCGAAACTTAGCAATGGCTTAAACATTAATAGGTGGAGTAGACAAAGCCTATAGATGGTGGTATATGAACTGTAACGACCCTATTACAACACGCCGAATAGCCAATTACAGAACCAGCTGAAACCAAGCTAAGAGGATGTGAAATGAGATGTAGAGCCACTGCGTGTTGTATAAGGAGGTGACCACGTAGCAACCCCTCGGTAACGAAACAGCAAACTAATCAAACCAACAAAAAGCAAGAAGACCCCAGCCCTTAATATTCCTATTGGTCCGACCTGTCGCGTGAGGGTGGGGAGCTTTGATTGTAAGGGTATAATTGCCCGGGGATATCTTTGTTCAGGGTCCTTCTTCGGAGGAACCCAGCTCCAGCTGTAACGCTATTAATAAAAGGTGCTTTCATGAAGGAATCTGTCTTTGGGCTTGTGTGGAAACCTGGAGTCGAGCCCCGCGATGGTGGCTGGCAGGCAGGATTTCCGTAACAACAGGACATCCTCCCCAGCAGGTCTCTCATGTCTCTCAGGGGGTCTGCAGGTGGCCTCCCAACACCACCACCTCCTCGGGGACCTCCTGATGTCACCTTGGGGTGAGCCTGGTGGGGCTTCCCCTCTGAAGGGCTGATGAAAGGGGATTCTTGGACACATTTTCCCCACAAACTCCAGCCATCTCAGGCTATTTCAAGGCCACCTTCATGCCCTGCCCTTGTCTGTTGCTGTAGAGGGGATGCTCCAACCCTTTATTTCTAACCTGGCTGCTGCTCCTCCCCTTCCCATCACCCCATCGCATTTGGGGTTACCTCTTCCAGCCTCTCCCAGTCTCTTCCAGCATCTTCCAGGCCCTTCCAGTCCCTAAAGGAGCTCCAGGAAAGCTGGGGAGGGACTCTGGATCAGGGAGGGGAGCCGTGGGACGAGGGGGAAGGGTTTTACACTGCAAGAGGGGAGATTTAGGTGAGATATTGTGAAGAAATTCTTTGGTGTGAGGGTGGTGAGCCCCTGGCCCAGGTTGCCCAGAGAAGCTGTGGCTGCCCCATCCCTGGAGGGGTTCAAGGCCAGGTTGGCCGGGGCTTGGAGCAACCTGGTCTGGTGGGAGGTGTCCCTGCCCAGGGCAGGGGGTGGCACTGGGGGGGCTTTGAGGTCCCTTCCCACCCAAACCATTCTGGGATTCTATGATTCTGTGACCTCGTGGCACCAGGGTGGGACAAAACACGAGTGGAGACGCAGAGAGGCAAATTTGGTGTCCAGCTCGGAAACCGGCCCAAAGGATGGGGGGTCCCATAACCCACCTCCTGCCTGAGGTGACCACGGAGCACGGTTTGCAAGCTGCTGGTGCCCTCTAAAGGGAGAAGCACAGAGGAGAAGTCCCAGCAGGATCGTCCCCAGGACAGAACCCCTGCTGCAAGACGGATCTCCTCTGCTTCGGAAACGCAGCAGGGATTTGGTGGGGGGGCTCCTTCCACCCCAGCAACCTGCTCTGGCCCCTGCTGCCACCCTGTCTGCGAGGTGCCAGGGCTGCAGAGCAAAGGGACCTGGCCATCGAAGCCCTGATGAGCACCAGAAACTCTGAGAGAGGCTTTATGGGTATAAACTTGACGCGGTTTTAATTTGCTGCTTCTTCCAGGGAGAGTTTTACAGCTCCAAGTGGCCAAAAACCAAACCATGTGCTTCAACAGGATCGTGTTAGTCCTCAGCGTGCCAAGGTTGCCACCCTGCTGCCGGGGCCAGCCCCGTCTGCTGCAGCAACCCCAAACCCCTGTGCCGTGGGGGAAACACCAGAAAATGGGGCTGTTTGCTGGATCTGTGCCTCTTGCGCGGAGGGAGGGGAGATGCACCCACCCTCCTGGGCTGATGGAGAGCAGACATCACGTGTGCCAGAGCTCCAGGGAGGAGGCCCGGGCTAAAAATGCCGATAATTCACCCTAATGCTCCGGCTGCGGCGGGGAAGGCTGTGCAAGGTGATGCTGCAGGGTGTTCGCCTTCCCCTACCTTTGATATTTCCTATTAAAGGCATCCAGAGATGTTTAAAGGACGGTATGCGCCCTTGGGAGGGTTTAGGTGCTCGCGGGCTGCAAACACCCTCATTTCTCTTTGCGCTAAAGGGCTGCTGAGTCGGGAACACCAGAACTGGCTGTTCAAAACCTCTCCTGGAAGGGCCGAGGTGTTCTTGGTGCCTTCACGAGGCTCGCTGGGGAGGTGGAGGGGGAAGGAGCCAGGAAAGGCACTGAAGCCGCTCTTGCCTCCGTTAGACTGGACACAATAATTGCCAGCGCGGTTAAAAGCTTGGAAAACTCACCCTGATGTTCTCGGGCAGGCTTCTTCGCCACGGGATTCTTAGTAAATCTGTTTTCATTGATTTTTCTGTACCTAAGCCCTGCAGGGTGTGTGCAGGCAACTCTCTTCTCACTCCTGCCAGGCACCGAACCTGCATCATGCCCCCCGCACACCACGGTCCCGCACTGAGGACGTGCCAGGCAGGGACAAAGCACGTCTCGGGATAAAAATAGATGCTGGGGCGGGTATTGTCGGTAAGATCAACCCTCCTGCCAGCTCCCTGCCGGGCAGCCCTGCCCACGGACACGGTGACCGAGGAGTCACCTCCTGGGGACGCGGTTTGGTAACCCCTGGGGTCCCTGGCTACTGCCACTGCGTTTCATGGACGGGGGAGAAGAGGGAGAGGTTTCCCCAGGATGGTGTATGGGATCACCCGGATAAACAGGGTTGGGAGCACAAAGGTGAAACTCAGCTTCCTCTGGCTTTGAGAGATCTCTATCAAGAGGAGCCGGCACCGTGCGCTGGCAGCCCAGAAACCCCCCGCAGCCTGGGCTGCATCCCCAGCAGCGTGGGCAGCAGGGCCAGGGGGGGATTCTGCCCCTCTGCTCCGTTCGGGGGAGACCCCCCTGCAGCGCTGCCTCCAGCTCTGGGGCCTCAGCACCGGAGAGACACGGAGCTGTTGGAGCGGGGCCAGAGGAGGCCCCGGAGATGCTGGGAGGGCTGGAGCCCCTCTGCTGGGAGGACAGGCTGAGAGAGCCGGGGGGGTTCAGCCTGGAGAAGAGAAGGCTCCGGGGAGACCTTCCAGCCCCTGCCAGTCCCTAAAGGGGCTCCAGGAAAGCTGGGAAGGGACTCTGGATCAGGGAGGGGAGCCGTGGGATGAGGGGGAAGGGTTTCACACTGCAAGAGGGGAGATTTAGGTGAGATATTGTGAAGAAATTGTTTGGTGTGAGGGGGGTGAGCCCCTGGCCCAGGTTGCCCAGAGAAGCTGTGGGTGCCCCATCCCTGGAGGGGTTCAAGGCCAGGTTGGCCGGGGCTTGGAGCAACCTGGTCTGGTGGGAGGTGTCCCTGCCCAGGGCAGGGGGTGGCACTGGATGACCTTCAAGATCCCTTCCCACCCAAATCATTCCATGATCCTACAGCTCAGGGGGAGCTGGGGCAATGTCTCAGCCCGGGGTTGCCTGAAGCCTGCATCGTACTAAGAACCAAAATCCGAATGGAGCCTTGAATAATTCCTTAATAAACAGAATGCCCTGAGTCCCATTCCACCGCTATTCAGGAACTTTGTGTGCCAGACAGCAGAAAATGAGCAATACAGAGTAAGGGGTCATCTCACCACCAGAGATAAACGTTCCAGAGAGTAGAATCCCCTCAGGTATAATCCTGCCCACCCATCAAATCAGCAAATAAAAACCGTAAGGTTTGGGTAGAAAATGGGGGAGTCTTTTCCAAGGATACAGTTGGTCTGTAGGAGATTCTTCCCCCCTTGTCCGGGGCAACATACAAGGTAATTTCTCAGGGATTGGGAGGCCTCACCCAAGAGAGAGTGATTAAGAAACATACTTATGGTATTTTTCACGCTTTAAGATCATAGGGACCTTAAAGATCATCTAGTTCCAACCCCCTGCCGTGGGCAGGGACATCTCCCACTAGACCAGGTTGCTCAGAGCCCCGTCCAGCCTGGTCTTAAAAACTTCCAGGGATGGGGCTTCCACCACCTCCCTGGGCAACCTCTTCCAGTGTCTCACCATCCTCATGGTGAAGAACTTCTTCCTAACGTCCAGTCTGAATCGTCCCATCTCTAGTTTTAATCCATTCCCTCTAGTCCTACCGTTACCTGGCATCCTAAAAAGTCCCTCCCCAGCTTTCTTGTAGGCCCCCTTAAGGTACTGGGAGGCCACTCTAAGGTCTCCTCGGAGCCAACCCTAAAAATTCCATGATTCTATGATTCTATGATCATAATTAGTGCACTCCTTTAGGTTATTAATACCCAGCATGGTTGTGATTTGTGTTAGTCCATTCTGTGAATCACTTGTAGGTTGTACTAGTGTATCCCGTGAACTGCTTTCTAAACTGCAACAGTGCATTCCTCCACCGGATCCGTAAAACCCGCAATAGTGGCGTGCTGGACCTGGGCGTGAAGCTCCAATAAATCCTTAGTTTGAACCTTACAGTGAGGCCTCTCTCCATCACAGATGGGGAACCACCTCGTGGGGTTTGGTGCTGGGACCACGCCATGCACGGATTAAAGACCAGGGGTTTCTCTACGTGCTGGGGCGGCTGGAAGGATGAGTTCATCTTGGAAGTCTTGGCCAGAGCAAAGAAAAAAATGGGAGATTTATTTGCAGCACTGGCTTTGATGTGTGTGGGAGCGCCGGGGATCTTCAAGGACAGGGTTATGGAGCAACTCCAGCATCTGTGGGGAGGGGGCTGGTGGTGCTGAGGGGCTCAGGTTGGTGGTGAGGACCTGCAGAGGGGGCTCACAAGAGTGTGAAAAGGCAATAAAAAGGTAAAAAAAGTCCTTACTTGGCATCTAAAAATGTTAGATTCTGAGTTGGCCGCAGTCCAGAGGCAAGAGCGAAGGAGGATTTGGGCTTGGCCACCCTGGGGTGGGAGCTCTGAGCTGGGGAGAGCAGGTGGAGGGGGCTCCATGAACCCCAGCGGCCCCCACAAACCCACCGAAGAGCTGGTGGGCGGGGGGTGGGGGCGGAGATACCCACAGCCCCCCTCTGCCGCCGGGGCGGGTGGGCAGATGCTGCGTTCCCATCCCTCCGGGTGCCTAAAAGCAATTTCAGGATGAGATCCTGGACCCGCAAGGGGTGACCCCTGTGAGCTGCTGATCCCCCACCCAGCCTGGCCCTTCGCACGAAAGATCTCGAACCTCTTGTTTAAGTCCGGGATCCATCGTACGACACAGCACCCAGACGGGGACCTCCCCGCCACAGCAGCCACCTCGGGGTCAACACGTCCAGGGAGGCAAATGAAATTTGGTGGAAAGGATGCCATTAAGGAATTTTGTCTTCTAGCCCAAATAAGTGCATGTTTCTTGGTGTTTGGCCTTTGCACCACCGGCACAAGGTGAGTTTCTTCCTCGTGGCTGCTGTACACATCCCCACCCCTCCAAGAGATGCTGAAGAGTTGATTTTGGCCAAGGAACAAGCCCTAAAAGCATACACAGCTCTGTCTGACTGCGAGTGGTGACCTGACTGGAGTTTAAAATGATTTTAGAAACGCGCTAAAAAACACAAGGACTTGCCTTGGTGTGTTAAACCCCAGCTTTCGGAGTGCTGCGGCAGTGAGCCCTCATCAACTGGATGAAATGTGCTGGCTGGGAAGTGATGAAGAGATAGGTTTAAAAGGGTTATTTCGCTTCAGATGTCAGCGAGTGGGGGGAAAAAAAATCAATAAAAAGCTGCTAAGAAACCATCTCTGGCTTTCCAAAATAGCTGCTACAAAGAGCCCCTCATTAATAGGGTACTTTTGTGTTTTGAATCAGGAATGGGAACCAGACGGGAGGATGGTTATGAACCCTCCCAGCAGGAAAGATGGTTGTGAACCTGCCCTGGGGACCCGGCTGGGGTGGCAGCGGGGTGAGGACGTGAGACTGCTCCTGTCCCCCTGTCTCCTGCCCCCGCCTCCCTCCCCACGGGGCGGGAGATGGAGCTCTGGTGCAGAAGAGGGGTCAGGGCCCTTTCTCCAGCCCCGTGGGCAAAGGGCACGGGCTGACACCCAGGGGAAATCCAAAAAAGCAATCCAAAATCCAAATCCAAAAGCATTGGAAGAGGCTGCCCAGGGAAGCGGTGGAGTCACCGTCCCTGGAGGGATTTAAAAGATGGGTAAACGTGGTGCTTAGAGATATGGTTTAGTGATGGTTTTTGTCGGGGTTGGGTTGATGGTTGGACTTGATGATCTGAAAGGTCCCTTCCAAGCTGGGCAATTCTATGGTTCTGTGATTCTATGAAATGCTCTTCAGAGGTAACCAGATGTCTTGCCCTTGCAAAGGTGCTCGCTCGTGGCCCAAAGGTGCCAGACCCCTCATGGATGGGTGGCACACGGGGCCAGAGCCCCGGTTGTCACCACCAGTGACAGGCCTTGTCTGTGCCTTCCCATGTCATCCACTTCCAAAATCACAGGAGAAAAAAGGTCTTCTCAAATGAATTAAATGCGGCTAAGGCTGTGCACTGCCCCTTGCCCACATTGGGACACTGTCCTACCAGCCCTGCCATGGTTAAACCCATCCTAACGTGCTCTCCAGGGAGCATGAGCCCTCCTGGAGGATGGAGGAATTAAGCTCCTCTTCCTCCTGGCAAAGCACACCCGCCCCGGGCTCACTGTCCCTGTAGTCACTCATCCTGGGAGCAGTTTTCTTCCACCAATTTCTCTGGCAGCTTCTTGAAACCACGTCAAGTTTTGCTGCGTGCAGCAGCCGGGGAAGGGGAACCCCATGGCTGAGGAGAATTACCCTGTTGGGTTTGCTTTGAACCTGACACGTGGTAACCTCCTGTGGTCCTGTCCTGCTCTTGTGTGGGATGAGACAGTGGACAACCATCCCTCTGCTTTGGCCACCCTGTCCTCTCTCTTCCAGGATGATGGGCTCTGGCTTGCATGGTTGTTTCTTGCAGGGATGCCATGTGGACCTCTAACTGCTCTGATGACCTTCTCTGAACCCTCTCCTGGCTCCAGCATCTCCCCATCTCCTGCTCCAGCATCTACACGTCTCCTGCTCCAGCATCTCCTGGAGGCAGGATGGCCACGCCATGTACAGGCAGCAAGGAGGGCAAACCCCCCACTGGCTCCCAGTTTTGCCTCCTCTCCTCTCCACTCTTTTCCTAATTATTCCTGCAGGATGATCTGCTTTTTTGACCACTGCCAGCCACCCACCCACTGTAAACCCATGGTCTGGCTGCTGGGTGGTACTGCTGGGCCGGGAACCCGTGGGTGATTCAGCAGCACCTTCCTCAGAGACCCTCCTGCAGCCTTATCTTGGTTACCCTGGATAATTTCATGACATCCACAGGCTCATAGAATCAGAACGGTTTGGGTGGGAAGGGACCTTCAAAGCCCCCCCAGTGCCACCCCCTGCCCTGGGCAGGGACACCTCCCACCACACCAGGTTGCTCCAAGCCCCGGCCAACCTGGCCTTGAACCCCTCCAGGGATGGGGCAGCCACAGCTTCTCTGGGCAACCTGGGCCAGGGGCTCACCCCCCTCACACCAAACAATTTCTTCCTAATATCTCACCTCAATCTCCCCTCTTTCAGTGTAAAACCTTTCCCCTTCATCCTATCACTCCACTCCCTGATCGAGAGTCCCTCATCACCCCATCTGAGGTCACTGGTGACTATGCTGAAGTCTGTGTGCTCTTCCCCACCATCGCAATGCTTCAGCAGCCTCCCCAGCCCAGGTGAGAGGGTTCTGTGTAACCCTGCCCCATGGCAGGAGAAGCTGCCTGGTGGGCAGCTGCCCCCTCTCCTTGGATGCCATGGACAAAGAACATCCCTGCCGCACGTGGGCGGGTCCCCATGGCCCACAGAGCTTGAGACAGCAGGCAGCTCCTTTGCCTTTATTTTCCCGTTGTTCCTCTCCCGGCTGGAAAACCACGTTTCCACCGAGGTCAGGGTGGACGCCATCGCTTAGGCTCGGCACTCGAAAAAGCTGTCTCGGATGGCTCTCTCCCGGGAGGTGACCCTCTTCCCCGAGGGGAAGGTCTGGTAGGTCCGCAGGTTCGTTGGTGACACTCGCAGCAAACGCCAGTGGGTCTTCGCGCTGAGCGGTGGGCTGGGGAGGAGCAGAGCACCGCGGAGGGTTACAGAGGTGCAGGCAGCAGGTACGGGGGTGTGGGCAGGAGTTTCAGGGGTGCAGGCAGGGCTCAGCCATAGGGGTGTCCTCCAAGGGCACCCTGTCACCCCTCACACCACCAGAGCGTCAGAAGCTGGAGAGCTTGCAGTGCTGTCCACCCAAAAGGACATGTTCAATCTGACCTGGCACTGGGCTGAGGCAACCCCAGGGGTCCCAATTCCCAGCTCCATGGGCCGAGGCCAGTGGTGTGAGGTTCAACACAGCCAAGTGCCGGGCCCTGCCCTTGGGTCACAACAACCCCATGGACGCTCCAGGCTGGGGCAGAGCGGCTGGAGAGTTGCCCAGTGGAAAGAGACCATGTTGGTCGACAGAGGCTGAATACTAGCCAGCAGTGTGCCCAGGTGGCCAAGGAGGCCACCAGCATCCTGGCCTGGGTCAGCACTAGTGTGGCCAGCAGGAGTGGGGCAGTGACCGTCCCCCCGTACTGGGCACTGGTGAGGCCCCACCTCCAGGGCTGTGTCCAGTTTTGGGCCCCTCACGCCAAGAAAGATGTTGAGGTGCTGGAGCGTGTCCAGAGAAGGGCAATGGAGCTGGTGAGGGGTCTGGAGCACAAGTGCTGTGAGGAGCGGCTGAGGGAGCTGGGGGTGTTCAGCCTGGAGAGAAGGAGGCTGAGGGGAGACCTTCTCGCTCTCTCCAGCTCCCTGGAAGGAGGGGGCAGCCAGGGGGGGTCGGGCTCTTCTCCCAAGGAACAGGCCATGGGACAAGAGGAAACGGCCTCAAGCTGCACCAGGGGAGGTTTAGGATGGATATTGGGACCAATTTCCTCCCGGAAAGGGTTGTGAAGCATTGGCAGAGGCTGCCCAGGGCAGTGGTGGAGTCGCCATCCCTGGAGGGATTTAAAAGCCGGGCAGACGTGGTGCTGAGGGACATGGGGTAGTGGTGGCCTTGGCAGTGTTGGGTTGATGGTTGGAGATAGTGATCTGAAAGGCCCCTTCCAACCTGGGCAATTCTATGGTTCTATGATTCCTGCTGGCTCTGCCTGCTTCTGAGCCCCACACGGACACCCACAGACTCGCCCTCAGGGATTAAAGCTGCAACAGGGCAGGTTTAGGCCGGACATTGGGAAAAAATTCTTCCCAGCAAGAGTGGTCAGACACTGGAACAGGCTGCCCAGGGAGGTGGTGGAGTCACCATCCCTGAATGTGTTTAAGAGTCGTGTAGATGTGGTGTTGGGGGATGTGGTGTAGGGGAGAACTTTGTAGAGTGGGGTTGATGGTTGGACTCCATGATCCCAGGGGTCTCTTCCAGCCTGAATGATTCTGTGATTCTATGATTGTGCAGGCACAGGCGTAACTCTCCGCCAAGTGCAAGGAAAGGCAGACAGGATTGGGAGATTTTTGCCTGTGCCACGTCCAGAGCTGATGCCGCAAGGCCAAGCGGCGCTCTCCTGTTTGCGAGTACTCGTCATGCCCAGGCCACAAACGATGCAGAAGCAGCTCTGCATATCGGCACTTCCCGGGTGGGTTCAGTCACACACCCGAGTGAGGAAGGACCCTGGGGACGGGGAAGTGCTTGAAGGGACAGAGGGACAGCAGAGATTGCTTTCAAGGCCACCACTGCTTGTGCCCCTTTGGGGACACATTGCCTGACCCTCCCGGAGCTGGTCGAAGACAAATCACTTCTTTGGGGATGGGTCAGGGAGCAGCGAGGTCCTCAGCAACAAGGAGCAGGGGCATGTAGCAGCAAGTCAGGGCGAGAATCAGGTCTGGAGACAGTGGTCAGGGTCAGACATGGCCCGAGGGCCACCCAACAGTGAGGCAGGTCTGAGGTCAAGCCCAAATCCAGGTCCAGGTTGAAGTGGAGGAGGCGCAAGCCTGGGCACAGAGCCAGCTGTGGCACAGCTGTAAAGGCGGGGGCCGGTGGTAGATCTGCAGCTTAAAAACAAATCCCAGAGGAAGGGAGGTGCCAGCCATCACCGCCAGCTTCGCTCACAACGGCTCTTATCAGCCAGGGCTGACCTTGGCCTCTGCCAACTAAACTCCGGGAAGGGGGATGCGCTCATGGCCCTGACAGCATCTGGTTTGCTCCATCCGCTTCCATCGATCCTCCTCGTCCCACACATTTCTCCCCCTTGTCATGAGACCTGGCCGGGGTGAAGGACAGCCTCCCCCACTCCTCGCTTCTCATGGGCAGCCAAGGGCTGATAAGAAAGCGCGAGATAGCCACAGCACACAGCCAGGATGAAATGCTCCTTGCCCATCAATTAACCTCTAATTTAAACAGCTTCTCTGAGCTCCGCAAACAAAACTTTGCGTATTCACGGGTTTCCAGGGCTGGCCATAGCTCACAGCATCCCCGTGACTTCCCATCTCGCAGCAAGGATGGTCCAGCCACACCCAGGGCTGCGTGAGCATCCGTGGGGCAGAGGCAGCATCCAGATTCTCTGGTTGGTGCCTCCAGTGCTGTGGCTGGTCCGAGGCTCCCCCATGCAAGGAAGACATGGACATACTGCAGCAAGGGCCACTGAGATGGGCCGGAGCACATGATATAGACCCCCCGGCAGTGCTGCCTCCAGCTCTGGGGCCTCAGCACAGGAGAGACACGGAGCTGTTGGAGCGGGGCCAGAGGAGGCCCCGGAGATGCCGGGAGGGCTGGAGCCCCTCTGCTGGGAGGACGGGCTGAGAGAGCTGGGGGGGTTCAGCCTGGAGAAGAGAAGGCTCCGGGGAGACCTTCCAGCCCCTGCCAGTCCCTAAAGGGGCTCCGGGAAAGCTGGGGAGGGACTCTGGATCAGGGAGGGGAGCCGTGGGACGAGGGGGAAGGGTTTTACACTGACAGAGGGGAGATTTAGGTGAGATATTGGGAAGAAATTCTTTGGTGTGAGGGTGGTGAGCCCCTGGCCCAGGGTGCCCCGAGAAGCTGTGGCTGCCCCATCCCTGGAGGGGTTCAAGGCCAGGTTGGCCGGGGCTTGGAGCAACCTGGTGTGGTGGGAGGTGTCCCTGCCCAGGGCAGGGGGTGGCACTGGGGGGGCTTTAAGCTCCCTTCCCACCCAAACCATTCTGGGATTCCATGATTCTACGTGGAAGGAGAGGCAGAGAGCTGGGCTGTTCAGCCTTGAGAGAGGAGAAGGCAAAGGTGGATCTTATTATTGTCTGTCTAAGGGCAGGTAGCAGAGAAGAGAGGATCTAGGGGACGTAGAGATGTAGGAGGCTGGAGGCTGCACCTTGAATTTCGAGGTGCACGGTGACAGAAGCAGCGATGGGCACAAGGATATAAAGAAAATATCTGAGGATACTTTATCTGAAGCCCTCTGAAGATGACTGGAGGCGCTTTTTCCTGGATTTTACGCTCCTGTTGAGTCACAGGAATATAGCACTAGAGGGCACCCACGTATTTCTGCTGGCGGCTGCTCCGGCTGCCTCCCACCGCAGCTCCCAGGCCTGGACTGGCAGCACTGTAGGCACATTTTCAGCCCATTTCAGATCCAGTGGAATCACCCCAAGAGGCCAGTGTTGTGCTAAGGGCTCAAGGCAAGGGGGAATTTTGGATGCCAGCTATTACCAGCGTTGGTTGACAGCAGTACACCCCTGTGATGGCTCCTCTGGTCCTTGGAGGGCTGAGCAGGGTGCTGGGGACTGCCAGTGCCATGGGTGTCCATCCAGAGGGATGGTGGGACACCGTGCCAGGTTGTGCCACAGAGCACACCAGCCGGTAATGCACAACCCATGGCCATGAAGGTAGATGGTCTCAATTGGTTTTAGAATCATAGAATCATAGGATGGTTTGGGTTGGAAGGAGCCTTAAAGATCTTCTCATTCCACCCCCCTGCCCTGGGCAGGGACACCTCCCACCAGACCACGTTGCTCCAAGCCCTGGCCAACCTGGCCTTGAACCCCTCCAGGGATGGGGCAGCCACAGCTTCTCTGGGCAACCTGGGCCAGGGGCTCACCCCCCTCACACCAAAGAATTTCTTCCCAATATCTCACCTAAATCTCCCCTCTTGCAGTTTAAAACCTCCTGGGCCCATGGCTCCCCTCCCTGATCGGGTGTGGGGCTGGCTTTCCCCAACACCTCTCCGGTTTCATCCCACCAGCCCCAAGCCCTTGGGAATTGGGTGCCACCATGTCCTAGGGACATTGATACTCACAGGTTGACCACCACGTCCTAGGGACATCGGTAGTCACAGGTCAACAGCCACATCCTAGGGACATCGGTAGTCACAGGTCAACAGCCACGTCCTAGGGACATCAGTACTCACAGGTCGAGTGGATGAGGATATCTCTCCTTTTCCTTCATAGGCAACACAAAGTAAGGAACGATCTGCACCGTCCCGCTCTTGTCCCGGTAAAACTCACGGTGCTGCTGGGTCAGCTGCAGATAAAGACAAGTATCCCGGTGTTTCAGCCCGAGTTCAGCGCTCCAAGTCTTGTTGGCAGCAGGATTTTGCAGGGGTTGCCATCGCAAGCACATGGCAATCCCATCCCCGCCCTAAAGTGCAGAAATGATGGCCACAGCTGTGCCCGGCCTCACACACTCAGGATGCTGCACTAACAGGCAAATTAATAATCATAGAACCATAGAATCGTTTAGGTTGGAAGGGACCTTTCAGATCATCGAGTCCAACCATCAACCCAACACTGCCAAGGCCACCACTACCCCATGTCCCTCAGCACCGCGTCTGCCCGGCTTTTAAATCCCTCCAGGGATGGCGACTCCACCACTGCCCTGGGCAGCCTCTGCCAATACTTCACAACCCTTTCCATGAGGAAATTGTTCCCAATATCCATCCTAAACCTCCTCTGGCGCAACTTGAGGCCGTTTCCTCTTGTCCCATGGCCTGTTCCTTGGGAGAAGAGCCCGACCCCCCCTGGCTCCCCCCTCCTTCCAGGGAGCTGGAGAGAGCGAGAAGGTCTCCCCTCAGCCTCCTTCTCTCCAGGCTGAACACCCCCAGCTCCCTCAGCCGCTCCTCACAAGACCTGTTTCCTAGACACTCAAGCTGCCTCACATCAGATCTGACAGCTGAGGTGCCATCCCTGCCCGTGTGGTTTCAGGCAGAGAGCAGAGGAGGGGACATCTGTCTCCAGCCCCCCGTAGCCAGCAGGACCTGTGGTCACCCTGGCTCCCCTCCGTGGTACCCGTTGTGTCCTCACCTGGTAGAACCTGCTCAGCTGCTGGGATCGGCTGCCATCCAGGTTGAAGCGGGTGCGTAGTGGGACGTGCGGGTACAGCTCCTTGTCCTCCGCTTGGCGTGCTGCCACGGTCTGGGGACCCTGGGAGTATCTCATGGTGGCGTTCCAACAGGTGTTTCTGAAGGAAAATGGTGGTTTTCATAGAATCCCAGAATGGTTTGGGTGGGAAGGGAGCTTAAAGCCCCCCCAGTGCCACCCCCTGCCCTGGGCAGGGACACCTCCCACCAGACCAGGTTGCTCCAAGCCCCGTCCAACCTGGCCTTGAACCCCTCCAGGGATGGGGCAGCCACAGCTTCTCTGGGCAACCTGGGCCAGGGGCTCACCCCCCTCACACCAAAGAATTTCTTCCCAATATCTCACCTAAATCTCCCCTCTTCCAGTGTAAAACCCTTCCCCCTCATCCCATGGCTCCCCTCCCTGATCCAGAGTCCCTGCCCAGCTTTCCTGGAGCCCCTTTAGGGACTGGCAGGGGCTGGAAGGTCTCCCCGGAGCCTTCTCTTCTCCAGGCTGAACCCCCCCAGCTCTCTCAGCCTGTCCTCCCAGCAGAGGGGCTCCAGCCCTCTGAATGCGATACCCTCTTTCCAAAACCCAGGGCCAGGCTGGGGCAGGGAATTCCTGAGGACACGGCGCTGGCTTGCCCTGGGAGCAGGGGAGGGCTGCACAGATTCCTTTCTACCACTTCATCTGCCCCGCAAAGACATTTTTTGGAAGTTCCCTTAGTTCTTGGCCTGCTCAGAGCTGAAAATCCAGTTATCACTAATAATGAATGGTAAGAAAAACAACTGCTTTTGTCTCTTCAGCCACCCTTCAGCTTGTCGGACTACCCGTGTGTTCCCAGAGTGTGGAAATAATGTCATTATTATCATTCCTCCGGCTTCTCGCAGTGGCTGTGAGCAATCAGCTTTCCTGCAAAGCCCGATGTGCTGAGACACTGCTGAATTTCACAGGAATCAGTGGAACCTGCTTCTTTCCAGCAAGCAAACTCCCCCAAGGCACATCAGAGTTAATTTTGCTGCAGTCCGAGACGCTCTGCCCCCGCCTCCAACCTGAAACCAGCCTTTCAGCTGGTGCAGGAGACCCTGGCTCTGAGGGCAGATGTGTATCCTCCTGCAAAAGCCAGGAGAGGAAAAGGAATATCTAAGGGATAAAGAAGGAAATACAGCCCTTTGCCCTTGCTGCCAAGGCAGAGAAAACAGAGCTGCTGGAGAAAGGAGATAACTGAAGGCGAAAATCGATGGCAAACCCCTTTTAGTGCATCCCCTGGGGCTCACTGAGTCCTGAGCCTTGTGCCCCCTCCCCAGGGATGCTGCAGTCCGTGGTTTTCGAGATTATGTGGGTGAATCGTAGAATCCCAGAATGGTTTGGGTGGGAAGGGACCTTAAAGCCCACCCAGTGCCAGCCCCTGCCCTGGGCAGGGACACCTCCCACCAGCCCAGGTTGCTCCAAGCCCCGGCCAACCTGGCCTTGAACACCTTGGTTTTACACTGCAAGAGGGGGGATTGAGGTGAGATATTGGGAAGAAATTCTTTGGTGTGAGGGGGGTGAGGCCCTGGCCCAGGCTGCCCAGAGAAGCTGTGGCTGCCCCATCCCTGGAGGGGTTCAAGGCCAGGTTGGACGGGGCTTGGAGCAACCTGGGCTGGTGGGAGGTGTCCCTGCCCAGGGCAGGGGGTGGCACTGGGGGGGCTTTAAAGTCCCTCCCAACCCGAACCATTCTGTGATTCCATGTGCGGCTGGTGACATTGCCCTGCGGTGCTGTTCACCTCTACCGGTATCAACAGGCCACAAATCCAAAGCAAAGCAGTAAATAGAGATATCCGATATGTAAGTACCCTGTTGCTTGCCACGCTCCACAGGGCTGGAGGAATATTTGTGTGAACTGGTCCAGGTGCCAAAAATGGGGGGACGCGATTTAAGCCCGCGAGCCCCCATAGAGCCAAACCCAGCCTGCAGCCCCGGGCAGGGGGAGAGGAGCCCATCACCCAGGCATTGGGCCCCGGGGCTCCTGGCGTTGGGGCCATTCTCTCTACAGCCTGGCTGCCCTTCGCCGAGTTGCCAGAGCAGCTGAAGAAGAGGAGAAACGAGAGACTGGGCAGGGAACCCACTTTGGGGTTAAAGTGGTGAGGTCTGAAGTGGGAGTGGGTGGTCAACCAGTGCTGAAAATGATGTTCTCAAAAGACCAGAGGAAAAATTATATATGTGTATATATATAAAAATATTAAATACTTTTATATATATATATAATTATATATATATATATATCCTACAAATATAGCTCTGCCTGCAAGGGAGAACTGGGCTCCAGCAGCCCAGAGAGCAGCAGGGAGAGGGCTGGACGCCAGCCACGCACGTAACCCCACCAGCGAGGAGCCTCCTGGCACCGGGGCTGGCTTTATATCAGGGGAAATCTGCCAGGGACGGGCATTCCCACCCAGGGCAAGGGCTGCCCGGGGCAAGGGCATCCCCTGGCAGTTTGGACCGGCGCTGGCTGCAGCACGAGTCTTTGCTTACACAAACAAAAGGAGACATGAAAGAAAACAAGAGAAGAGGGGGAGAACATAGGTGACGATGGGAAGGGGCTGGGGCAGGGGGAAGACGAGGCAAAAATCATAGAATCATAGAATCATAGAATCATTTAGGTTGGAAGAGACCCTTGGGATCATGGAGTCCAACCACCAACCCCACTCTACAAAGTTCTCCCCTACACCACATCCCCCAACACCACATCTACACGACTCTTAAACACATTCGGGGATGGTGACTCCACCACCTCCCTGGGCAGCCTGTTCCAGTGTCTGGCCAGTGTCTGACCACTCTTGCTGGGAAGAATTTTTTCCTGATGTCCAGCCTAAACCTCCCCTGCTGCAGCTTGAAGCCATTCCCTCTTGTTCTATCGCTAATTACCTGGGAGAAGAGACCAGCACCAACCTCTCTACAGTGTCCTTTCCAGTGGTTGTAGAGAGTGATGAGGTCTCCCCTCAGCCTCCTCTTCCTCAAACTAAAACGAAACAGTCCCAGCTCCAGCTCATTTGGGCAAGAGACATTTGGGGTCTGTCAGGGAGAGGAAAAGCCCCTGAAATCCTCCCAGGACCAGGGGGTGCATTAGCAGGGTGCACGGGGAGACGTCTGCCTCTCTCAAATGCCGCACGCATTATTCACTGCCCTCCTGCGATATGCATGGCGGGGGGAGGAAATCCACCCTCTACAACCGCCGATAAAAAGGACAATCCCTGACCCATGTAAAACTGGCCGCAGAAACACGAAGACGCGTGGTTGGAAGGGCAGAGCGGTCGGGAGATGGAGTCTCTGCAGTGCCTGGCTCCTACAGCACGTGTTAAATGCAGTCTTATGAGAGGATGGGTGCAGGAGCCATGGGGCAGGGTGCAGGACCCATGAGGGGTGCAGGATCCATTAAGGGTTCAGGGTCCATGGGACAAGGTGTGGGATCCATGAAGGGGGCAGGGTCCATGGGGCAGGGGGCAGGAGCCATGAAGGTTGCAGGGTCCATGGGGCAAGGTTCAGGATCCACGAAGAGTGCAGGGTCCATGGGGCAGGGTGCAGGATCCATGAGGGGTGGAGGGTTTTTGGGATGAGGTGCAGGATCCATGAGGGGTGGAGGGTTTTTGGGATGAGGTGCAGGATCCATGAGGGGGTGGAGGGTTTTTGGGATGAGGTGCAGGATCCATGAGGGGGTGGAGGGTTTTTGGGATGGGGTGCAGGACCCATGAAAAGTGCAGGGTCCATGGGGCAGTTTGCAGAATCCATGAAGGGTTTTTGGGATGGGGTGCATGATCCATGAAGGTTGCAGGGTCCATGGGGCAGGGTGCAGGACCCATGAAGGTTGCAGGGTCCATGGGGCAGGGTGCAGGATCCATGAAGAATGCAGGGTGCATAGGGCAGGGTGCAGGATCCATGAAGAATGCAGGGTCCATGGGGCAGGGTGCAGGATCCATGAAGAGTGCAGGATCCATGGGGCAAGATGCAGGATCCATGGGGCAAGATGCAGGATCCATGAGGGGTGGAGGGTTTTTGGGATGAGGTGTAGGATCCATGATGGGTGCAGGGTCCATGGGGCAGGGTGCAGGATCCATGAAGGGTGCAGGGTCCATAAAGGAGGCAGGGTTTTGGGGCAGGGTGCAGGACCCATGAAGGAGGCAGAGTTTTGGGGATGGGGCGCAGAATCCATGAAGGGTGCAGGGTCCATGGAGCAGGGTGTGGGATCCATGAAGGAGGCAGGGTTTTTGGGATAGGGTGCAGGACCCATGAAGGGCGCAATATCCGTGGGGCAGGGTGAGGGTCCCCAGGGTGCCGGTCTGGTTGTCCTCAGCCCCTACCTGCTGCCAGTCGTGTCCGGGCTGTGGAGGGTCCCTGCACTGCTGTTCCCCTGGATCTGTCCTGTTTGCTTCTGCCTGGCCCAGCTGGGCCACAGAAACCATCACCGGGCAACCACGGGAGCCCGGGAACACCCCATGGAACCCCCAGCACCCTGAGATCCCCAGCACCCCCGGCACCCTTTCTTGAACATCCCCTGCACCCAGCGCATCCACCCATCCATCCCTCACCACTGCGCCCACCCTGGCTCCATGGCCTGCACCCCTCCCCAACAACCCCCGCACCCCCCGCCCTCCACAAACATCCCCAGATTCACATTTTTTAGGCTTTTGGGGAATTTTTTTCCCAGCTCTATGTATAGGGGGAATAGTAGGTGCTGTTCCTGCCCGAGGAGGGCAACCAGCGATGTGTCCTGGAAAGCCTTTGGGAAGGGTCTTTCCGAGAACCAGTGTTAAAAAAAAAATATTATTGCACACAGAGATCTGCACATCGTATTAAAATAATCCGTGTAAAATGATCTTTGCTCGTAGGGGCCACTGGGAGGCGTGGGAATTGGAGGGGGTCTTCTTGATTTGCACCTCAGCTCTGAGATATTTCAAATTAAAAAAAAAAAAAAAAAAGGGAAGAAGAAGAAGAAAAGAAAAAGAAAAAGAAAGGAAATAGAAATCCAGGGGCTTTAAGCACCTTCCTCAAGCTCGGACATTGCAGTGCCAGCTCTGGGGAAGGTCTCCCCGCTGCCTTCTCTCCCAGTTGGGTCGGGCAGCAGAGGCGTGTGTTGGTCTCACCGGGTTGCTCAGCCTCCAGTCTCAGCATTCCCAAAATCGTCACTTTCCTGGAGGACAGATCTGCTGGGGAGTCCATAGGCCACCCCCGGGTCGAGCCGTGCATCCCCATCCCCGTGCCCTGGTGGCCAAGCTCCTGCCGCCGTCCTCTCTCGTTCCCAGCGAGATGTGGAGTCAGCCACCGCGGGACTGGGGAGGCACTGGGAGGGCTGGGATCCATCACCGAGAGTTTGCTACGGGCACGGCAGACCCATAGCAGAAACCCACCGCCCGTCCTCACGGCTGGCTCCTCTCTGCGGGGTAGAGAGATGAGGAAAACTGCTTTCTTTGAAAACTGCTGATTTTTTGGCTGGGGAAGGGGATTGGCCCTCCTCCGGCTGGGGACAGGGCAGCCAGGGCAGGGGACAGGGGCTGCTGGTGCAGCCGGAGGAGAAGGGAGCCGGTGGGAGGCTTGAAGGGGGTGAAGAAGCTGTTGAGGGAGAGGAGAAGGGCCGTGGTGGAGGGAGAGGCAGCTCAAGGAGGAAAGTTCTTGGGGAGCCAAAGGTGGGACCGGCTGCGTTCGAGGCTTTCTCTAGGGAGAGCGGACAAAGGTGCTGAGGACGTGCTGGGAGGGTCCCAGATCTACGAGGAGAAGCCACCCAGTTCCAAGTCCCAGGGTGCTTGTGCCCTGGAGCATGGCCGTCCCAGTGCTCACTGTCCCCAAAGCTCATTGTCCCCAAAGCCTGCTATCACCAAAGCTTGTTGTCCCCAAAGCATGCTGTCCCCAAAGCACATTGTCCTCAAAGCACATTGTCCTCAAAGCACACTGTCCCCAAAGTTCATAGTAACGAAGCACACTGTCCCCAAAGCCTGCTGTCCCCAAAGTCTGTTGTCCCCAAAGCCTGCTGTCCCCAAAGCCTGCTGTCCCCAAAGCACATCATCCCCAAAGCCTGTTGTCCCCAAAGCACGTTATCCACAAAGCCTGTTGTCCCCAAAGCCTGCTGTGACCAAAGCACACTGTCCCCAGTGCTCACTGTCCCCAAAGCCTGCTATCCTCAAAGCTTATTGTCCCCAAAGCACATTGTCCCCAAATCCTGCTGTTGCCAAAGTACGCTGTTCCCAAAGCATGCTGTCCCCAAAGCACACTGTCCCCAAAGCACGTTGTCCCCAAAGCACACTGTCCCCAAAGCCTGCTGTCCCCAAAGCACGCTGTCCCCAAAGCACACTGTCCCCAAAGCACGTTGTCCCCAAAGCTCATAGTAACAAAGCACGCTGTCCCCAAAGCCTGCTGTCCCCAAAGCATATTGTCCCCAAAGCACGCTGTCCCCAAAGCCTGCTGTCCCCAAAGCATGGCATCCCCAAAGCATGCTGTCCCCAGTGCTCACTGTCCCCAAAGCTTATTGTCCCCAAAGCCTGCTGTCCCCAAAGCTCATTGTCCCCAAAGCCTGCTGTCCCCAAAGCACGCTGTCCCCAGAGCATGTTGTCCCCAAAGCCCAGGTTTCCTGTGGGTGCGTCACTTGGCAGGAGGAGAACTGCCCTCTCCATGCCCTGGGGATTTCACACCGCCTGGGTGGCACCAGGGGAGCGCCCGAGCAGGGGCAAACGCACCGCTGGATGTACGGACACAGCGGAGTCCCGTCCCCATCGGCACTCAAACATCCCTGGAGCCTGTCCCGGAGATTCCTGCTGATGGAAGGGGCCAAAATCAGTCCCTGAGGGCGATGCCTTTGCCCAGCTCAGGCGACACGGGGGAAAAAAAAAAAAAAAAAATGGGAAAAGAAAAACATGGCAACTTTCTGCAATTAACATATAGGATTTGACAAATGGGGAGGCTGATATGATTTTTCCAAGCGTGGGAAGAGAAGAGCTGGGGGGAAAAAAAAAAAAAAGAGAAAAGGAGTTAAGAAGAGACAATTTCATTAATTTTGGACTTAACGTTCTGTAGCATCGCCATGAGACTATCGCTTCAGCATCTGCAACTGGGTTTATTTTAACGGGATACTGGTGCCATGGGAGGCGTTCACGGAGGGACTGGTTGAGGCCTGATCCTGCCTCGGCAAACAGCCCTTTCCTCCTCGCCTTTTGGTGTAAAACCATAGTAAATACGAGCAATCGGCAGTGATTCAGAGGTGGGTGGGGGATTTTATTCACAGGCAGCAATGTGAAAATTGCAGAGATGTTGCGAAAAAACTGAAATTGACGTTCGGAGCGGGCATTTTCTCCTCTTGCGCTGTCGATGGCAGGCAGGCCTCCTCAGCGCTCAAGCCAGAGAGAGCACTGTTGTTGCCCCGTACTTTGACAGCCCTTGTGTTGCCTTGACTTCACAGAATCATAGAATTGTCAGGGTTGGAAGGGACCTTAAAGATCATCCAGTTCCAACCCCCTGCCCTGGGCAGGGACACCTCCCACTAGATCAGGTTGCTCCAAGCCCCGTCCAACCTGGCCTTGAACCCCTCCAGGGATGGGGCTTCCACCACCTCTCTGGGCAACCTCTTCCAGTGTCTCACCACCCTCATGGTGAAGAACTTCTTCCTAACGTCCAGCCTGAATCGACCCATCTCTAGTTTTAATCCATTCCCTCTAGGCCTACCATTACCCGACATCCTAAAAAGTCCCCCACCAGCTTTCTTGTAGGCCCCCTTCAGATACTGGGAGGCCACTCTGAGGTCTCCTCGGAGCCTTCTTCTCTCCAGACTGAACAACCCCAACTCTCCCAGTCTGTCCCCATAGGAGAGGTGCTCCAGCCCTCTGATCATCCTCGTGGCCCTTCTCTGGACACGTTCCAGCACGTCCATATCTCTCTTGTAGTAGGGGCTCCACAACTGGACGCGGTACTCCAGGTGGGGTCTCACGAGAGTGGAGTAGAGGGGGAGAATCACCTCCCTCCACCTGCTGGCCACGCTTCTCCTGATGCAGCCCAGGATACGATTGGCTTTCTGGGCTGCTAGTGCACACTCATGTTGAGCTCATGACTTCACTTCGGCTGGGTTCCTGTGCTGCTCCTGCTCATCTCCATTATCCCATTTATGGGTGGAACTGGGTGGATAAACCACCCGGGGTTCAAGCGTGAAGCTCCCACCATCCAGAAGAGCATTGAGCTCTGGAGGTCTCCAGCCAAGAGCAGCCAAACTCTGTTGGGCTGTGGCCTCCTGGGAGGATGCTTATGTCCGACAGCCCAGATTTAATGCACCCCGTTAAAGGCCCATGTCTACCTCATCTTCTCTCTCAAGTTCTTTCTTGCTTTGCTGCAGCTCTTTATTTAAGCCTGGGAGTTAAAACTAGGGGTTACCACTCCCCAAGAGCCCTCCACCCATGCTTTTACAGTAGGAACAGTTAAATCATGTCTGGGATTTCATGTAAAATAAGAAGTTCACAATCCTCATCAGGTCCTTCAGGTGGGTGTTCTCATGGTGGCCACCCAGCATGACTCACCTACCACACGTTGATGCTCCAAGTGAGCTGTCCCACTGCCTCTTGCATGGAATATCTTCAGTCAACGCGCCTTACGCTGGACTTTTTTTTACTTCATTATCTACTCTCTGATACGGAATAAGACATTTAAAATTGGCTATGTGACGTAGAAGGTGTTTTCTGTGGCACTTGTGCTTTTAGGGCAACGTGGGTTGCTCTGAAGGTGCCTCCTGGAAATGAAGGTTCCTCCTGGAAATGACACCTCCTGGAAATGAGACCTCCTGGTGTCGTTTTCTTGCTCTCAAATCGGATGAATTGGAGAAGCGGAGGTGGGGGAGATGAAGGTGAGGACACCTTCTGCTGGATGCCCAGAAAAGATGGGTAGTATTGGACTGAGGGGCTTCACCTGGCTGTTGTGTCCCACCAGAGCTGCCCAATGATAAGGGTCAGAGCTGCTCTCGGGTTGACATTCATGGAGCTGCACCTTGACTGCACAGCAGGGAGAGCCAAGCACCTCAGAGGCCAAGCTAAGTTAAACCATGTCACAAAACCCATGGGAAGTCCTCTAAGCAACCAGGATAAACCCCAGAGGAACCTTCATCGCCTCTAAACTCCATGCTTTTCAGCAAGACTGAAGGCAGAAGGGTGAGAGGGGTTGCAGAAGCAGCAGCAGCCTGGCTGGCTCGGCTGAGGGAGAGCAACCAGGGACCAAAACCTGCAGGTTTGGCAGCATCAGACAGACAGGACCCATCTCTGGCTCCTGCATGGTCCCACCTCCTCAGCTCTTGAACGGCCCCAAGCTCCCGTTGGCGTGATGTGGGCCGGGTTGGCCAAGGCTGCGTCTTCTCCTCCTGATGTTATCACAACCCCGTCTTCTCCTGAGCCCCTGACACCCAGGACACTGCTGCCTGCCCCAACCATCTCCTCCCTCCCTGCTACAGCACCCTCCACCCCAGGCTGTGCCACCAGGAGGTAATTTTGAACCTAAGGAGAAATGGCACACAGCTTTCTTCACTCTCACTCACAAATGAGCATAATGGTCCTTCCCGCTGGCAGGAGGAGAGCAATCCAGCCTCCCTCACAGAACCTGAGGAGGCAGATGGAAACAGATGCCTTATTTCCACTGTTTTGTTATCCATTTGTGAAGGTTTCGCCCTCGCTTCTCTCTGATGATGCTAGAGCTCTCCTGGGTTCACTCTTCACCACAGATGTTTTTTTCCTGGAAATGCCCAAGCAGGAAAGGAAGATGTGTGAGGCTAAAAGGCCTTTGTGTCTGTGCTCTTCCTCTTCCCAAATGCCTGCGTGGTCCTCCTTGAAACAAAGGGCAAGTCTGGGGGATGGAGGGATGGAGAGCAGCCCTGAGAGAAGGTCTTGGGGGTGCTGGGGGGGTGGGGAAAGCTGGCCATGAGCCGGCACCGTGCGCTGGCAGCCCAGAAACCCCCCGCAGCCTGGGCTGCATCCCCAGCAGCGTGGGCAGCAGGGCCAGGGGGGGATTCTGCCCCTCTGCTCCGCTCGGGGGAGACCCCCCTGCAGTGCTGCCTCCAGCTCTGGGGCCTCAGCACGGGAGAGACACGGAGCTGTTGGAGCGGGGCCAGAGGAGGCCCCGGAGATGCTGGGAGGGCTGGAGCCCCTCTGCTGGGAGGACGGGCTGAGAGAGCTGGGGGGGTTCAGCCTGGAGAAGAGAAGGCTCCGGGGAGACCTTCCAGCCCCTCAAGGGGCTCCAGGAGAGCTGGGGAGGGACTCTGGATCAGGGAGGGGAGCCGTGGGATGAGGGGGAAGGGTTTTACGCCGAAAGAGGGGAGATTTAGGTGAGATATCGGGAAGAAATTCTTTGGTGTGAGGGGGGTGAGCCCCTGGCCCAGGTTGCCCAGAGAAGCTGCGGCTGCCCCATCCCTGGAGGGGTTCAAGGCCAGGTTGGCCGGGGCTTGGAGCAACCTGGTCTGGTGGGAGGTGTCCCTGCCCAGGGCAGGGGGTGGCACTGGGTGGGCTTTGAAGGTCCCTTCCCACCCAAACCACTCTGTGATTCCATGATGGAATAGCGGACAGCCCAGGAGCCCTTTGAGCTCCCCTGCACCTCTGCGGCTGCACGCCAGGATCTCCCCTTGAGGGAGGATGCTCACTTATGGTTCTGCTCTTCGAGGCTGAGAGATTCCTCGCTGCAACAGGTCCTCGGGAAGCGACCGGTAGCATGCTAACCTTTAAATCTCAGCTAAGTGAGAGAAAGGATTGATTGCGCATATATAGTCCTTTAGACATAAACCGTTGACCAAGTCTGGGACTGGGATTGGATCCAGCTGCACTTGGACTCCTCTTGGAGAAGGAATTCAGAAAGCTGGGGGGTCCTTTCTGAGCCTCGGGACCCAGTGGGGGGGGTCTCCCTGGCAGCTTACCTGGCCCCAGCCTCTGGGCAATAAATGACCAAGGGTACCTTGCCATCCGACCTTGTAAAACACAGTCGCACTGACTGCTAACTTTGTTAAATCACTCTTTTATGTTCATAAATATTTTGCTACTTCTCTCTTATGAGTGAAGTTAATCACTCCGCCCGCGACAACCTGGTCTGGTGGGAGGTGTCCCTGCCCAGGGCAGGGGGGGTGGCACTGGATGGGCTTTGAAGGTCCCTTCCAACCCTATGGATAACAGCCCACCCATATCTTGCACTTGACCCCAGGAGACGCAGAGAACAGGGCAGGATCCCCGCACTGGCCGTCCCTTGGTGGTCCCAGGTGGTGGGGGGTGAGCTCAGGTCTTCCTGGGCACTCCTCGTTTCCTCTCCCCCGTGATATGTCTTGGGGGGGGGTGGGGGGGAGGAAATGGGGCACACACTCTTGCCCCAGAGGCTCCAGCTTGCAGATGCTGGGACAGCCCTGCCTCAGTTTCCCCACTCACAGCCCCCTGCAACCGGAGGGGGAATTTCCCTTCAGCTCCCCCCCCCCCCCCCCCCCCCCAACTATCTGCCTTCCCCAGGGAAGGGAAGGGAAGGAGAAGGAGATGTGGAAGGGAAAGAGAAGGGGAAGGGGAAGGGGAAGGGGAAGGGAAGGGAAGGGAAGGGAAGGGAAGGGAAGGGAAGGGAAGGGAAGGGAAGGGAAGGGAAGGGAAGGGAAGGGAAGGAGAAGGGGAAGGGAAAGGGAAGGGAAAGGGAAGGGAAGGGAAGGGAAGGGAAGGGAAGGGAAGGGAAGGGAAGGGAAGGGAAGGGAAGGGAAGGGAAGGGAAGGGAAGGGAAGGGAAGGGAAGGGAAGGGAAGGGAAGGGAAGGGAAGGGAAGGGAAGGGAAGGGAAGGGGGGAGAAATGGGAGGACTGGGAGGAACGGGAGGGGAGGGCCGGGCCGAGCCGGCCACGCCGCTGCTGAATAATTCAACACTTGGCGGGGGGGGGGGGGGGGGGGGCAGCACTCCGCGCACCGCTCCGCGCTTCGGAGCGCAGCTGGGAGCGCGGCACCGCGCATCGCCCCGCACCGCGCATCGCCCCGCACCGCACCGCGCCGCGCACCGCATCCCCCCGCCTCCAGCCGGCACCGCACCCCCCCGCCTCCGGCCGTCACCGCACCCCCCCGCGCACCCCCCCGCGCCCCTCCGCGCACCATGGCCCTGCAGCTGCAGCTCCGCACCGTCTCCGGCCTCCGCGGCAGAGCCGACCGCATCGCCAAAGCGTCTTTCCGAGGTAGCGGGGGAGGGGGGGCGCGGGGGGCGGAGGGGAGGACGGGACAGGAGGGGGGTCCCGCCACCGGCTCTGCCCCGCCGCCCCCCTGCCTCAGTTTCCCCACCGAGCTTGGGTTGGGAAGGGGGGAGGCGAGCCCGCCCTCCCCGTCTGGGGCATGAGCGCCCCCACTAGAGCTGCGCTGCTGGGGACCCCCCTGCCTGCCTGGGAACGTGCAGCCCCCCCAGTACCCCCCCACGGGCAGCTCTTGGGGAGGGCAGTTCATCCAGGTGAGGTCCCAGGGTGACACCCCCCACCCCCACCCCCCCCCGGCAGAGGGACTCCCCGGGTTTGGGGAGCTGGGCTCCTGCTGTAGCGTCAAGGGCTTGGTCGCGACGCTGTGCCACCGAGGAAGTGTCACTGGAAGGGCCAGGAGGGGAACTTGCCTTGTGCCGGGACCCGGCGTCTGCCCGGATTTCTTCTAAGGATGCTGCAGGGTTGGGTTTTCTGCTCGGATCCTCCCCAGCTCCAAAGCTTTCCAAGGGAAGCTGCAAAAAGGAGTAAAAAGCTCTCCAATGGTGCACAACCGTGGCTGCCCCCAACCCTTTTCCGAGCCCCCCTCCCCGAGGGCTTGGGGCAGGCTCGGCGTGAGGTCCCTGCCTGGGGCTGGACCCGCGATCCCGCAGGTGGGAGCCCAGCGGTGGCAGAGGCGGGTGTGGGATGGTTTGACCGGGATAGAAATCCCTTCTCTCTGCGAACGCGCCGCGGGAAGAGCTGGGGAGAAGGTATTTCCATCGCCTCCCAGCCAGCGCTGCCCGAAGTGGCCTCCCCTGCGCTGCCTTAACGACCACAGTGTCGTTAAAAAAGCCTAATTATCCCCTTATTTCCCTGTCCTTGCCTCCCAGCGTCAATGCAGGCTAAATAACATCTCCGGGAACAGGTCGTACCCCCGGCCGGCTTGAAGCCTGCAGCGATCCCAACCCTAAGCAACCCCGGGGACACCCCACCACCTCCCCTGGCAGTGGGGAGGGGGCATCTGCAGGAGGACCAAAGGCCACCATGGGTTTTCCCAGTGAGCCCCAGCAGGACCCCCGTTTCCCATCCTCAGAGTGCCTGGCCCCAAGGCTGGCGCACAGTCCCTGTGGCACGGGCAGGATCCGTCCCTGCCTCAAGACCGTGGCGTAAGAGCCACTGTGAGACCCCGCGGTCCGAGCCCCGGGCGGTGGGAATGGCACCGGCTCTGAGGTGCTGCTGCCTGGTCCCTGTCGCGCCGCCGAGGCTGGCGGCCGCGCTCAGCAGCGCCTTGGGATGCAGCACTGCGCCCGCCGCACTCCCACCCTCTCCCGCTCCGGCCACGGCCCTCGTCCCTTTGTGGGACAGCAGGACATTTCTCCAAGGCTCCCCATATTCCCACACCCATCATCCTCCCAGGCATGAGCTGGCTCCTACGCTGTGTGGGATTGCCATCGCTGTCACACCGTCCAGGGAGGGCGACACTGACCTTCACAGCCATTTCATAGAATCACAGAGTGGTTTGGGTGGGAAGGGACCTTAAAGCCCACCCAGCGCCACCCCCTGCCCTGGGCAGGGACACCTCCCACCAGCCCAGGTTGCTCATTTCCTTCCCTGGTGCTGAGCCATGAGGAGTTGGGCTCCTCATGGACATTTCTTTCCCAAGGGAGGAGTTTGGTGTCATCTTTGAGGAGAGCTGGGTCAGGATTCGGAATCTTTTTTTGTTTTCCTGGTAGTTTGCTGCAATCGATTTCTGTGCAAAGAGGGGGTTTGGCTTCACGCTGCGAATACAGCAGGTATCGCCGATGCCTGCCTCTTCCCCTGCTCGTCCTGCGCAGCCACGGAGCTTTTACACTGCAAGAGGGGAGATGGAGATGAGATATTGGGAGGAAATTCCTTGGTGTGAGGGGGGTGAGCCCCTGGCCCAGGTTGCCCAGAGAAGCTGTGGCTGCCCCATCCCTGGAGGGGTTCAAGGCCAGGTTGGCCGGGGCTTGGAGCAACGTGGTCTGGTGGGAGGTGTCCCTGCCCAGGGCAGGGGGTGGCACTGGGGGGGCTTTAAGGTCCCTTCCAACCCAAAGCATTGTATGATTCTATGAACATCCCAGCGTGGATGGTTGGGTTTTGGTGCCACAGTCTCCAGAGGGAAGAGTCTCCTGCCTTTCGCCAGTGCCTCTGAATGGAACTTTAGGCCCCTTCAGCGCGGAGTGTGCTGACTTTCACCAGCCAGGTGTCCCCCAGTGCTCCTCACAGCTACTGACAGGGTGAGGGTTGTGCTGATACTCTTCG
Organism: Alca torda; assembly: GCA_008658365.1. NCBI lineage: Eukaryota > Metazoa > Chordata > Aves > Charadriiformes > Alcidae > Alca > Alca torda. Next base: position 124,660,971 of record CM018078.1, read on the forward strand.
GTACCCTGGTTTTCCTGGAGTTACTGAGCGTTGCAGAGAGGGATGCTCTTTTCTTTTCAACCTACCATCCATCCTCCTCCCTCTCCTCACCCTCCGGCAGCACAGCCTGGGTGTTCGGGCAGAGCTCCCCAAGTGGGTGCTTGCACATTCAGCCAAAATCATCTATTATTGCACAAAAAGGAGCCAAAGAAAGAGTTTGTCTCCGTGTGTGTCCCTGCAGGTGGGCAGTGCTCTGAAACGCTGCTCGACTTCAGCTCGGGTGGGAGATGAATAAATCACAACCTTGATAAAAGCGTTCCTGAGACTGACAGCCGTGTGGGATGGCTATGGAAGCACGCTGACTCCTCTCCTCCCAGGGATCCCTGCACTCCCAGCAGCCCCCATGAGCTGTAGCTGCGCTATTTGCATTTTGCAGACAGGGGAAACTGAGGCACGGACTGGAGCTCCTAGTCCTGGACCTATGGGAGCAGCCAGGGAGAGGTGCCAGGTTATCTGTCTCCTGGTCTGGAAGCGGTGGGCTCTGCAGGGTGGCCAACATCCACTACACCCCTGAGCAGCAGGGACTCCGATGGTCTCCCGGCATGGTGTCCCACCATGGCGCTGGATTTGACTCACCAAACTCCCAGGGGACGCTCGTGCCCTGGGAGGTTGTCGGAGGGTTTAACCAACACGATCCCTTGTCTTTATGACCCTCCCAGTTGTTCACAGGGGATTTGGGGCTGGTTTTGAAGTTCAATGACTCATAAGGCACCCGTCACTCCCCAGCAGCCGCCCCGTCCGTGCTCCAGGCTGGCCAAAAAGGGCTCCAGAGCCCCAGATCTGTTGCCATTGGAGTTCTCCACTTCTCCACCTCTTTGCTCTGCAGGTGAAACGCAACTAGGGGTGAATTTAGGATTTTCTGCAAATAGAATCATAGAATTGCCCAGGTTGGAAGGGACCTTTCAGATCATCAAGTCCAACCATCAACCCAACGCTGCCAAAAGCCATCACTAACCCATATCACTAAGTTAAATACTTGCTCTTCAGGCCGGCTGCAGGGGAAGAGCAGAAAAATGGTGAATTTTCTTCAGGCTGCCCATTCCAGGGGTGCCTCGTGGCTTGCCCGTGGCAGAGTTTTCACTCTTAGACCAGCCTGATTGCGTTTGTGAAGGAGGACTTGCGCCCTGGTGCAATTAGAGAGCTTGTCGGCTAATTGATCACAGATGGAGTTATAAAGAGCTTCTTGGCGAGGCTTCCTCCTCTGGATTAGTGTGTGTAAATGAGGGAGATCATTCACGGATACCCCCTGGAGCACCACCGGCCACCGGTGGATAATGGTACCACTGTAATGAAACAGGGCCGTGATTCTTGCTGGATTGGGAGGGGAGGGAACAGGGAGGGTCCCACCGCGTTGGTTTGTCTTAAGCCGTGCTCTTAGGAGAAATATTTCAGGTGGCAGATTGTCCCGCTTGGAATGTCTTCTCCCAGGTGCTGCTTCCGACGTGTGTTGGCTTACAGCTGATCCACCCCCCGCCCCACAGAATCATAGAATCATAGAATCTTCATGGTTGGAAAGGACCTTTGAGATCATCGAGTCCAACCATACACACACAACCCCCCCCCACACATAATCTCTGTCACTAGAGCATGCCCTGAAGTGCCAAATCTACACGTTTCTTAAGTACCTCTAGGGACGGTGACTCACCCACCTCCCTGGGCAGCCTGTTCCAGGGCCTGACCACTCTTTCAGTGACGTAATTCCTCCTAATATCCAACCTAAACCTCCCCTGCCGCAGCTTCAGACCATTTCCTCTGGTCCTGTCATTACTCACCTGGAGAAGAGGCCAACACCCTCCTCTCTACACCCTCCTTGCACGTATCCTCCTTGGTTTGGTCCCGTATCTACGTGAGGGTGCTCTGCAGCCTCCCCTCAAGCCCACAGCAAGGCTGAGCTGCTGATGTGCCTCTGGCACCCAGTGCCTGCCCCATCACCTAGGAGGCTGTGGGGTCCTCGAATCATCAAATCACACAATGGTTTGCGTTGGAAGGGACCTTTAAAGGCCACGTAGTCCAGCCCCCTGCCACAAGCAGGGACATCTTCAACCAGACCAGGTTGCTCCAAGCCCCGTCCAACCTGGCCTTGAACCCCTCCAGGGATGGGGCAGCCACAGCTTCTCTGGGCAACCTGGGCCAGGGGCTCACTGCCCTCACACCAAAGAATTTCTTCACAATATCCAATCTCAATCTCCCCTCTGTCAGTGTAAAACCCTTCCCCCTCGTCCCACGGCTCCCCTCCCTGATCCAGAGTCCCTCCCCAGCTTTCCTGGAGCCCCTTTAGGGACTGGCAGGGGCTGGAAGGTCTCCCCGGAGCCTTCTCTTCTCCAGGCTGAACCCCCCCAGCTCTCTCAGCCCGTCCCCGCAGCAGAGGGGCTCCAGCCCTCCCAGCATCTTCATGGCCCTACTCCTGGTGGCTCCATCCCAGCAGAGGAGTGGACCCATTCCCGTTCCATGTCCCCTGTGTTGGGTGAGGAGGGGCTGGGCTCCATCCCACTCCAGCTCCCATCCCATCCCATGGAAAGCAAGGAGGGAACCGGGGGCAGCCAGTGAGGTTCATGGTTCTCCTCCACCCTCACCCCAAGCTGTCTCTGGCGTGAGATAAATACAGCGCTGTGCCTATATCCCCGAGAAACTCGCGCGTCCGTGGATGAAGTGATTCATGGCAGGGAACTGGGAGGGTGGGCTGGGACACAGGATGCACCTCCTGCCTTTGCTTTATCCATGTCGGATGCAGGAAGTCTGACAAAGTGGGGTTTTTTTGGCTCTCCTTGTGTGATAGCTAAATAAGAAAGGAATGAGCTCTGGGGATGGGGCATCAGGATATCTCAGTCTTTGGTAAAATAAAGTCAGCGTTGACCCCGCAGCAGTAAGGGGTCCCCCGGCGTCCCCTTTCCCCGACGACAGGTTGTCTGCGTGATGCTGGGCCCAAACCAGACTCACGCACTGAGGTGTTTTTAATTACCCAGGAGACAGTTTTCCTTTCTGGAAGGGAAAGCCTCGGTGTGATTCAGTGATTAAATATTAGCCTTTTTATAAGTTTTCCTCCTGCAGTGTTATGAAGTGGATATTAACTAGAAATACTGATCCAGGGGGACGGGGGGGGGGGGGGGAGGGGGGGAGGTTATCCTACAGAGAGCAGCTGAAAGCGCAGGGCAACCTTGGAGCCGGGGCTCCTTGGGAAAACCTAATTATTTCGATAACTAACACACGTGCTGGGCTGCTCTTCCCGGGATTCCCCTCCCTGGCAGCTCCCCCTCTTGTCCTGCTGATGGGGGGCTTTTGAGGCTTCCTTGCCTGCTCAGGGATCGCATCCTGAGCTCCTCGTCCTCCCCGTGTGCCTGCTCCGGGCAGTGCCGGTGGAGGGATGCTGCCATCGGGGTGGGAACGGGTGGCTGGATCCCTACAGTTGGGCTCAAACACGCAGGTCCTCCACCATCTGCAGGAGCTGGGGTGGGTTTTTTTGGGAGAAGCTGGTCCAAAATCTCATCCCTCGGCTTTGAGCAGTGCTGTGCAGCCCCTACCTGTGTATGCTACCCCAGCTGCCCCTCGCATCATGGAATCACAGAGTGGTTTGGGTGGGAAGGGACCTCAAAGCCCCCCCAGTGCCACCCCCTGCCCTGGGCAGGGACACCTCCCACCACACCAGGTTGCTCCAAGCCCCGTCCAACCTGGCCTTGAACCCCTCCAGGGATGGGGCAGCCACAGCTTCTCTGGGCAACCTGGGCCAGGGGCTCACCCCCCTCACACCAAAGAATTTCTTCACAATATCGCACCTAAATCTCCCCTCTTGCAGTGTAAAACCCTTCCCCCTCATCCCACAGCTCCCCTCCCTGATCCAGAGTCCCTCCCCAGCTTTCCCGGAGCCCCTTTAGGGACTGGCAGGGGCTGGAAGGTCTCCTCGGAGCCTTCTCTTCTCCAGGCTGAACCCCCCCAGCTCTCTCAGCCCGTCCTCCCAGCAGAGGGGCTCCAGCCCTCCCAGCATCTCCGGGGCCTCCTCTGGCCCCGCTCCAACAGCTCCGTGTCTCTCCCGTGCTGAGGCCCCAGAGCTGGAGGCAGCGCTGCAGGGGGGTCTCCCCCGAGCGGAGCAGAGGGGCAGAATCGCCCCCTGGCCCTGCTGCCCACGCTGCTGGGGATGCAGCCCAGGCTGCGGGGGGTTTCTGGGCTGCCAGCGCACGGTGCCGGCTCATGGCCAGCTTTTCCCCCCCCCAGCACCCCCAAGCCCTTCTCTCAGGGCTGCTCTCCATCCCTCCATCCCCAGCCTGGATCTGTGCTTGGGATTTCCCCGACCCATATGCAGGACCCTGCACTTGGCCTTGGATTTCATGATGTCTCACTGCAACCGACCTGTTTTTCCTCTCCCCTCTCCAGGGCTCTCCTTCTACACCCGAGTGCTTGAAAACTGCGAGGACGAGGCCAGGTTTGACGAGGTAAGAGAAGAGGCGTTTTCCTCCTGGTTTGTCTCCCACACCTGGTTTGCTTTGCCGTGGCTCCCTCTCCAGATCCACGCACCCTTTTCCCGATTGAAGTGTGTCGGCATCTTCTGTGTCTGCTCCAGGGTTTCTCCTGGCAGGTACCAAACGGATCTCTTCTCCGTGGTCTGGCTGGGTATGAGGACATGGGGGTCCCATCATGTGGGAACAGCCCTACAGCATTTCTCCTTGGGGTGATTAATTAAAAAAAAACCAAAAACCTATGTTGTTTGCACTGAAGTTTCAGGAAAAATTGCTTTTCTCCACTGGGCAAATCCCGCTGGGCTCTTGGCTCTCTTTTTCCTTGCTTCAGGGGGAAAAACTCCTTGTTTCAAGTCCTCAGAGGCTCAGTTTTGGTGCTGAGCCTCCAGCCTCCCCCAGCCCCTCCGCATCCCTCGGCCCCGCCGGCTGAGAAGCCGATTGATCTGATCTTGGTGCCCATGGGGTGATGTGTGGGGCCTTCAGCGCTCGGCTTTGGGCTTGGAAAGGCGGGGAGAAGGAATTGCAACCCAAGTCCTGTGCGGTGTTAAAATTTTTCTTAGATTTTCTTTTCCGAAGCAGTTAGCAGGAAAAATATTCTGAGCTGATCGAAATAAGGGCACCCACACAAGCAGGGAATAGAGGTGCTGCTGAGAAGTCACATTCAGAATGGAAATGTGCTTTCAAAAAGAGAATGGATGCTTCTTCTGATTGCTTTGCGTTTCTTGTAGGAGATAACCTGTTCCCAAGGGTTGGAGAATACAAGAGGCTATGAGGAATATTAAGATCTTTAAATTGTTTATCGCTTCCTAAAGCTTTTTCCACCTTCAGAAAAATAAGGTTTCATCCTTGTTCCAGGCATGGGATGTTTTTGTAGGGTGATAAATCCTGTGGTGTTCCCAGCTTGCGCACCCAGAAGCGCACCCAGCTCCCCCTGCCCCTCGGTGTCCCTGGCACAGGTTAGTCCTTGCTCCAGCTTTTAGGGGAAAAGCCTAATCTCAGGCTCCCCTAAACTTCCAGGGAGGATGAAGGGGCAGGAGAAGCCCAGGGCTTGTGCAGGGTGGGATGTGCCACTGCCCCAGGGCTGCACGGGGCCGGTGAGGCACAGCGAGAAGGTGGCTGGAGATGTGGCTCCAACCACGTTCCTACAAAGCCGGGGGAAGCTGCTGATGTTAATGGGATGCAGATTTCCGTAGATCTGCACACAGCAATTTGTTAGTATAATAACTGATCTGAATAACAACCACGGAGGTGTGCACCGGTGCAGCTGCCTGTATCTCAAAACCCTTTGTGATTTGAATGAGGAGACGCTTCCCTGCCGAGGCCGCAGGCTCTGCTTGCTCTCTTAGGCTTGGTGGGATGCCAGATGCCGGCTGCTCCAAGTGCTCGGTGCTGCACAGCGATCTTGGAGCATCCCAGCCATGTTGTGAGCATCCCAGCCGTGTTGTGAGCATCCCAGCCATGCTGTGAGCATCCCAACCAAGCCTTGAGCATCCCAGCCATGCTGTGAGCATCCCAACCAAGCCTTGAGCATCCCAGCCATGCTGTGAGCATCCCAGCCAAGCCTTGAGCATCCCAGCCATGCTGTGAGCATCCCAACCAAGCCTTGAGCATCCCAGCCAAGCCTTGAGCATCCCAGCCATGCTGTGAGCATCCCAACCAAGCCTTGAGCATCCCAGACAAACCTTGAGCATCCCAGACAAACCTTGAGCATGCCAGCCATGCTGTGAGCATCCCAACCAAGCCTTCAGCATCCCAGCCAAACCTTGAGCATCCCAGCCAAACCTTGAGCATGCCAGCCATGCTGTGAGCATCCCAACCAAGCCTTCAGCATCCCAGCCATGCTGTGAGCATCCCAACCAAGCCTTGAGAATCCCAGCCATGCTGTGAGCATCCCAACCAAGCCTTGAGCATCCCAGCCATGCTGTGAGCATCCCAACCAAGCCTTGAGCATCCCAGCCATGCTGTGAGCATCCCAGCCAAGCCTTGAGCATCCCAGCCAAGCCTTGAGCATGCCAGCCATGCTGTGAGCATCCCAACCAAGCCTTGAGCATCCCAACCAAGCCTTGAGCATCCCAGCCAAGCCTTGAGCGTCCCAGCCAATCCTTGAGCATCCCAGCCAAGCCTTGAGCATCCCAACCACGCTGTGAGCATCCCAGCCAAACCTTGAGCATCCCAGCCATGCTGTGAGCATCCCAGCCAAGCCTTGAGCATCCCAGCCACACTCTGAGCATCTCAGCCAGGCCTTGAGCATGCCAGCCATGCTCTGAGCATCCCAGCCAAGCCTTGAGCATCCCAGCCATGCTCTGAGCATCCCAGCCAGGCCTTGAGCATCCCAACCAAGCCTTGAGCATCCCGGCCACGCTCTGAGCCCCCCGCGGTCCCAGGCAACGTACAGAAGAGGATAGGCATTGATCCATATCAGGACGATAAGGATTATAGAGCTTAAAAGACACCAGGTATAAGAGAGCCTTGAGCCCCAGGTGTATATCAGTGTGCATCATAATTTCTTCTTACTGCGTCTGTGGGAATGAGCCTCAGGCTGTCCCCATCTCTCTACTCATATCATGCTTATTACAATTCCTGCTGTGAGAGCCTCATATAAACCTGGTTAAAGTCAGCCTGGCAGTACCTACACGGCGAATTGCAGCAGTGAGGCAAGTTGATTTGGATCAAACGTGCGTGCCTGGACCAAGTTGTGGTCTCTTCTCATCTCCCTGCACTGGGTGATAGGCTGTACCCAGCTCCTGGCTCCCCTACACTGCAAATACCATGATTTTTCTCATCAAACACTTGGCTCCAGATGGAGGAAACTCCAGCCTGAATCAGAGGTCATTTTATACTGGGGACCAAGGTCAGGGTGGAGTCCTGGCAGAGATGACACGAGGGTGTGCAGCTGCTGGCTGCTCCAGGGCTTGGGACTTGCCAAACATAAGTAGAATCATGGAATCCCGGAATGGTTTGGGTGGGAAGGGGCCTTTAAAGCCCACCCAGTGCCACCCCCTGCCCTGGGCAGGGACACCTCCCACCAGCCCAGGTTGCTCCAAGCCCCGTCCAACCTGGCCTTGAACCCCTCCAGGGATGGGGCAGCCACAGCTTCTCTGGGCAACCTGGACCAGGGGCTCACCACCCTCACACCAAAGAATTTCTTCCCAATATCTCATCTCAATCTCCCCTCTTGCAGTGTAAAACCCTTCCCCCTCGTCCCACGGCTCCCCTCCCTGATCCAGAGTCCCTCCCCAGCTTTCCTGGAGCCTCTTTAGGGACTGGAAGGTCTCCCCGGAGCCTTCTCCAGGCTGAACCCCCCCCAGCTCTCTCAGCCTGTCCTCCCAGCAGAGGGGCTCCAGCCCTCCCAGCATCTCCGGGGCCTCCTCTGGCCCCGCTCCAACAGCTCCGTGTCTCTCCTGTGCTGAGGCCCCAGAGCTGGAGGCAGCACTGCAGGGGGGGTCTCCCCCGAGCGGGGCAGAGGGGCAGAATCCTCCCCTCGCCCTGAACAATTGCCCCATCAGTCGGGCTTTTATTCTTGGGGTCACACAAGGTCTCTGCAGCATCTTAACAGACGAGCTGAGATGTGCGTAGCTGCTCCATGAGGCTTTCAGTTACCTAAACGTGTGCTAAAGCCAGGTCAGCCACAGCCCCTGCTGTAGCATCGTGACCTGGTGCTCTCCCAGCTGGCCCAAAACATAATAGTTTGATGAGTTCTGATGGCACGTAGTGAAGGATGCAGAAAACATGCGGGCAAGCATGAATTGCCGGGTTCACCTTTCCAGCTCTGCTGGGGGCTTGCTGGGAATTCAGCCCCGTCTGGAAGATGAGCCTCCTGGATGGGTGGAAATGGGGAGTCTGCCACTTGCCCTTCCCTGGGAATTGTCGGGAGCCCAGTAAGAGCGGTGGTACTGGTGGTGTGGCCCTGCCACACACTGGGATGCTGAGTGCCGGTCCCGGCTCGTGCGTGGCTGGAGAGAGCTGCCATGGGGAGGAACAGGCTGGACTTTGCGTAGATGCATCTTCCTCGTGGTGTGGGGCAGAGCACAAGCCGCAGCAAAAGATCATAGAATCATAGAATCATAGAATGTGTTGGGTTGGAAGGGACCTCTAAAGGCCATCTAGTCCAACCCCCCTACAGTGAGCAGGGACATCTTCAACTAGATCAGATGGTCATCCATCCATCCATCCATCCATCCATCCATCCATCCATCCATCCATCCATCCATCCATCCACTTCAACTAGGTCATCCCGGAGAGCTGCCTTCATCTTCAACTAGATCAGGTTGCTCAGAGCCCCATCAAGCCTGGCCTTGGATGTCTCCAGGGATGGGGCCTCCACCACCTCTCTGGGCAACCTGGGCCAGTGTCTCACCACCCTCATTGTGAAGAACTTCTTCCTAATGTCCAATCTAAACCTGCCCTGCTCTAGTTTTAAAACCACTGCCCCTCGTCCTATTGCTCCATGCCCTTGCAAACAGCACCTCCCCAGCTTTCTTGTAGGCCTCGTTCAGGGACTGGATGGCAGAGGTTCGGTCCTGGTTCCTCTTCCCCTTAAATTCAATCTCTCATTATCTCATGCTGCTGAAGGGCTCCCTGATGCAATGGCCACGGGCAGGAAACCTGCCGTGAGCTGGGGAACGTGATTTGGGCTGCCTGGAGTAATTAGCTGATGAGGCTATCCAGGAAAGCTGATATTTCCCTTTGGGTGTATGCACAAGCCAAGTCGCCCTGCCATTGATAACAAGCCCAGCTGATGAATCTTATTTAAAAAAATGTTATTATTGCATCACGGCAGCACTCAGCTATTCCCCCGTGTGGGGCTATCCCCCGGGGAGCTTTTGCAGGGAGGTGATGGTCTTCTGTAACCCTTGTGGAGCACAAAATTGAATCATTGGGCTGTCTTCCAGATGATTCCTGAGGGCCGGAACGGTATCGGGGGGTGCCAGCTCGCTCATGGAGAGGTGATTGCTCCACTCTACGAATTTTTGCCATTAGCTGCCAGGCAAATGGGACCACCCTTGATGCCAGTGCACTTCTCTTTCTACCAGCACTGAGTAGCTGGGTGGTAATTTGGGCAGCTAATTAGCCATTAGCAGGGTGGGCTGCCCAGCAGGACGAGGTGAACTAGAGAGGTCCATCGCTCGGAGAAGGTGCTGCGCACAGGAGACAACAGTTTTGGGGCAGACTGTGGGGCAGCAGGTTCCCAGCAGCGGGCTGGGACGTACGGTGGGTGAAAAGGGAAACCCTGAACGAGAAGCCTCAGGAATGACCCCATTTCATCCCGTTTTCCCTTCAAAATGGGGTGAAACGGTGACCTTGTGTCTGGGGGGTGGTTTGGATGGGGGGATGTCTCATCCCCTGTGTGGGGAAGGTCTTTGAAGCTGAGTTGGTCTCTGCGAGAGGAGATGGAGTGGGGTGAGGATGAGGAGGATGCTCCCTCCCTGCAGAAAATTCCCATGAGGTTCCCGTGAAGGCAGAGGTTTTTTCGCCAGCGCTAACGAGGGTGCCAGCCCTCCCTCCCACCGCTTAACATTCACGAGGACCTGCTACCGGGCTGAATTTGGGCTGCCCCAGTGGTTTCCATTTGTTTGGTTTCTCTCTCTTTCTTTTTGCAATTATTTTTATTCATTGCTTAATGAATTATGCAAAGCCCGCTCTTCTCCTGAGCCTGGGGAAGATGAGCCGCTGGCTATTCCAGAGGGAAGCTACAGCACTAGGGCTGTATTTTATGAGGAAGGGTTGCGTTGTGTCCTGCCTGCACCCCAAAGGGTTTCTTCCTGGAGGGGCTTGTCCTGCAGCTCTCCCAAAGGCACCCAGCACAGGAGGGAAGGGGGATCCAGTGGTGGTGCTGGGCATGGAGAGCTGTGGATGGGTCCTCTGCGTCTTCCTTGCCTGCATCCAGCATCTCCTAAAGGGACAAGGACGGGCTTAAGTGCCGCTGTCAAGAAAGCCAGGACTCTGAGCTGCGGCCTTGACCCGAACATCTGGAAATTCCCCTGCTGAATCAGGCTTGGAGATGACAGGCAGGAGGAGCATCTGGCCACGGCCCCCAGGTGCTGCAGAAAAAGGGGGGATGTGGCTTAAAAAATGGGTGACATGGCTTAAAAAGGGGAAAACGCAGCTTAAAAAGGAGTGACGTGGCTTGAAAAGGCAGTGATAATGGCTAAAAAAGAGGTGATGTGACTTAAAAAGGGGAGATGCGGCTTGAAAAGGGGAGACATGGCTTAAAAAGGGGAGATGTGGCTTAAAAAGGGGAGATGTGGCTTGAAAAGAGGAGACGGCTTAAAAATAGGTGACGTGGCTTAAAAAGAGGTGACGTGGCTTAAAAAGGGGAGGTGGCTTGAAAAGAGGAGACATGGCTTAAAAAGAGGTGACGTGGCTTAAAAAGAGGTGACGTGGCTTAAAGAGGGGACACATGGCTGGCAAAGATGCCCTTTCCCGGCTCCCTTAAAGCAGTCTCACTGGAAGTGTCCGGCTTCTGCATTCTGCCAAGGCATTTCTCCGCCTCGACCTCTTTTTTCCCCCTTTCATTAATAAAAGCAGACAGAATTGACCCAGCAGAGATCCCTTGCTTAGCTTTGCACAGGGCTTTTAAAAAGGCTTTTAAGAATAAAACCAGGGAGGAGAGTGAAGGGGCACTATGAGACGCAGCTCCAGCTGTGCCGGGCTCTCTCCCGCTCTCCCTCTCCCACATCTGGCACACAGCTGGACCAGCCCTGGTGGGGAGCGCTGGCACAGCTGGCCCTCAGGGATGGGTTTCTCCTGGCGTGTCCTGGAGCGTGAGGGGGTAGCAGGGGCTCCTCCAGCCATCCCACTATAACACAGCTGTGTCTGGTAGCTCAGGATCTTGTTCTTCCCTTTCCACGCACCCCTCGAGCCCTAAAATGCCGACCGGTTGCCAGTTCCCACCTCTTTAATTGGTGCATCGCACTTGGCTTTCTGCCACAACCATGTCCCCATGACCTTCCCCTACAAAAAAAAGTGAAGTAAGAGCAAAATTGTGGAATGGTTTGGGTGGGAAGGGACCTCAAAGCCCCCCCAGTGCCACCCCCTGCCCTGGGCAGGGACACCTCCCACCAGCCCACGTTGCTCCAAGCCCCGTCCAACCTGGCCTTGAACCCCTCCAGGGATGGGGCAGCCACAGCTTCTCTGGGCACCCTGGGCCAGGGGCTCACCATCCTCAGTGTGAAATATTTCTGCCTTAGATCTAGTCTGAATCTCCCCTCTTTTAGCTTAAAGCCATCGCCCCTTGTCCCATCACAACAAACCCTGCTAAAAAGTCTGTCCCCCAGTTTCTAGGCAGATGATCAAGAAGGAATAAAAAGAGTTTGTGGATTATACTTCAACAGTGATATAGTGCTTAGACCGTGCCACGGCTGGAGGGATTCCTGATGGATATGAGATCACCAGCGCCAGGAGATCAACCGCGGAGAGCCAGGAAGCTGGGGAAACCGTGTGGGTCAAATGCCCAGGACGGTGCCACATGAATGACCCCAACTGCCTGACTTGGAAGGAGACTGAAAACCTCCCAGGCGGCAGATCAGGGATAAGCCACCGTCCCCACCCGGCAGCATCTCCTTGAATGTGTCCCTTGGTTAGATGCGGGGTTAGGGTTTCTCAGGACTTTGCTTTGTTTCTTGGCTGGCACCCACCCTGGCATTGCAGGGACGTTTTGCACAACGCTTGGATGTTCATACCTCTGTAAAAATGGGCCGAAAGGTTGAGTGGAGCTTCTGCTGCTGCCAGGGGAGGAGGGACAGATGGGTGTGCTCTCAGAGACCTTCCCTAGGCTTCCGTGACACCATGGGCCATCAGCCCACCTCATTGCATTGGATAAATGCGAAGTCTGTGGCTTTCCCCCTGCTGGCTGACCCCAGCCCTCGTGCTGAAGCAGAGTGGCCACTGTGAGCTTCTCTATTGACACAAGCCACATTTTAGCAGCAGCCCTGATGCCACCTCCTGCCTCAGGAGCCCTCGCCCATGGTCATGGTCATGGATAAATGCAGCAAAGGGCAGCCATTGAGTGCAGTCCCATGCAAAGGTCATAGAACCATAGAATTGCCCAGGCTGGAAGGGAACTTTCAGATCACCGAGTCCAACCATCAACCCAACACTGCCAAGGCCACCACTACCCCATGTCCCTCAGCACCACGTCTGCCCGGCTTTTAAATCCCTCCAGGGATGGCGACTCCACCACTGCCCTGGGCAGCCTCTGCCAATGCTTCACAACCCTTTCCACGAAGAAATTGTTCCCAATATCCATCCTAAACCTCCCCTGGCGCAGCTTGAGGCGGTTTCCTCTTGTCCCACGGCCTGTTCCTTGGGAGAAGAGCCCGACCCCCCCTGGCTCCCCCCTCCTTTCAGGGGGCTGGAGAGAGCGAGAAGGTCTCCCCTCAGCCTCCTTCTCTCCAGGCTGAACACCCCCAGCTCCCTCAGCCGCTCCTCACAGGACTTGTGCTCCAGACCCCTCACCAGCTCCGTTGCCCTTCTCTGGACACGCTCCAGCCCCTCAGTGTCTTTCTTGGCATGAGGGGCCCAAAACTGGACACAGCCCTCAAGGTGGGTCCTCACCAGTGCCCAGTACGGGGGGAAGGCAAGTACAGGTTGGGACGGGCTGGGTCTGATCCAGGTTGGACGGGGCTTTGGGCAACCTGGTCTAGTTGAAGATGTCCCTGCCCATGGCAGGGGGTTGGACTCGATGGCCTTCAAGGTCCCTTCCAACATAAATAATTTCTTGATTCTGTGAGAGGATAGAGGGGTCACCTCCCTGCACGCCACATCTGGAGAGCGCTTTCGGGTTCCTGGGTTTTACTGGCTTGGTGGAAAGCAGCTTGGGAAGGCGGAGGGGAAGCACTGCAGGCACTGCCATGGAATTACTCCGTGGCATGGTTCGTGTTCGCTTCCCAGCCCACATTACCATGCCACACAGTGTTCCCCTTCAGCCCGGCACTCTGAATTGATGAGAGCAAGTAGTCCCTCAGGGCTTGTTATAAATTAACCCAGGAAACTTCAGCGCTAAAACATTTGTCCTCTTTTCATCGCTTGCGTGAAGGGCAGCTCCCTGCGAGGGTGTGGAGGGGAGGAAAAGCTGCCTGCCAAGAGCCGAGGCTGTGCCAATGCAGCGCAGCTCCTGGGGGACCTGCAGCTGCCTCTGTGCCAGTGAGATCCACAGGGAATTGCAGTGAGATCCACAGGGAATTGCAGTGAGATGCTGCCGGCCTCGGCAGAGCCTGCACGAGGTGCTTTTAAGGAGGGCACCTGACTCCAGTCTCCTTTCTGGAGGCACGTAGCCTGGGCTGGTGGCAGTGATTTGCCTCTCCGTGTTAGGAAGGGAGCACTGGCTTCAGCCCAAGGGCAAGTATAGAATCATGGAATCCCAGAATGGTTTTGGTGGGACGGGACCTTTAAAGCCCCCCCAGTGCCACCCCCTGCCCTGGGCAGGGACACCTCCCACCAGACCAGGCTGCTCCAAGCCCCGTCCAACCTGGACTTGAACCCCTCCAGGGATGGGGCAGCCACAGCTTCTCTGGGCAACCTGGGCCAGGGCCTCACCCCCCTCACACCAAAGAATTTCTTCCCAATATCTCACCTAAATCTCCCCTCTGTCAGTGTAAAACCCTTCCCCCTCGTCCCACGGCTCCCCTCCCTGATCCAGAGTCCCTCCCCAGCTTTCCTGGAGCCCCTTTAGGGACTGGCAGGGGCTGGAAGGTCTCCCCGGAGCCTTCTCTTCTCCAGGCTGAACCCCCCCAGCTCTCTCAGCCCGTCCTCACAGCAGAGGGGCTCCAGCCCTCCCGGCATCTCCGGGGCCTCCTCTGGCCCCGCTCCAACAGCTCCGTGTCTCTCCTGTGCTGAGGCCCCAGAGCTGGAGGCAGCGCTGCAGGAGGGTCTCCCCCGAGCGGAGCAGAGGGGCAGAATCCCCCCCTGGCCCTGCTGCCCACGCTGCTGGGGATGCAGCCCAGGCTGCGGGGGGGTTCTGGGCTGCCAGCGCACGGTGCCGGCTCATGGCCAGCTGTTCCCCCCCCAGCACCCCCAAGCCCTTCTCTCAGGGCTGCTCTCCATCCCTCCATCCCCAGCCTGGGCTGGCACCAGGGGCTGTTCACAGCAGAAGTATGGTGCAAATGTTTCTCGCTGAAGGCAGTCAGCTGTGGAAACCACTTCTCTGGAAGTGTAATTAAATGTTGTTGCTTGAATTCTGGGATGTCTTTTTTTAACTCTTTCCCTGTTGAAAAATATGTTCTGACTGAGCTACAGGGTATATATGTGTTTCATCTGGGAGCCTTTGAGTGAAACATGAAAATCTGTGGATTGGGTTGTTTATGAGGTCAGGCTGAGAGAATGTAATAATCTTTCCCGGGCTTAAAAGATGATGATGATGATGATGAATGATGATGATGATGATAATAATAATTAATTATCTGTCTTAGGAGGGAAAGCGTATCACCCAGTCCCTTTGAGCTGTTTTCTGTTGCTGCGGCTGAGATGGCTGTAACTCAGATTTGCACGTTCGTTTTGCCACCAGGCTAATTTGCCACTGTCAGACCTCCACCCATGAAGTGCTCGGCATGGTCTGGGTGCTCCAGACCCACCACCCGCCTCTCCAGAACACTCAAAGGGCAAATCAAAACCAAACCAAAACCAAAAATCAAAGGGCAGGCAGAGAAGCTGAGAGCAGCCTCAGGGGGAGCAATGCCTGGGGATTCAGTAGTGCACGGGAGGGCACGTTTATTGAATAAAGGAGGCGGGGGAAATAAGCTTGTAAAACTCGTGACTAGGTGCCACAAGTTGGTTTGGGTGGTTTTCCATGCACAGGGATAAAACCAGGAGGAGACTGGGGGTGACTGGGCAGGCTGGGAGAGCACCGGTCATGGGCTGGGGAACACGGCGCAGGAGTTAGTTCGTAGCCTGGAGGTCTGGGTGACCGTTCCTTGGCCTGTTAGTCGATTTTTTCTTGGGGGGGAATTTTGGGTGCCCTCCTTCAATCTGAGGCATACAGTCATGGCCGGATAGTCTGTCCAGAAAGGAGTGTGGCCCCCTCCCAAAGGCGAGACACGACTCGGTTTGTACCCGGGACGTGCCAGAGGTTCTCCAGGGATGGAGAGCCCAGATGAAGGGTGTAGATTTAGGTAGGTAACCTCTGAGCATCTAAGTCAGGGTGGAGGAATCCCAACCCTGATTTTTAAGCCCCAAACCAAGAGCATCTGCATTCTGAGGGGGCTGAGGGGAGACCTTCTCGCTCTCTCCAGCTCCTTGAAAGGAGGGGGGAGCCAGGGGGGGTCGGGCTCTTGTCCCAAGGAACAGGCGATAGGACAAGAGGAAACAGCCTCAAGTTGCGCCTGGGGAGGTTTAGGATGGATATTGGGAACAATTTCCTCATGGAAAGGGTTGTGAAGCATTGGAAGAGGCTGCCCAGGGCAGTGGTGGAGTCGCCATCCCTGGAGGGATTTAAAAGCCGGGCAGACGTGGTGCTGAGGGACATGGGGTAGTGGTGGCCTTGGCAGTGTTGGGTTGATGATTGGACTAAATGGTCTGAAAGTTCCCTTCCAACCATAACAATTCTATGGTTCTGTGATTCTGTGTCCTACATGATTTAGCCAAATCCGGGGGATCTATAGTAGAAGTCAGATCTGATCCCCTTTCCAAAGCCCAGCCCCAAGAAACCAGGGACTACACGATGAAAGGAGAATTTTTGACAGTGGAAAATGGTACCCTGCTTTGCATTCCCCAGGATTTTTCAGCAAAACTCCAAGTGCTTTAAGCAAATTGCGTTATTGGTTCTGGACAGGCGGGTCCCTCTGGAGCTGGAGGTGTACAAGGAGCATTCCCGGGATGATGGGACATGTCGCAGAGCACGGCAGATGGACCGTGCTCCTCCACGCTGCGCATCGCTTGCTTCCCCCCCGGGGTTTGCTGCTGATGGGCTGCGGTGTGAACATCCCTGGACGAGCTTCTTGGTGCGGAAAGCTTTCAGCAAGGCTGTTCAGCGGGGATCCGGGGAGGCTTTCTAGGCCACCACGCTTTCCAAATGTGTTATTTTGCTGCCTGAGAAACCTCTAATTGAGAAGGGGGTGCCTGCACATCGTTATTTCTGTACCTTATCTTGGTAGCCACACTTGAGATGTGGGGGTCTGCTCATGGTTGGACTCTTTTCAAACCTAAATGATTCTATGATTAGAGAGGACTGAACTGTAGAGCAAGGACTTAGAATCATAGAACAGTTTAATTTTGGGTGGGGACCTTAAAGCCCCCCCAGTGCCACCCCCTGCCCTGGGCAGGGACACCTCCCACCAGACCAAGTTGCTCCAAGCTCCGTCCAACCTGGCCTTGAACCCCTCCAGGGATGGGGCAGCCACAGCTTCTCTGGGCACCCTGGGCCAGGGGCTCACCCCCCTCACACCAAAGAATTTCTTCACAATATCTCACCTAAATCTCCCCTCTTGCAGTGTGAAACCCTTCCCCCTCGTCCCACGGCTCCCCTCCCTGATCCAGAGTCCCTCCCCAGCTTTCCTGGAGCCCCTTGAGGGACTGGCAGGGGCTGGAAGGTCTCCGCGGAGCCTTCTCTTCTCCAGGCTGAAGCCCCCCAGCTCTCTCAGCCTGTCCTCACAGCAGAGGGGCTCCATGAAGTCCCACCTGTGCTCGGTGCTGTACGTACCCAGGGAGCAAGAGACAGCCTCTGTCGTCCGCCCTATAGTCCAGGGATGGGCATCAGAATTATCCGAATGTTTTAGTGACAGATGCAGCAATGGCCACTCACTTCAGTTCCTCCCTCAAATTTAGTCCATGGGCAGTTGGACTAGATGGCCTTTGAAGGTCCCTTCCCACCCAAACCATTCTGTGATTCTATGATCCAGGCAGAAATCATGACCCCTGCACTTTCTGTCTCCATCTCAGAAGCAACCAAAAGTCCTGAGCGTCTTGTCCCATAGTGAAGTACCACTTCTGTTAAAAGTGAAGAGTTTCTCTTGAGAAGGTCTAAGTTCTGGTCTCTTTGGCCAGCTCTGGGCAGACCCTGGGAACATCACCTCCTGCTTCGAGGCAGGATGGAGAGTCCTCTGCCCAGATGAAGCTGCAGGTAGTAGATGGAACCAGTTTAACATCCTGAACATTGTGGGAGGTTGATGGGCTGCTGCTGTGCTTGTGACATGGTGGGCTCCGTCCCCTTCACCAGAGTGTCTGAAGGCTGTGGTGGAGAGGAGAACCTGGGCCAGGAGCACCAGGCTGATGAATCTCCACCTGCACGTGTTGAGGAGCACTGAACAGTCAGGGTAGGACAACTTGTCAGGCCAGAGAGGCACGGTGACGGCAGGAGGGGACAGGCAGCTCGTAATTAACATTGGGATGGCTAGTTGTGTTTATCAACCTAGCACCGGCTGGTGGGGCAGCAAAGCAGAGGGCAGGAGCGAGCAGAGAGCCCTGCGCACGCTGGTGGGACAGGGCTGAGTTCCATCCCCACGATGGGGAGCCCAGAGTAAATCCAGCTGCGGAATGCTGGACCATAAGCAAAAGTATATCACTGTCGTGAGGCCATTTCTAGTTTCATAGAATCACAGAATCATTCAGGTTGGAAGAGACCCCTGGGATCATGGAGTCCAACCATCAGCCCCACTCTACAAAGTTCTCCCCTACACCACATCCCCCAACACCACATCTACACGACTCTTAAACACATTCAGGGATGGTGACTCCACCACCTCCCTGGGCAGCCTATTCCAGGGTCTGACCACTCTTGCTGGGAAGAATTTTTTCCTAATGTCCAGCCTAAACCTCCCCTGCTGCAGCTTGAAGCCATTCCCTCTTGTTCTATCGCTAATTACCTGGGAGAAGAGACCAGCACCAACCTCTCTACAACGTCCTTTCAAGTAGTTGTAGAGAGTGATGAGGCCTCCCCTCAGCCTCCTCTTCCTCACACTAAACACTCCCAGTTCCTTCAATCGCTCCTCATCAGATTTATTCTCCAGGCCCTTCACCAGCTTGTTGCCCTTATATATTTCCTTCTGTATTTCATTCGTTTCCTTATGTATTTCATGATTTTTTTTCTTTTTTCATTTGCTTCCTTGACTCACTCAGCGGAAAACGTAAAAATAGCTTAAAAATGAGCGTTGGCATGTTTCTGAAGAGTCACTAATTTCTTCCCGGGAAGCTGCTTGGCCAGCACTTTCCTTTCAAGAGCCTGAATGCGGACCTGCCGCTCCCGTGAGCGATGGGGGGCTCAACCCCACCGCCGTCCCATCCCGCGGCGCCCCGGGAGCAGCTTGGCCGCGGGGTGTGCTTGGTTTCGGGAGGCCACAAGAGACCCCCGGCCTCGGAAAACTGATGGCGGCTCAGGTGGCTTAGCCTGGCAGATGGGCTTCTTGCCTCGGGAAGCAAAAAAAAAAAAACCACAAATGAAAGTGATTTTTATATATATACATATATATTTTTGTATATGTATAGATGTATAAATGTAAAACGCATATGTGTATAATATATATATACAAATTTATATAACATGTATTAATATTCATACTATATATATAAAATATTTGGCACATTCTTCGTGAGACCCCTGTAAAACAGCCCTGCCTGCCTTTTTGCTGGGATGAAGTTAGGCTGGTTAGCCTTTTTTTCATGGTCACATGGCTACTTAGACTAGCTAGCCTTTTTCCATGGTCATCTCAGCCCATCCCCATGGCCTCTGAAACAGCTCCCAGAAACAAGCCTGACATCTCCCTCCATCCTTTCTCCGCAGACCTTCCGCTGGCCGGTGGCAAGCAATATCGATGGGAATGAGATCCTGGAGATCCAGGTGTTCAACTACAGCAAAGTCTTCACCAACAGGTGAGAGCGTGGTCTGTCCTTCCCTCCCACCGCCCCACCAGGTCCTCGACGGTGGGAAGAGGGAGCTCCTGTTTGAGCTGGAGCCACATCCCCGTTTGCTGAGGAGGCTGGAGGGTGAGGAGGAACGGTGGTAGTGTCTCCTGGGAAGGGTGAGGAAGAACGGCGGTGGTGTCTCCTGGGAAGGGTGAGGAAGCTGAGATGCAACGTGGGAGGTTGCCAACCACCAGCCACTCGCTGGTAGTCAGGGTCATGTCTACGCCACAGTTCTTCCAAGGTGCTGCCGTTTGGTTCAATTTGCACGTGTTTAAGAGAAACTGACGTCTTTTGGTTAATTACCAAGGTGGAAGTTGATATCTAAGTGTAGTTCCCCAGCTCTTGCAAATTCTGCAAGTGTTTATTTATCTTATTCTTGCAATTTTTTCTCGCATGGAAACTATGGTGGTTGCCAGGACTTAGGTATTACATGCGATGTTATGAACATTTGTTAAGGTTTCTGACAGTCTAAGTTTTGCCCCCGCATTAATAATGAACACGGGAGAAGGAAAGTTTGTCGTTCCCTTCTGTCAGCCTCTGTGTGTTTCATACCTTTGTCCGTGCCTTTGTTGCAAAAATATGGGAGCATTTCACAAAAACATGAAGTGGTACATGTGAATTGTCCTGCAGAACCTTTACACTGACGTTAAAGAGCGGAAAGGAAAATCAGAGCTGAGGAAGGGCACTTGCTTGTGGTTGGGTGTTGCAATAATGTTTTTTCCCTTGAAATCCAGTGTCTTCCCCAGCTGGAGCTCAGCAGGGTCTCCTCAACATCTCCCAGGCATGTGTTCATGCAAAAGCTTCCTTTAGAGCTGAAAAAATGAGGAGACAGGCAGATGGCGTGCAGGGCAGGCAGGCTGAATATACATGATTTAAATAACAATTAAAAAAATACAAAAAAAAATGCAAACGGAACAAAAACCCCAAACAACAAACTGAGAAAAAAAAATTTATCTACCTTTGTTTTGCTTTTAAGTAGGAGCTTGAGTAGCAGAAGGAGACTTGAAAAAACTTGTTCTATTCCATTGCTGGCTGGGAGGAGAAAGGCAAGGAGCCCCCGGAGGGTCCCAGCCCAGGTGGATGCGTTGGGTGGGGGATGAGTGGCAGATCCAGGCAGAAGAGTGGTCCAGGGCTGGTGGGGACACCCCAGCTCCGCCACGGGAGCCACACGTAGTCCGAGTCACTTTGAGTTGTGTTCAGACCACCTCCTGTGGGCACCCCCCGTTGAGATAGTGCAGTCGTGGTGGTCAGTAAGTTCCTGAGTGATGGGCAGATGGAACAGGAGACCTGAATCGTTTCTGCAGCCCCCAGCTGTCCCAGGGCCCGTGTGAGAAGGGATTCCTCAGGGGCTGTGGGCAGCAGACGGGCGATGGGAGCCTGAGGTGGATGGGTGCAGACCTGGAGATCCACCTCCTTCCCCAGCCAGCGTCAGCTCCAGCCTCTGGAACCTGCTCTCCATCTTGTACCCATGGCAGCAGTGCTTTTTCTTTGACTGGATGCTCCTTCCATCCCTTCCTTCACCTTCTACTCCCCCGGTGCGAGCAAGCAGCCTGGCCGCTGCCACGCATTTGCAGGGGCTTAGTGCAGCTGGACGACGTGAAGGGACAGAGCATCCCTCCATCCACGAGGGACGGGAGCTTCCAAGCTCCCAGAAGGGAATGAAAACACGCCAACTGAATCAGACGGTTTTGCCCTAACAGACTGCACGTCAGGATGTGCCCAGTTTCCCTCCTGGACAGCAATTCTGCATGCTCTGCACACAAAGAAACAATCCTTTCTCTCTCTCCATCTGCCTTAAAACCTGGGGGAAAAAAAAAATCCACTTGAAAGATGCAATAAAAAGGAGAAAGTGGTGTTTTTCTGTGTCTGGAAATGCAGAACCGTCACTGTTCCTCCATGGAACTGGGAACTGGAAAGGCCAGGGCTTACCAGCAGGTTGCACCGATTAGAGGCTGAGGAAGTGATCGCTTGGGTAACCCCTTCCACTTTGAAGGTGACCAAAGTCTCTTTCTCAGAAATTTCCAAATACCCAACACAAAATAAATATCCAGTTAGTTCAGCCGAATCGCTTAAAGTGCCTTTTTTTTTTTCCATTGGTGAGCCGCACATGCAAAGAGGTTGGCTGTATCCGCTAGCCAAGAGCCACTTCTGCTTCCAGGATGCCCTTCTCTTTTACCATTTTCATCACTTTGGACATTTTCCTCAGTTTGTCTTTGACCCGTGAGGGCCTGGGCTGCCACAGAGGAGCAGCAATAGCTGGTGGTGCAGGGGGGCAGGCTGCAGCCTGGGATGAAGCCTTCATCTCTTCATCGTCCACTGTGATCTGAGCTCGCTCAACCGACGCTTGCGTGCTGCAACCCCGTCTTCAACAGGGCACTGTGCGCAGAATCACAGGATCACAGACTGCCCGGGGTTGGAAGGGCCCTCTGGAGATCATCCCATCCAACCCCCTGCCAGAGCAGGGTCACCCACAGCAGGTGGCACAGGAACGCGTCCAGGCGGGGTTGGAATGTCTCCAGAGACGGAGACTCCACCACCTCTCTGGGCAGCCTGTGCCAGGGCTCTGCCACCCTCACAGCAAAGAAGTTCCTCCTCATGTTGAGATGGAACTTCCCATGGTCAAGTTTGTGCCCGTTACCCCTTGTCCTGTCCCTGGGCACCACTGAGAAGAGCCTGGCCCCATCCTCCTGACACCCACCCTTTCAGTATTTACAAGCGTTGATAAGGTCCCCCCTCAGTCGTCTTTTTTCCAGGCTGAAGAGACCCAAATCCTTCAGCCTTTCTTCATAAGAGGAGTGTTCCAGTCCCCTCATCATCTTTGTAGTCCTGCCGTTAGTTTGATTTCTTACCGTTAAGGGATTGCCACATCTGCCGTGAGCAGGAATCTGGTTCCAACACCCCACGAGAATCAGCTTCTTCCATCAATTTAGTCTCTCCTCAGTACAAAGAACCCACCCACATGCTGTGGGCCTTGTCCCAGGGACCCAGGAGTCTGAGCTGTGGCAGCTGGGGTCCCCCATCGTGGTGTCTACGGTGCATGAAACCAGGAGCATCTCTGCCCATTGCTGGGCAGGTATTTTCTGCCCTCGAAAGCTGTTGCACATAGTCAAAGCACCTCTCAGTCTTGTTTTTGAGAAGGTCATTCTTTGGCACCTCTCATTGCGCAGCGGGTTCTTTACCATCTCACACCGTCTTTGCAGCTCTTTATCCTGCTGGTGTTCAACTTTCAGCATCCTCCCTCTGAAGCACGAGGCAGCGGCTGGATCATAGAATCATAGAATTGTTAGGGTTGGAAGGGACCTTCAAGACCATCTAGTTCCAACCCCCTGCCATGGGCAGGGGCATCTCCCACTAGATCAGGTTGCTCAGAGCCCCGTCCAGCCTGGCCTTCAAAACTTCCAGGGATGGGGCTTCCACCACCTCTCTGGGCAACCTCTTCCAGTGTCTCACCCCCCTCATGGTGAAGAACTTCTTCCTAACGTCCAGTCTGAATCGACCCATCTCTAGTTTTAATCCATTCCCTCTAGTCCTACTGTTACCCGGCATCCTAAAAAGTCCCTCCCCAGCTTTCTTGTAGGCCCCCTTCAGATACTGGAAGGCCACTCTAAGGTCTCCTCGGAGCCTTCTTTTCTCCAGACTGAACAACCCCAACTCTCTCAGTCTGTCCCCATAGGAGAGGTGCTCCAGCCCTCTGACCATCCTCGTGGCCCTTCTCTGGATATGTTCCAGCATGTCCAGATGCATCCACTTCTGCCCCGTGTCTTCCCAGCCCTGCAGACAGGGATGAAACACTTCTCTCTTCCCCCCCATCCCTGCCTCCCTTAGGCATTAATTGGCTGTTTATTTGCTGGGCTGGGCTGCTGGTGCACCGCACTCTCCAGAGGTGTTGTGTTCGTGGAAGTCAGGTCCATTTTTTCCCAGCCTGAGGCGCAGATGCTGCTTCTTGGGAGTGTTTTTGGCACATGAACGCCCTTTTTGTCTGGCTCAGGCACATCCCATGGTCCCCGCTGCTCGTGGTCCCCGTGGCTGCCTCTGCTCTCTCCTGGTTGACTCCAGCTTTGGAGTCCCCAACGTAAAAAGGACACGGAGCTGTTGGAGCGGGGCCAGAGGAGGCCCCGGAGATGCCGGGAGGGCTGGAGCCCCTCTGCTGGGAGGACGGGCTGAGAGAGCTGGGGGGGGTCAGCCTGGAGAAGAGAAGACTCCGGGGAGACCTTCCAGCCCCTGCCAGTCCCTAAAGGGGCTCCAGGAAAGCTGGGGAGGGACTCTGGATCAGGCAGGGGAGCCGTGGGACGAGGGGGAAGGGTTTTACACTGACAGAGGGGAGATTGAGATGAGATATTGGGAAGAAATTCTTGGCTGTGAGGGTGGTGAGCCCCTGGCCCAGGTTGCCCAGAGAAGCTGTGGCTGCCCCATCCCTGGAGGGGCTCAAGGCCAGGTTGGCCGGGGCTTGGAGCAACCTGGTCTGGTGGGAGGTGTCCCTGCCCAGGGCAGCGGGTGGCACTGCATGGGCTTTAAGGTCTCTTCCAACTCTAACCGCTCTGGGATTCTGTGACAGCTCCGTCAATCTTTGCATTATTTGAAAATTTGATTGACAGTTATTTTTGCATGCCAGTCACCGATGTAGTAGTCACGGGCTTAATAGCAAAATTGCACCGCAGCACTGTCATTCAAAGACGATTCTCAGCTGATGCCCTATTTTTAGAGTTTCTCCATTAATCTGCTCCTGTCAGTGCGTAGCACTGCTAGCAGGCAGTGTTAAACCAAAAATTTTATATAGAATCTGCTCCTTTCATGCCATTACCAAAGAAACTGACTCCAAAGAAGCAAACCAAGCTTGTTTTGACATGCTCTATCTCCTCCTAAACCTACCTTGAATGTCACTGATAACACTCCAGTTTTTAATTGCTGTTTCATTGAATCCCGTCCAAGCTTTCCTATTCTTTTCCCAGGACGGCTGCCAGGTCAGCCCGGCTCTCCCCATTCTCCCTGTATGAACTCTTTGCCGTGCTGGGATTTCTCTGTTATTCCAGCTTCATTAAAAATTGATATCGGTGGATCAGAGGCTGCTGGTTCGTTTATGATGGTTATCCACAAACTCCCCCTGGCCTGCAGCAGCCAACAGAAATATTTATCCAGCACATTCGCCTGCTTTGCATCCTTACGGGCTGGAACAGCAGCTGCTGCTCCTGTGTAGGGGATACATTTGCCTTGAAATTATACAATCACAGGATGGTTTGGGTGGGAAGGGACGTTAAAGCCCCCCCAGTGCCACCCCCTGCCCTGGGCAGGGACACCTCCCACCACACCAGGTTGCTCCAAGCCCCGGCCAACCTGGCCTTGAACCCCTCCAGGGATGGGGCAGCCACAGCTTCTCTGGGCAACCTGGGCCAGGGGCTCACCCCCCTCACACCAAAGAATTTCTTCACAATATCTCACCTAAATCTCCCCTCTTTTGGTTTAAAGTCATCACCCCTTGTCCTATCGCTGCAGACCCTACTAAAAAACCTGTCCCCATCTTTCTTATAAGCCCCCTTTAAGTACTGAAATGCAGAGCTCCTCCTCCCCAGTTAGGGTCTCCTCTCGCCCCACCATGGGACACAGCTGGACCAGCCCAGACCAGAGGTGGAGTGTCCAGCCCAGACCAGAGGTGGAGTGTCCAGCCCAACGGCGGAGTGTCCAGCACCTCCCTGCAGAGCTTTGCCGGAGTTTTAATTACCTATTCTCTCTTTCTCTACTAAATTAAAAAGCTCTTCAGGTTAGAAAGAGTTTGCTCGTGCCAGCATTTACAGAGAGCGGTGCGATGCACCCCGAAGACTGTCTGTGGCCGCGGTGCCTTCAGTCCCTCAGCGATTAAGAGACCCAGCACAGCGTGCTCTCCTTGCTGCCCATCTTTGATTTGGGCCACCGGAGCAGCTCATCCCCGCAGCCCAGCCCAGGAGAGGAGCCGGGATCAGAGAACCCCTTCAACAAACACCAAACAAGACATCTTCTCTGGGAAACAGGAGCCCAAAAGGAGCTTCACGTCCTCTTCACTGCATTGCAGGTGTCCATGGGGAGTTAGGGCTCAGCTCAGGTGCCCACATGGATCTCCGGCTTCTGGAAGGACCATGTCTCCTGTAGATCCAAAGTTGTATCCCCCAGCCCTGTGTTCAGCTCAGGCATCCCAGGACATCTGCTCGTGTTTAGGTGATGGAGCTGAATCCCCAATGGCTGGAGAAGGGTCTGGGAGAGCCAGGAGCAGCAAGGCATGTCCTGTCTCAGGGGAACGTGCTTTGGGCACAAGGAACTGAGAACTGGCTGTGGCTGAAGGACGACGGGCTGAAGTTCCCTGAAGCAGAAGTTAACCAGGAGCCTAAAGGGGGCAATGACACTTATGCCAGGGGAGGTTTAGGATGGATATTGGGAACAATTTCCTCCCGGAAAGGGCTGTGAAGCATTGGCAGAGGCTGCCCAGGGCAGTGGTGGAGTCGCCATCCCTGGAGGGATTTAAAAGCCGGGCAGACGTGGTGCTGAGGGACATGGGGTAGTGGTGGCCTTGGCAGCGTTGGGTTGATGGTTGGACTCGATGATCTGAAAGGTCCCTTCCAACCTGGGCAATTCTATGGTTCCATGACAGGAGAGCTTTAGTCCCACCCTGTAAGCTGCTTACTGACGGATGAAGGAATACTTTTCAGATCTGGGCATCCGTGGCAGGAATCAACCTGCAGAAGAGACTACTCCAAGTCATAAATATAAAGGGATTAGCCAGGAGTTTGTGTTCAGACTCACAGCATTTCTCCTGCTGGCTAAGAAATATCTACACCAGGCTATTAGTGCCGAGGCACAGCCAATAGCTCCAGCCGCATCCCACCCCTGGCAGCTGATCCTCCCTCAAGGGAAAACAGGGAATTTGTAGTATAAAAAAAATTATTAAAGCCCAGGGTCAGGAGCCAGTGCTGTAGCTACAGCCGTGCACAGGAATGAGTCGTAGGAGGAGGACGGACGGACACAAGTCTTGGAGAGGAGGGAGAGGAGTGGGGAGAAGCAGAGCCCTGGCGCTGGGAAAGGTGAGCCGTGGCCTCTGTGAATAATTCACCTGCAGCTGATTAGTGCTATTTATCAAAGCCCCAGATAAAGGCATGACACCTGATGCAGGTCCACCTTGAATAATGGAGGGGGCCGGTGCCCAGACGTGGCTGCCTGGCTCATTGAGTTGCTTTTGTTTCCTGCCTCAATGGCCATCAGCATGCACCTAATTAGCTGGTAAAATAATCCTTTCCTGGCCCGGCCAGGTGTCTTGGCCTCCTTAGAGCAGCTGATTGTGTGCTGGCTCCTCGGAGGGGTTGTGGGCTCTGGTGGGTCTCGGCTCTGGGATGGTGGCTGTCCTTGGGGGCCGTTCCCTGGGGCTCTGCGTGTCTTGAGTGCCCAAAGAAAGGGGTAGAGGATGGAGATGGGGACATAGTTCATGAGGACAACTCAAATGGGCTACACCAGTGGTGCCACCAGCCCAGAAACCTGTCTCCAGCCCCTGACCAGGCAGGGAATCCCCAGGCTGGGACTCTCCCCTCCAGCCAAGACCCATCCAAACCACCTCAGGGATGCCCTGTCCCAGTGTGGGTGGATGAGGGACAGTGCCATATCCTGCCTGTGGTTAATTTACTAGCTGAAAATGCCCCACACAAGAGAAGGATCAATAACTATGGGTCCTACACGCCCATCCCGCAGATGTGAGATGCTTCACGTATCCCATTGTCCACCACCTGTGGAAAACGGGTGGTGAAGCCAAGTAACTGCTGCATGGTGGGATGAGATGACATGGGTAGAAATACCGAGTTCCAACTGGAACTCTGTTCATCGCTGTCCTTTCTCTTCTGGTCCCCTGGGGATACCTACAAAATACCTTCAAGATGGGTGAAAACTCATAGCATGTGGTCCCACAGTGAAGGGCCCTGGGAGAAGGCACGAGCAGGAGGCAGGTCCATGATGCGAGGTCCTAGGTGTGGATTTGAGTGTGTTCGAGCAGGAGGAGACACTGCAGGACACCTACGAGTGACGTGGGGTGGAGGACCCTATGCACAGGAGAGGCAGAGATGCAAGAAGCAAGTGGAGGAGAGACATCAGAGAGGATGGCTGTGTGGGCCAGCATCATCCCTGAGGCAGGAGGTCTGGTCCCTGCTGCTGCTCCCATTCCTGCCCTGCTGGGAGAGCCAGGACAAGCTTCTTCTGGGCCACGTGTTTTCCTCGTGCATAAAACAAGGACACCACCAGTCAATGACCACGTCCCTTAAGGATGAGGAAGGCTGCACAGAAACTAAGAGCTTCTGCCTTGAGGTGGTTTGTCTTCCTCTATGTCACTGTTTTCCTCTCCAGGGCGAGGAGCAGTAACTGGATCTGGCCGAAGACCAAAAGTCACGTTACAAACCCGTCGTGTCCCCGCCGGCCTGAGGGGCCACGCCGGGGTGGGGGCACAGATAACATCCCCCCGCAGAAAACCGATACCCACGGGGCAGAGGCGGGAGCTGGCTCTCCTTACCTGACGGAGAGACAAAGGGACTAACACCAAAGGCTTTTAATACAGCGCTGCGCTCTCCGGGATAAAAATAGAGCTTTGTTTTGTTCCTTTGTGCTCCGGCTTCTCCAGCAATTAAGATCTTTGCAGCATTCAAGTCTTTCGTATGAAACTGCCTCCAACTTGCAGAAAACGGGGTGCTCGCCGTTTCACCTGCACAAAATAATCCGCTGCAGAATCACTGTAGGAAGGATACAATGGAAAAATTATTATCTCCGGTGCAGTAGGTTTCCCCTCTCATCTGAGGGCCCTCCCCAGGCAGAGCAGGGCTTGGAGGGATTACTCTGGGCAGGTGGGACGTTGGAAGAGTTGCCTTTTGCAAACCAGAAGGTGCCATGGTTTCCCTGAGAGGGTGCTTGGACCACAGCTGGGCAAGCCTTTCTACTGCCCAGCTCGCGGAGACATTGCCGAGCTCTGAGCCGCAGCCCTTGGAGCATCGTCAGGGATGCGGGAGATTCGGTTCTCCCCGGTTTCTTCCCTCTCGGTGTGGAAGGTCCCAGGGATACCCTGGGGTCGCATCCAGGGTCTGCGTCTGACTCACCAGACCACTGGATGTGTGATGCCTCCAGTGCACACATCAAGGTGGTGTTTTTGGCTAGAGAATTGATAAAAGGCGGAAAACAATTAAGTCTCTTTGACTATAACTAAGTGTGCTTGTAACCCAGACAAAATCTTCATGTAGGATCATGGCGCACTGACCTTAATGCTTTTGTCTCAATCCAAAACAATTTTTGAGAGTCCCCTCCTAATTTCACCAGTAAGACGACAGCAAAAAAAAATTATATGGGAAGATCTTACGGGATTTGGGGGCCACCTGCACAACTCGGGGTTTATGTTTGCCCTTTTTGTACGTGATTTGGATCCCCAAACTTTCTTACAAAAAGTCCAGACTGGGCAGGTCTCTTGGAGGGAATCTTACGCCCGTCTGAGAAGTTGGGAGCAATCCGGTGTCCTTTATCATCCAAACGTTATTAAAACAACTTTTTCCACTAATCCTTTCAGCGCTGGAAACGCAGAGAGTTGCTCTCCGATGCTCTTACAGGCTGCCTTTGCATCACGCTGTTGGTTGTAAGAGTCCTTTGGTCTTGTGTTATGAACCGTGCAGGAGCAAAACGGATCCAACAGAGCAGCCAAATGCTCTGCCACAGCTTTTATATGGGGAACAATAAATTAAGTTAGTCCAATTCAAAACAGGACATAATGAATAGCCACAAGGTGGAAGTGGGGAGGGGGCAGTTACTCATCGTCTGTTTCAGTAGAAAAACTTGAAAGACGTGAAAACGAAGACAGTGGGAGGGAGGCTCAGGACGAAGCGGGTCTTCACATGATGCTGGGTGGGCTGTGGAGAGCCCCACCACGAGATCTGCTGGGAAGTTTACAGGTGTCGTGGTTTTGGCCGGATTGACCAATCAGAACGGCAGATGGCCCTTCCCCCCCTCTCTCCTCAGGGAGGAGAGTAAGAGATAAGGAGATTTACGAGTTTAGAAAAAGAACTAAACTACTTTAATGAAAATAATAATAAATAAGAAAATAGTAAATAATAATAATAGAGAAAAGAAAAAGAAAAAAAAAGTATACAATATATACAAAACCGTATCCAGCTCCCGGGATGACGATCGCGTCACCAGCAGACACAGGGAAAGTCCCAGACTGGAGTCAGCGACGGACAGGAGCTGAATTCCGGGATGAGAGTCAGGAATGCTCAGATCGGGATCAAAGGCAGACAAACTGACAGGGTCCTCCTCAGACATTGGCCATTGAAGGAAAACAAGCCCGAGTCCAAGCCCGAGTCCGAGCCCAAGCCCGAGCCCAAGCCCGAGCCCAAGCCCAAGCCCCTTTGATCCCTCAGCTTTTATCCTGAGCGTGATGCAGATGGGATGGAATACCCTGTTGGTCAGTTTTGGGTCACCTGTCCCGTCCGCTCCTCCCTGCAGGTGGGACCCCTCTGCGCTTCTCCGCTTCCGACCCTCTAACGGGACAAACAGCGAACCTATCTGACCTTGGTTGTTATAGCAATAACTATAAGCAAGAGCCTCTGTGCACACCATTCCTTGGTATAATCAGGTCTTATCACTCTGAGAGCGAACAGTTTCTGAACAATATGCTGTTAATTTCAGACTTTAGTTAGTTAGAAGAGGCCCAGCTAAAAAGTAAAATTACAAATCCGAAAATTGGTTCTGTTTTACCTCAAACCAGGACAACAGGTTTAAAACTGGATTTGACGTCTTCGTGGAAGAAAAATCTGTGTGAGTTTATTGAACAGAAAGATATCCCCTCTTGCCCCGGGAGTCCTAAGGTGGACATCTCACATAGGCCAGAAGACTCACAGTTGGGATGACAAGGTTTGATGAACTGTGATCCTTCCTGATGTACCTGGGTTATTATTGCAAGTGGATTTGTCCTCCTGAGAGCCCAGGCTCACCCATCCTCCTAATCCATGGGCTGCACACTTTCTTTTCATGTTTTTTCTTAAATCAACACTTTTTTTTCTTCTCCATTGTCCATGGCACTTCTTGAGCTGTGGGATTATTCACCTCAGAAGAAGGTCCTAGTCCAGCTTCTTTTCTAGTTGATGCAAAATGGATATGGTGGGGTCTCCTCTCACGTACCCCTCCACAACGCAGGGTGGGCGGCAAGTGCGCCAGAGCCTGAGGTTCATAAAGCCCAGCTTATCTTCCCAGTCCTAAGGACTGGTGCCTCTGGTACACCTACAGCTGCCTGGTCCTCAAGCAGGTGTATCATGTGATACATCTTTTGTGTGTGTATGTGTACATGTGTGTGTGTATGATTGGACTCGATGATCTCAAAGGTCCTTTCCAACCATGAAGATTCTATGATTCTATGGTTTTTGTCAGAGTTATGTTGATGGTTGGACTCGATGATCTGAAAGGTCCCTTCCAACCTGGACAATTCTATGATTCTGTGATCCTCTACCTGAAATCTTTCTCCTGCACGAAGCCCCTTGCAATGGGATGGCTGCAGCAAGCAAGTCTGAAGTCTCATTAAGATGTTCTAGCATCAGCTTCCACGGAAGGTAAAAGATAGATGAAGAGGGTGTGCTTGGTTATGACCTGATGGCACCAGGGGCAGGAGTCTGGAAAGGCAGACGTTTCTGTACCATGTCGGAGATGCAAGCTAATCAGCCGAGATGTGTACAGAGGTATCAGCTCAGCCTTTCTGTGAGTGATACCATGTCATACAACTTGTCCAGCTCTGCAGGCAAGGCTGGCACGTGAAAAAAAGAGCTGAAACGCTGATCCCCGCGGAGGAGGAAGGAAGCCGCAGAGACAGAGATGAGCGGAGTCCAGGCTTCCCAGGAGGAGCTGCAAATCATCTTGGCTCCCCGAGAGGCAGAGGAAGGCAAGCAAGGGAGAAGGCAACGAAGCTGGGGAAGGGCCTGGAGAATAAATCTGATGAGGAGCCATTGAAGGAGCTGGGACTGTTTAGTGTGAGGAAGAGGAGGCTGAGGGGAGACCTCATCACTCTCTACAACTACTTGAAAGGACGTTGTAGAGAGGTTGGTGCTGGTCTCTTCTCCCAGGTAATTAGCGATAGAACAAGAGGGAATGGCTTCAAGCAGCAGCAGGGGAGGTTTAGGCTGGACATTAGGAAAAAATTCTTCCCAGCAAGAGTGGTCAGACACTGGAACAGGCTGCCCAGGGAGGTGGTGGAGTCATCATCCCTGAATGTGTTTAAGAGTCGTTTAGATGTGGTGTTGGGGGACGTGGTGTAGGGGAGAACTTTGTAGAGTGGGGTTGGTGGTTGGACTCGATGATCCCAAGGGTCTTTTCCAACCTAAATGTTTCCATGATTCTAAGGCAGCTGGGACGACTGGCTCAGCTCAAGCTGGACACGGCCAGCAAGCGATGACGGGGCTTGTGTAATGCAGACTGTGCAGAGGAAGAGGTTTGAGCTCTTTCTTTAATTTTTTATTACCTCCTGAGGCAGGCTGGATGCTTGGCTCCTTAGTTAAATGATACTTTGCCAGCTTTCAAACTGCTTGCTTTTTGTGACGCTGGAAATTCAGATCCTCTGCCTGGAGGTCTGGAGGGGTTTGGGTTTGGGGGCTTTCAAGAGGAGACCTTCCTTCTGGGGGCTGATCCCCACCAAACTCATTTTGCATCACCAGGAAAACACGTTGCATTGAGATGCCCTGCAGCAACAGGACAATTCCCACCACCCAGCTTTGCCTGCCTGCAGCCTGGTCAGGGGGTTTCAGTCCAATAGTCGGCAGAGAAAGACCAGAAAATCCCATGGGCATTTTGTCCCCAACTTGGATGCATCTAAGGCATCTGGGATGGGTTGCCCTCCAGCTGGGACAGTCCCTCCATTTGAGCATGGAGAGCTCAGGGACTAACGGTGAACTTCAGCTACAAGGAGGTGGGACAGACCCTTCCCCAGGAGAGAGGAAAATGAGCAATCATCGGTGCACTTTAAACCCTGATGATTTTGAGCTGCATCAGGGCTTTTTGCCTTTCGGGGGTTTGTTTCATACATTTTTGGTCATTGAGCAGTGTCTGTTTTGGAGAAAGGGAGCCTTTGAAGATTCTTCAGCTTTATATTTGAGTTTTAAAAGCACACAGACATGGGTGGGCTTCCAACAAACAAGGGCTTCCAACATAGGTTCGGCTTCCAACTTACAACGAAGGCCAGATCTGATATTGCTGGGCAACTTGGGTGTCTGGAAAAGCGGAAAAAAAATGAAAAGAAAAGAGCACTTCTGTTCTTCTTTACGCAAAGACACAAGTACACCTGACCTGACCTCATGTTTTTTACATCTAGGGTAGCTTTAACATGATCTCTGGGTGGGATCTTGAGCCCAGAGTCCTCCTTGGAGGCAGGCTGAGATATTCAGACAGCCACTGGGGCAGCTCTGCCTTCCAGGGTGGAGCAAAGCCCTGCCAGGCAGGAGGTGGGCATGGAGAAGGATTGTGCGGCAGAGCCACGCAAAGGGGACAGCTGAGCCTCTGCCCTGGACTAACCATGGTCCAAAACGGCGATGTGCCAAACATGACTCGGTTTGTCACGTGGAGGTTGGCTGTGCATTTCCTCCTTGCCCTGGCACGTCCCATCCCTCTCTCCTTGCAGGGTTCACGTGTGCTGAGCGTTTTGCCTCAAAGCCCCCCCCCTGCATCTTCAGACCTGGGCTGGTAAAATGACCCTTCATGGGTTGCGGTCATTTCCATACAGCTTCTAGATTCCTGCAGCTGAAAACCCCAGCCCTTCTTTGCCAAAAGGTGGGTTGAAAAGGTGAAAAAAGTGATTTTTTTTTTTTTTTCTGACCATTGTAGCATTTTCAAGAGTTCTGATTTCTCTGTCTCCCAGCATGTGAGGACGTACGTGCTGGGATGTGCGCCAGGAGCTGAGTTGTGGGCAGCTGCCCTCCGAAAAAGGTTTCTTTGCCGTGGGACCTCCTTACTTCTCACCAGCAACCCACTGTGCTTTGGCTCCACGGTGCCTTGCAGACAGGCAGGACCAGCTGGGAGACCAGAGATGTGCGAGGGGTCCAAAAATGGGTGATGAGGAACCAGGGAGCTGCTCTCATGAGCAGCCGGGTGGGTCTGGTTGGTTGGTGAAGATCATTGGGGTACCTGGGGGGAGAGACGATGGCTCTCTGGGAGCTCAGGCTGGGAAAGCAGAAAGTAAAAGAGCTGAAATGGAGTTGCTGTTGGATACCGGCGCGGCTGATGGTACATTTAGAAGCTGCAGCGCTTGCATTTATTTACAAACCCGTGTTTGGGCAACACCGATAAATGCAAGCTCTCTCCTCTCGCAGCTTACGCGATGAGTGCCCTGGAGCTTGGACCAAAATGAAGAGCCTTTTTCCCGTCTCGCTGGATTGCAGCTTCATCTGTAATCACCTGCTCCTTAAGTTAAAAGCTTCCTAAATCACTTCCCTCCTAATTACCCTCTTTGCACGGAGCCTGTGCGGCAGGCAAGTCAGAGTGTACCTAATTACTATTGTTCTGTTAACATTTGGATAACCTGGTGAAATGTAGGACACAGCAGCTGTTCCAGCTCAGCAGCCTCCAGGTATTAAAAGTTCTTCAGTCAATTAACTTTTTTTTTATCAGACTCTCACAAAAAAAAATCCTCATTAAATATAAATGGATTTTCTTTTCACCCTGGAAGACAAGTGGAATAGCATAATGAGTGGCAGTCAGCCCTGTCGTTATTGAAATATTTCCTGTCGGGTAACTAATTTGGGATGAGATTACAGATCTGGTTGCTGAAGTGGTAATTTGGGTATACTTAAGACTTCTGCACGGTGCTTGACTTGGTGCCACGCGACGTTTTGATCAAGGAATGAAAAATTCAGTGGGAATTTGACACGGCGGGTGCTGGAGGTGTTACGCAGGGGAGCAGGGATTCCTCACGGGGGATGCTGGCAGCCGGCGGAACCCCGACCCTCTCGGACGTCAGTTCGAAATTCCCCACCTGCAGGGAGCAGTTCTGGCTAGCAGCACGGGCAAGGGTGGCGAGCACAGGAAAGCTGGTACGGAGCTGCTGCAATTGCTTGGCAGCCTGGGAATTACAGATTTATGTGCTTCAGTGCGGTCTGAAAAGAAATACGTGTCTAGTTGCAGAGCCCCCTCGCGTCAGAAAGGTGCTGGGAAAGTGGGGTTGGTTAGAGAGGAGCAGCCAGCGCCATTGAAACCTACCCTGAAGCCATCAGCAGCTCTGTCTGTTTGGCTTATCCGTAAGGAAAGGAAGAGATGGGCTGGTCATGGACCAAGAAGTGGGATTTTGGTGGCCATCGCTCTTGGAGATGACCAATCCACAGAAGTTCGTCATCTCAGCAGATTTTATCTGAGGAGGGCTGAACCGCGCGGCCATCTAAGCTCCATTGATGGTTCAAAAGATTAGCATCTCCCACGATCACTTCTTTGAGCAGCCAAGGCATTGGCCGTGTCCCGTGCTGCCTCTTTTGCCTTAGTTTTGCATTAATTCAGGGCAGAGCGTGCACCGGGCAGGCATGTGGGAGAACTTCTCTCCCTCCCCACCATGCCTCCAGGTTGGGGACTGTCCCCAAGGAGCAGGACTCCCCAGATCTCCTCTGCCCTCGTTTACGGGTGCCAGGTTGAGTGGGATACCTGTGAGTAAGGCAGTGCTCGGTCTGTAATCCGGGTGGTAGCCACCATGCAGGAGTTTGGAGATGCTGCTTTGGGTTGGGGGGGTGTAACCAAACCCTTCGGTGTTTGCAGGTTGTGGTGCCAGGGCGTGGGAAGGCGTCTCGGCAGGGGGAAGGCAGCAGGAAGATGCAATGGCTGCTCCTGCCTGCCCTAATTCCCCACCCGATGTTCCTGGGTTTCTCTCAGACACTCTGGAGTATGATGAGCATCGAAAGTTCATTTGGGTGGGGAGCAGGTGATGCTGGAGGGGTGGGGTTTATAATGGTTGAGCATGTTACCTCTTTTTTAATTTTTCTATTTTTTTCCTGTTTTATGTCAGATTACAATCCTAATTTCAATTCCGCATCTTTGTTTGGGTCTGACCCAGTTTCTCCATCTGTCCTAGGCAGACATCACCAGGGTCCTTTTCTGTCTCAAGCCCCCAGCTGGGTCCTTTTCTCTCTCAAGCTGGGTTGTCCATGGCCAGGCGGGGAAGCTCTCCTCTCCAAACCTCCCTGGGGCTGCCAAGCTCTGGGCTAACCCCTGCTCCTCCATCCCACTGATGGGTTGAGGACTGTGCATTGGCCTGGCCAACCCCGGCCAGCAGCATCCCAGTGTGGATGCGTGAGCGACAATGCCCAAGCAGCACTTAATTCCCTAATTTAGATGGAGTCAACAACTCCAAGTCGTTCAGGAGCAGAAGATCAGCTGTCCCTGGGGTCTTTAAGTGAAGATTGGATCCTCCCTTGGGCAGCTGAGCCTTCATTCCAGTCTCCTGGGCTCTTGCAGCCGCATCCCTCTGCTTTCCCCGCCCTATCTTGCGAGGGATGTCTGGAGGTGGGGCCAAAACCAGGACAGAGATGCCATGATTTGCTTTTTGTCACTTCCCAGGATCTGATGATGGATGGAGGGATGGAGATGCCACGACCCCACCAGAGGCTCTCCCTGGCCGCAGGAGCAGAACTTGCCCAGGGAGCAAACAGCATCCAAGGGCTGAGCTACCAGGGAAGGGGGGACAGGACTTCATGGGCTGGAGGATGCTCTTAGCAAAGCCAGATGTACGTCTTGGCCTCAGAGCCGTTGCTGGGACAGAGTGGGCACTGCAGTGTTGGCAGTGCCTGACGAGGTTCACCGTCACCCCCAGCTACTCCAGGCACACAGATGGCTCCATTGAAAGATGGCATGTGCCACAGGGGCAAAGAGCAAAGCGTGGCACGTCATGGGGTGTGCGGCAGACCCAGACTGCCCCCATCCAAGGCTTTGAGCAAGCTCCAAGCACCAAACCAGCCAGGCTGGGTTTGAAACAGGAGATGTTGCCACAGTCTGATAAAATTACGAGTGACCCAGAAAAACTCCCTTT
This sequence comes from Alca torda, assembly GCA_008658365.1. Lineage (NCBI taxonomy): Eukaryota > Metazoa > Chordata > Aves > Charadriiformes > Alcidae > Alca > Alca torda. The sequence continues at coordinate 124,697,310 of CM018078.1, forward strand.
CTTTCCATCAGCGGGAACGTCAGGGAGGGGAACAGGGCACTTGATGAATTATGAAACACTTGGAAATGAAAGGCTGTGTAGACAAAAGTGCTGAATATTTCATTCCCTCTCTCTTGGCTCCTGCCTGCCAGGGGAAGTGGGTTGGGAGGGGTCCAAGGAAGGAGCGCATTATCCCAAACCCAACACTGAGGCATCTTCCCAATAATTCGCACTCTTGCAGACGAGCTGGCCGGAGGTCCACGAGCAGAGCTGGGGAGTGCAGAGGCAGATAAGTCAGGCTGAAAGGGTTGCAAAACGCGCCAAGAGGATGGTGACAGGACCTTCATCTCACCATCTGGAGAGCTGGGCAGAGAGGAACCTAATGAAGTTCAACAAGGGCAAGTGCAGGGTCCTGCACCTCGTGTGGAATAACCCCGTACGCCGGTACAGGTTGGGGCTGACCTGCTGGAGAGCAGCTCTGTGGAAAGAGACCTGGGAGTCCTGGGGGACAACAGGATGCCCGTGAGCCAGCAATGGGCCCTTGTGGCCAAGAAGGCCAATGGCATCCTGGGGGGCATCAAGAAGAGTGTGGCCAGCAGGTGGAGGGAGGTCATCCTCCCCCTCTGCTCTGCCCTGGGGAGGCCACACCTGGAGCCACACCACACCTTAGAGCTGCCTGGCATTTCCAAGGGGCTGCATTTTTATGACGTGCCATCAGCAAACAGGTTAATTACCGACACCTGCAAACACATGTAAGAGCGAGGACTGCGCGATGCGTTACCGGCTGAACCGAGCAACCTTCACAGACAAACCGAACTCGTAAGCAACTGCACTAAAATAACTGGATTTTAGAGATCAGGCCTCAAGAGCATCCCTCCAAACTGAAAGCAAACCCAGCCGCCAGCAGAGGACAGCCCTCCAGAGCCCTCCAACGGAGCCTGTGCTCAAATCCTGAGAAATAAAGGGCAGACTTCTCTCGAGGAAGCCTTTGCAAAACAAGAGAGCTGCTGCTCTTGCCAACAACAAATAACGTTCTTTCACAAACCCTGAAATCCGGGCGGATAGGGCAGCTTTTTCCCCCCATCTCAGAGAAGAAGGAGGTCTCCATGGGAGGTGGTGATGCATTATTCATTGGGCAGGAAGCACTAGGAAGCTCACAAAGAAGAGGTGTTCATGGTCAATGCCCTACGTGGCACCTTGGAGATGGAGTTGAAGGTGCTCCGTGCTGGGATCCCCCCCTGCACAGCACATGGGAGCTGCGGAGGGGAGGTGACAGCCCTGCAGGGAAGGGTCCCATCCTGCACCGCACACCGGGACAGGTCTGCCGCCTCTCTCCTTTGCTCCTGGAGCATCACGCACCACCAGCAGGACCCATCAGAGGTTTGCTGGAAAGCAGGACCTCCCTGCTGCTGCGAGCCAGGCAGAGCTAGATAAGTGGATGAGCAACCGTAAGCTCATTCTCCTGTTTTCCTCAGGCAGTTTATTGTTATAAATGAGTGGTGCGCAGTGGGATAGCTGCACAGCACAGTTTGGTTTCTTTGATGAGAGAAACGCCCACAGCAGTACCATCTGGTCCCCACGCATGCAGGGGTGTGCACAAGGGATCACAGGGACCTGTGCAAAGAATCACAGGATCACAGAATTGTAGGGGTTGGCAGGGCCCTCTGGAGATCATCCCGTCCAACCCCCTGCCAGAGCAGGGTCACCCAGAGCAGGTGGCACAGGAACGCGTCCAGGCAGGGTTGGAATGTCTCCAGAGACGGAGACTCCCCCACCTCTCTGGGCAGCCTGTGCCAGGGCTCTGCCACCCTCACAGGAAAGAAGTTCCTCCTCATGTGGAGATGGAACTTCCCATGGTCAAGTTTGTGCCCGTTACCCCTTGTCCTGTCCCCGGGCACCACTGAGAAGAGCCTGGCCCCATCCTCCTGACACCCACCCTTTCAGTATTTACAAGTGTTGATAAGGTCCCCCCTCAGCCGCCTTTTTTCCAGACTGAAGAGACCCAAATCCCTCAGCCTTTCCTCATCAGAGAGATGTTCCAGTCCCCTCATCACCTTGGTAGCCCTTTGCTGTCCCCTCTCCAGGAGTTCCCTGTCCTTCTGGAACCGGGGAGCCCAGAACTGGACCCAGTGCTCCAGGTGTAGCCTCCCCAGGGCAGAGCAGAGGGGGAGGATGACCTCCCTCCATCTGCTGGCCACTCTCTTCTTGATGCAAGAAGGGCCATTTGAGTGGGGAATGGAAAAAAAAAAGAGGATTGGCAGAGGCAGAACCCAGTCAAAGCAAGCCCCAAAGCCAGTGAAGATGCCAGGGAGCTGAGCAGACCCTGCTCTTCCATCCGGCATTGTGCTGCATTTTCAGAGGGTGCTTCAAAGCACGAGGGGATGGCTCAAGAGCTAGGAAAGACAGAGCCCAGACTGACCTAGCGCAAATCTGCAAACCCGGCTTTCACCTTGGGTCTCCAGGCTGGTGATGCTCAGTTAGAATTAAATCTAGCCAAGGAGATTAAGGGAAAGAGCAAAAACTTCCATAGGTACATTAATGGTAAGAAGAAGATTAGGGAAGGTGTGAGCCCCCTCAGAAAGGAAACAGGAGAACTGGTGACAAGTGATACGGAGAAGGCCGAGGTCCTCAACGACTTCTTTTCCTCAGTTTTCACTAGCAAGGGCTCCAGCCACGCTCCCGGAGTCACAGAAGACAAAGGCAGGGGTTGGACAGAACTGCCTATCGTAAGTGAAGATCAGGTTCGTGACCATCTGATGAACCTGAAAGTGAACAAGTCCATGGGACTAGATGGGATACACCCACGGGTACTGAGGGAACTGGCAGATGAGGTTGCTAAACTGCTCTCTATTATATTCCAAAAGTCATGGCAGTCTGGTGAGGTCCCCACTGACTGGAAAAGGGGAAACCTAATCCCCATTTTCAAAAAGGGAAAGGAGGAGGAACCAGGGAGCTATAGGCCTGTCAGTCTCACCTCCGTGCCTGGTAAGATTATGGAGCAGATCCTCCTGGAGGCACTGCTGAGGCAGAAGAATAATGAAGAGGTGATTGGGTACAATCAACACGGCTCCACCCAGGGCAAATCGTGCCTGACAAACTTGGTGGTCTTCTATGAGAAGGTCACAACATCAATGGACAAGGGGAGAGCAACTGACGTCATTTCCCTGGACCTGAGCAAAGCCTTTGACACTGTCCCGCAAGACATCCTGGTCTCCAAGCTAATAAAATATGGGTTTGATGGATGGACAATTCAGTGGATAAAGACCTGGCTTGACGGCGCACCCAAAGAATGGCTGTCAATGGGTCCATGTCCAAGTGGAGGTCAGTGACAAGTGGAGTCCCTCAAGGATCAGTATTGGGACCGGTCTTGTTTAACATCTTCGTCAGCGACATGGACAGTGGCACAGAGCGCACCCTCAGCAAGTTTGCCGACGACACCGAGCTGTGTGGGGCGGCTGACACGCTGGAGGGAAGGGATGCCATCCAGAGGGACCTTGACAGGCTGGAGAGGTGGGCCCATGCCAACCTCATGAAGTTCAACAAGACCAAGTGCAAGGTCCTCCGTCTGGGTCGGGGCAATCCCAAGCACTGATATAGGCTGGGCAGTGACTGGCTTGAGAGCAGCCCTGAAGAAAAGGACTTGGGGGTGCGGGTGGACGAGAGGCTCAACGTGAGCCGTCAGTGAGCACTAGCAGCCCAGAAAGCCAACCGTATCCTGGGCTGCATCAGGAGGAGTGTGGCCAGCAGGTGGAGGGAGGTGATTCTCCCCCTCTACTCCACTCTTGTGAGACCCCACCTGGAGTACTGCATCCGGTTGTGGAGCCCCTACTACAAGAGAGACATGGACGTGCTGGAACGTGTCCAGAGAAGGGCCACGAGGATGATCAGAGGGCTGGAGCACCTCTCCTATGGGGACAGACTGAGAGAGTTGGGGTTGTTCAGTCTGGAGAAAAGAAGGCTCCGAGGAGACCTTAGAGTGGCCTTCCAGTATCTGAAGGGGGCCTACAAGAAAGCTGGGGAGGGACTTTTTAGGATGCCGGGTAACGGTAGGACTAGAGGGAATGGATCAAAACTAGAGATGGGACGATTCAGGCTGGACGTTAGGAAGAAGTTCTTCACCATGAGGGGGGTGAGACACTGGAAGAGGTTGCCCAGAGAGGTGGTGGAAGCCCCATCCCTGGAAGTTTTTAAGGCCAGGCTGGACGGGGCTCTGAGCAACCTGATCTAGTAGGAGGTGTCCCTGCCCATGGCAGGGGGGTTGGAACTAGGTGATCTTTACAGTCCCTTCCAACCCTAACAGTTCTGTGATTCTATGATTCTATGATGCAGGCACAGCGTGGGGTGCTTGGGTTCCTTGGGGGCAGAGGCAGGAGAGGAGCCCTCAACATCCTACCACGCAGTGCGGGGAGTTCTCGTCTCCCTCTCTGAAGTCACGTCTCGATAAATCAGTATGGCAGTTAGCAATGCCCTAAGGTTTGCAAGGATGAAGTTCAATCAGCAGCAGCTTTCTTGCTGGCTCCAGCTGACAGAGCACTGCAGACATATTCCTGGTGTGCCGTCTAATATCTCCGCTGTCATCTGGGATCACGGCGCTGGAGATGACATGCAAGGCAGAGGGCATAAGGCAGCTCCGCGTTCAGCATTTCAGGGCTTTTTCCGTGTCGGGAGTCACTTGTTGATTCACAGCTGGCTCTTCTCAGGCTGGGAAGGTCCCTCTGGTGCAGAACATGAAGAACATGAAGCCACAGTTCCCTGACAAGCCACGAGCTGGCAGATAAGTAATGACTTTTATTAGAGAGCACCAGGCTTCTCTGCTCTCTGTGGTAGCTATTTGGACCTGTAATTTAACAAACGTGGCTGCTTTTAGTGCACATGTTGCTGCACTCCCTGGATGCGAGAGCAGGCTTGGGCAAGAACCACTAAGAGCAATTAGAAGCCTTCAACCTGCTCATCTTGGGGGAGTTTAGGAGGTGATGAGATGCTCGGGGGAGAAATGGCCGTGGTGGCTGGAAGGTGTTATCCACCCTCACCTCGGTGTTCATCTCAGCCCGTGTGGGGGTCAGGACATGCAGGTTGGGTGGGAGAGATGTGAACCCTCTCTGGGAGGTGTGACAACCACACAGGGACTGAACTTTGGCATGCAGCCTTCCCTACATACCACAGATCATGCTATCGTACGATCAAGGATCGTAAGATCATATCGAAGGATGGCAGGATAATTCAGACTGGAAGGCATTTCAGGAGATCTCTAGTCCAGCCTCATGCCCAAAGCTGGGTCAGATTGACCTCACACCAGGTGGCTTTGGGCTTTTTGCAGTTGGATGTAGACAGTCCAACCTCCCTGGGTCTCTGCTGCGTTGCTTGAAGATACCAAGCAGGCTGGGAGGGGGCTGAGACAAGGACACAAGCCTTCAGGCATCAGTTATGATTTGGCTTCCCTTAGCAGAAGGGAGTCAGTCTTCTTCTCCGAGCAGCTTTCAGACTCACATGCGGCACCTTCAGGCTACGTCCATCCAAGTAAACCTTCCAACATGAGCCCTGTTCTCCAGCCCTAGGCCAACCCATCTGGGCTGGGATCACAGAATCATAGAATCATTTTGGTTGGAAAAGACCCTTGGGATCATCGAGTCCAACCACCAACCCCACTCTACAAAGTTCTCCCCTACACCACATCCCCCAACACCACATCTACACGACTCTTAAACACATTCAGGGATGGTGACTCCACCACCTCCCTGGGCAGCCTGTTCCAGTGTCTGACCACTCTTTCTGGGAAGAATTTTTTCCTAATGTCCTGTCTAATCATACACACAACCAGACACATCCAAACTCCTCCAGGGGTGCTCTGCCCCAGGATAATCCCTCCTGGGTGGGTGGGTTGGGGCCAGGCCTGTTGACCTGGGACCTCCCCATGCCATGGCCTGTGCTGACAATGTTCTCATGCAGACGTGTGAGGGGCAGTGCCCTGGTTCTTGCCTCGTTCAATTTACTAGCGCAGATACAACTGCAGACATTCAGGATGGAAAAGGCTGGATTGGGTTCCCTTAGGTGCATCCCAGTAATACAAGACTGATGGTTCCCAAGGTCTCTTTCTCTTCTTAACCCAACAGAGTTACCTTGAAATGGCTTCTCTCCTGGATTCTCCTTTGCCCACCATCTCCACTGGGCTGGGGTCGCTGGCTCCAGCTGCCAGAGTGTGGAATAATTACTAAATTGGCCAAGAATACAAAAGTACAGCATTGTTCACACATTAAGGAAAGTCATAAAATCAAGAGGCTTCTGAGGTAGGACACAGCCGCAGCTGGCACGTGAAGAGTGCGACGTCTGCGATTCCCTGTACAAGGTTGGGTGCGAAACAACCGGAACAGAATGCGATTGTTCCGTGGCCTTCCCTTGTGACGAACAGCAGATACGGGAACGGGACGGCACTACGGAACAGATAAGCAGCCCTGCTCGCTCCCCGAGAAAACATTTCATCAAATGTTGATGAAACGCTGTCCTTTGTGCGAACTTTGCTCATCACAATGTACCAAAACACACCTCCGTCCCCGAGGCCACCCGCCCCCGAGGTGCGACCGCCCCCCCTTGAACGCACCAATCGTAATAGAAGTATTTATGACTAAAGCCACTCAAACTCCACTTTGAAGATAAAAAAAATAGTATAAAAATAGCCCGAGAGAGGGGGGATATCAGGGAATACACCATCGTGAAGAACTCCATCACTGACTCCCGGGATCAGCCAATGGGCTGGGCCTTTCTTCCCCCCCATAGGGATGCCTTTGGGTAAGACTTAGATAATACCGAGTGTTTCCTCGGGAAACCTAGAAATTTCTCTAGAGAATCTCTCTCCTACATTTATAGCCAGGCTGTAGCGTTTATAACTTTGTCGCGCGCTTGATACATGTAATAATGCTTTCATTTGCACGTGCTTTGCAGACAGCGTATTTATCCCCGGCAATCCTAAGAACCGATATATCCGCTGTTTAAATAAACCGCACTGTTTAAGTAGCCGGTCATGTCGGTTTCTCACTGAACGCGACCAAAGACTCGAGAGTGGCCGTGCTGGTTCATGAGCACGACTAGACTGAAGGTGCCATCCACTATTAGTGCATCCAAACCGTAATAATTTAATACATATTAAACGCGATTGGACTGATGGTGCTGAATTGGGCATCACTCAGAATTTAAACCCAGCCGCCCCCAGCCTCCCGCCTCGGTGAGGAGTGTTAGAACGCGACGGGGGTTTATCTTCTGCCAAAACCGCTTTGCCCCTTTCCACGCAACACAGAGTCCTTGGCCATGCTCGGTTCCTGTACCTCACGTCTACCTCCTCTTAAGGCAAATGGGAAGTGAAAACAGCCACGCAAGCTCTGGCGACTTGGCCAGCAAAGCCCTTTCCCACTAAAAAGGAACAGTGGTGGGTGCTCACCACACCTCGCCTGACTTTTCTCTTCTTTGTTCCATAGGCTCATTGGCACTTTCCGGATGGTCCTGCAAAAGGTGGTGGAGGAAGGGCAGGTAGAGGTGACGGACACGCTCATAGATGACAATAATTCAGCCATTCAGGTAGGTCATGAGGAATAAGCAGCTGCTGCTGCCCTTCAGTCATTGGTCCATCTGTCCATATTTCTGATGGCTCTGTGGGAAGTCTGTGCTATCATAGAATCCCAGAATGGTTTGGGTGGGAAGGGACCTTAAAGCCCCCCCAGTGCCACCCCCTGCCACAAGCAGGGACACCTCCCACCAGACCAGGTTGCTCCAAGCCCCGTCCAACCTGGCCTTGAACCCCTCCAGGGATGGGGCAGCCACAGCTTCTCTGGGCAACCTGGGCCAGGGCCTCACCCCCCTCACACCAAAGAATTTCTTCCCAATATCTCATCTCAATCTCCCCTCTGTCAGTGTAAAACCCTTCCCCCTCACCCCACAGCTCCCCTCCCTGATCCAGAGTCCCTCCCCAGCTTTCCTGGAGCCCCTTTAGGGACTGGCAGGGGCTGGAAGGTCTCCCCGGAGCCTTCTCTTCTCCAGGCTGAACCCCCCCAACTCTGTTAATGGACCTGAATCCCCGAATCCTCAGCCTTTCCTTCATCCCTTTATTCTTGGTCTGAAGGACTAAGGCAGCCGGGACTGTCCTGAGGGTGGGCAGCAAAGGCTGGCTATTCTGCATGCCATGAGAAGTGTAGGATGGGGGCAAAGGGGGAAGGGACCAGGTTTAACCTGCACGCGGGCAGGGTGGCACTGCTGCAGTGTCCTGCTGCCGGAGAGCCGCGGCAGCCCGGAGCACGGCGTGGTCCTGAGCCCCGCAGAGACGCTTTGACCACAGTCCCACGCTGAGCTCCGCTCCCAGGGCTCTCCTCCTCTCCCTGAGCATCCCCATGCCGGCTCTGCCCCAATCCGGGTATCAGCTTTAATCCGTACCAGTGGTACCGGCTGCTTGAAACGCTCGACATTTGCCGTATTTGTCTCTGAGCTCGACGCTGCTTTTGTCTGACCCCTGTAGCCCATGGGGAATACCTCGTGCAGCAGCTCGCCTGAAGTCCCGCTCTTTTTACCCCTCTGGGGGAAAATCAGGATAAGAAATACCCCCCGGCCTGGGTCTGCACCCCTCATCCAGCGCCCCCGATGCCCAGGAAAAGGCTCCCTGTCGGCAGAGCAGCTGCTGCGTTAACTCGGAGCCTTTCCATCTGGGTAACGCGTCCCACGGGAGCTGTTTCCCATGGAGACCGAGTTTTATAACACGCTCGGAACTGCAGCTACTTCTGGTCTTCTTGGGTATCAAAACCCTGGTGTTTTCATTAAAAAATAAAAACTCAGCTTCCTCCCCCCCCCGCCGCCTCCCCTTTTCTTATTCCTTCACAAGCTGCTTCCTACACTCAGCATAAAGGAAAAGAGCAATTGCACGCAACCCTCTGTGCAAACAACAAGCAATTAGCAATGAAAAGATGAATGGTTTCATTAGGAGGAGACAGGAGGTGACTCCGGTGGGGGCAGAGGGAATTAAACCAATAACAGTATGAAGAAAACAGTCCCGAGGAGAGATAAAAAACAGAGGGGCTGCAGACCCAGGGTGCAACAATAATTTCAGGGTTGGAGAAAACGGTTCCTGCTGTTCTCTTATTTCATCAGACTGAGCATTTGCCTGATTGAAGTCCACGGGACCCTCCAAAGGAAGAAAATCCCATATTTTTAAGACCCTTCAGTGTGACAGTGGGGAGAGAAGAAAACCAACGGATGAGAATTCAATACGTGCGACTTCTTAATGTCAATAATGATGAAATTTTTAGAATGAACTAACCCAGGACTGGGGCGGTACCTGCCTGGACTGGTGCCTTGCAGCCTGGCCTGGAGCTTGGTGTACTCCACAGTAGGTCAAAGCAAGTGGTCTGCTGCCCTTCGCCTCTATATCAGCTGTACCCTTCTAACTGGAGGCACCTGGAGGAGAAACGACCTTCCCCAGCCCCTGCCTGGTGTTCTGGGTGACCTGCGCTCATCACCTCCCCCCTGAGGACCTCATGTCATGTCCACAGCACTGGTGAGGCCCCACCTCGAGGGCTGTGTCCAGTTTTGGGCCCCTCACGCCAAGAAAGACACTGAGGGGCTGGAGCGTGTCCAGAGAAGGGCAACGGAGCTGGTGAGGGGCCTGGAGCACAAGTCCTGTGAGGAGCGGCTGAGGGAGCTGGGGGTGTTCAGCCTGGAGAGAAGGAGGCTGAGGGGAGACCTTCTCACTCTCTCCAGCTCCCTGAAAGGAGGGGGGAGCCAGGGGGGGTCGGGCTCTTCTCCCAAGGAACAGGCCATGGGACAAGAGGAAGCAGCCTCAAGTTGCGCCAGGGGAGGTTTAGGATGGATATTGGGAACAATTTCCCCCCGGAAAGGGTTGTCAGGCATTGGCAGAGGCTGCCCAGGGCAGTGGTGGAGTCGCCATCCCTGGAGGGATTTAAAAGCCGGGCAGACGTGGTGCTGAGGGACATGGGGTAGTGGTGGCCTTGGCAGTGTTGGGTTGATGGTTGGACTTAATGGTCTGAAAGGTCCCTTCCAACCTAAACAATTCTATGGTTCTATGTCTATGTGTATGTCTCGTCTGTGTCATGGCAGCTCTGCTGGAGCTGTTTTAGTTGGTATTCACAGAGTGCTCCGGAAAACATAAATACTGACTGTTGACTGTTGCTACAAAATGAGGGCAGCCTGGGCAGGGCAGATTGTACAGGAGCGCAGCTCTCCCTTGGGTACGACAATAAATGCCCCCATGTCCTGCACGCCGCAAGCCGTATGGATGCACATGCACAAATCCAGCATTTCCAGAGCTTGCTGTGAGCAGAAATGCCACGTCCCTCGTTCCCCTGCATTTCTGGGGCACGGTCCTAGCCCCAGGTCACCCCTGTTCAAACCAGAACTGGAGGTGAGGGTATACGTTTGCATTTTGGGCTTTCAGCAGGATTTCGGATCCACGGCCAGTGAGGGCTGTTGCAGGAGGAGAAGGGGACTGAAAAATGGTATTGAGGAGGTAGAGATGGGCAGGTATGGAAAGCCACTGCCCGTCAGCTGAGACAGGATAACCGGCTGTCTGTATTCCTCATCCTTTGAGACGCAAAGGAAAAGGTTTTTCTTGGAAGCGACGTGTTCCTCGCATTGAGCAAACTCGAAAATAAATCAAGTGCAAGGGTTGCAAAGATCACCTGCAGAATTAGGAAAGAAAGCAATCATCTCCCAACTCTCTCCTCTTGGCAAACGACACCTCTCTCAGCTCCTTAAAACCGGTGGTTTTAAAGGCACGTTTCCTCTGCAAAGGCACCTGAGCAAGTTCTGGCATGGCGTTGTCTCCAGAGGGGCTGCCGGCAAGCACGGCACAGATGGTGGAGGTGGTGTCATGCAAGCGCAGCTCCACTTCTGCGAGATGCTGGGCTGGCACCAGGGATCCCCGCTGCAGACCACGCTCACCCAGGTTCCACCCCAGCGCAACCATCCCGCCTCCAAACCCGCCCTGGGGTGGCCCCGCTTTGCAGACACATGGATGCTGTTGTGGTTGAATCCCAGGTAGGACCAGACAGCCGCTTGCTCGCCCCCCGAGTTGGGATGAGGGAGAGAATTGGAAGAGTGAAAGTGAGAAAAAAAACTCCTGGGCTGAGATAAGGACAGTTTGATAGGTAGAGCAAAAGCTGCGCACTCAAGCACAGAAAACCAAGGAATTCATCCACCGCTTCCCATTGCGGGCAGGTCTTCAGCCATCTCCAGGAGAGCAGGGCTCCATTGCACGTAACGGTGACCTGGGAAGACAAACGCCATCCCTCCCAACGTCCCCCCTTTCCTCCTTCTTCCCTAGCTTTATACACTGAGCATGATGTCCCATGGCATGGAATATCACTGGGGTCAGTTGGGGTCCCGGCTGTGTCCCCTCCCAACTCCTTGTCCTCCCCCAGCCCATCACTGGTGGGGTGGGCTGAGGAGCAGAAAAGACCTTGAGAGCTCATCAACAACCAAACCCACCGGTGTTCTAACACCATTCCTCATCCCAAACCCAAAACACGGCACTACACCAGCTGCTAGCAAGAAATTCAACCCCATCCCAGGTGAAACCATGACAGGTCTAAAGCATGTCCAGCTCCGGACATCATCCCCAGCTCTGGATGAAGGGAAAGGAGCATCTTCACTGCCCTCATTCCTTGGAAAGCACTTTCCAGGCATACTGTCATCTTTCTGTAATTGAGCACAAAGGAAGGATTGAAAACTGTTTTCCTTTTTCTGGGCTGGCTGCAAAGCATCACGGGCAGCTTCCCGCCAGCCCTAATAACGTTATTGACTTGCCTTAGCAAAGAGATTAAAAAAGCCAGGAATTGTAAAGCCAGGAGGGATGTTACGAGCGTGTCGCCTGGCCTCCTACAAGAGAGGCTCTGGGATGTCTCAGAATTTGTTATTATCTCAAGTGGCAAAAAAAAACAAACAAAAAAAGAAAACCCAAATAAAAATGATGCTAAAATGTCAGGTGACAGAGCAATCCACCAGCCCTTCAGTGAATCATTCCACTCATTAATTTTCTTTACTGTTGAATTGAGAGTTTGGTTTCCGGTGTGAATTTCTTTCTGTTTCAGCTTACACCTACTAATTTCCCGTCAAACAAGCGATGATTTTATTCAGCCCAAACCAAAGTCTTTCAGCTTATCACACCCATAATTTTTCGTTTCTTTTGAAGGATTTTTAAACCTTTAAACATAGTTTAAAAATGAGGTTTCAAAATCAAATGTTTCACGACAGCGACGAGGAGGATTTAAAAACGCGAAAAAATAATGTTTCAACATGGGTCTGTGTCTCTCCTCTGCATTTGCTTTGTTAAAAAAGCCGAAACAGCTTGGTGAGGTCAGCGCGGCGTGGCAAAGCCTTTGATTGACTCAAGTTTGTATTTTGCCAGACGAAGAATAAAATCAGTCAAAACCTTCCGCAAAGCTCCGTTTCCAGCTGGCTTTGAGTCACCCCTTGGCTGTCACTCGCTAAATGCACGGAGTCGTTCCAGGCCGTATCTTGTATTTTCCAGCCTTTCATGTCATCCCTTTGACAGGCTGCGGTTGGAGCAAGTCAGGATGCTCTACCTCTTCTTGAACACAGAGCTGAAAAAAAAAAAAAAGGAAGATTTTCTAAAAAATTTTCCTGCTCCAGTTTGTTGGCATTTTCGTTTTGTCCTTGTGTCTAACATCAATTGCCTTTGCATGGAATATGAATTACAATCTCTCCGTGGAAGCGGAGTGGAGGTGGAGAACGGGTTTTTGCTTTTGCTTTGATCTTTGTGGCAGCCGTTTGCCTTTCAAAATAAGGTATGTTTTTAGGAGAGATATTTTTCTGGTTGCTTTGTCCAAAGCTGTGGTTTTAGAAGGACTTTGGACATCAGGGCAAAGGTGGTGCCAGCAGTTCTTTGCAGCAAGGTGATAACTCTCACATATTTGATTGCGTTTTAAATCCAGAGAAAGATTTTTTGGGGAAAAATGTTTGAGAGCTCCAACCCTGAGTTTGCTGCAGCAGCCTGGTGCAATCTTGGGTGTGTACGTGGGGGATGACCACGTAGAAGAGGGAGAGGATCTTACTCGGTTCATCCAGAAGAAGATTTAGATCAAGCTTGGACAGACCCAGTGCCAGGTCCCTTCCCATAGAATCATAGAATCACAGAGTGGTTTGGGTGGGAAGGGACCTCAAAGTCCCCCCAGTGCCACCCCCTGCCCTGGGCAGGGACACCTCCCACCACACCAGGTTGCTCCAAGCCCCGGCCAACCTGGCCTTGAACCCCTCCAGGGATGGGGCAGCCACAGCTTCTCTGGGCAACCTGGGCCAGGGGCTCACCCCCCTCACACCAAAGAATTTCTTCCCAATATCTCATCTCAATCTCCCCTCTGTCAGTGTAAAACCCTTCTCCCTTGTCCCACGGCTCCCCTCCCTGATCCAGAGTCCCTCCCCAGCTTTCCCGGAGCCCCTTTAGGGACTGGCAGGGGCTGGAAGGTCTCCGCGGAGCCTTCTCTTCTCCAGGCTGAACCCCCCCAGCTCTCTCAGCCTGTCCTCCCAGCAGAGGGGCTCCAGCCCTCCCAGCATCTCCGGGGCCTCCTCCGGCCCCTCTCCAACAGCTCCACGTCATTCTTACGTTGGGAGCTCCAGAGCTGGAGGCAGTCGCGCTGGTCATGGCCAGGCTGGGAGACCCCCTCCCCAAACCAGGATCCGGCCAAACATCCCGGGGATGCCCATCCCTTGTCAAACCCTGCCCTGCCTTGGGTTGGGATGGAGCCAGGCAGGAGCAAGGCACCATGCATCCGTGGGGTTTGGCAGCCCAGCACTTAACAGCAGGGCACAAATTCTTAAGAAGCTGATGCAAGACAGAGAAAAACCCACCAACTTGATGTTGCTTCCTCTGCTCATGGTGCCTTCAGCTGCTCAAAGGATTTGCCTGCTGCTCAGGGCTTTTGGTGTCTCTCATATCTGATGTAGCTGGTCTGGGATGCACCAGCAACTCCAAGTGAATGAGGTTCCTGAGCAGGGGAGAGGCTGCAGCACTGTGCCTGAGCGGGATCAGGCAACCTCCTGAAGCCAAAGACCTGCTCTCCAACTGCCTCATGCACTAGGAAAGAGGAGACTTTGGGGTCAGTAAGGCTCAGAGATCAAGCCAACTGATGCAACAGCTCTTCCTGCCTTTCAGATGTCGCAGGACCTTCCTTCCTCCCCGTGCTGCCCTTGGGGGCTGATTGTGTCTTCCTTGTGTGTTGCAGACCAGCATCTCCATAGAGATCAGGTACCAGGCTCTGGACGGGACGGTGGGCACGTGGAATGACAAGGAGTTCCTGGAGACTCCCAGCGTCCACTCAGAGGGGGATGGCAGGTACCCTTTAGAGACAGACAGCCTCCTCTCCAGCCACCGGCAGGGCTCGGACATCTCTCCAGGCAAATCCAACCAGCAGTCTGCAGAGAGGAGCTTCAGAAGGTAATGTGATGCTCAGCACTTGGAGATGTGTGGTGGCAGCAGGGGTGGGGAGGCTTTGGCTCGTCCTGAAAGGGCAGCATTGCCCCAGTGGTCCTCTGAGGTGCATCACATCTCCTGGCCATCAGAAGACCCATTATCACAGCTCAAGGCGTGGAGGGGCTGTAAGTGTCCACCCACCGGTGTCAGCAGGTCCCTGGTGCTCCACCACACCTGCCCAGCACAGAGCTGAGCCTTCCAGCAAGCACTGAGCTTTGTAGCATACGGCAGATGCTGCAGAGCAAATGGAATTAAATACAGATTCAGAAAGGATTAAGGGCCTGACTGTTGGTCGGGCCTCGTATTGGATGGGTTTAGAACCACGTGTGGGGTGTAGAGCCACATGTGGGGTGTAGAGCCATGTGTGGGGTCTTGCCTCTTGATGGAGCTCATGATTCTCCCAGAACTGAGCTGGAGGTGTGCCGAGGGGCAAGTGTATCCGCAGCCAGGGGCAGGGGGAGGAGGGCATGTCGGCCACGAAACCACACCAGTGTGGATGCTTCTGGGGTGGAAGGTGACAGTGACAGTGCCTCTGACCCGTGTCCACGTGCTGAGGGGCATCATGAGCGTGCACATGCCATGGCAAGGAGGTTGGCACAGCAGAGGCTGGAGGAGAAACCAGGGGCACTGTGGCACAGAGGAGGGGATGAGCCCTTGCACCTCCCTTGCAGCATTAACCCTCAAACAAACCCTTAGTGTCTCAAAGGCATTTTAAAACACCCCTCGACAGCGGTCTGTCGGGACCCCTGCACCTCACCAGGCGTAAATGCAATCCCATACCGAAGGCAGTACCTGGGCAGATGAGTCCTGTTTGGATTATCGGAGGGATGCCTCGCCCTGTGATGGCAGGCGGGGACACCTCCGGTTCTCCTAAGGGATGCTGTTACCAGCTTTCTATTCATTTAAGGGTCCTTAGCATCACCCATGTGTCTTTCTAAGTTCATGGGACCTGACGCTGGACAAAAACAAGCCCAGGGACTGTATTCTTCCGTTTCTTGGCACAAAGCTGCTGTAACCAGTTGCAAACCCAGCCTGGTGACTGGGATGGGTGGAGCAGTCTCAGGACTGAGGGCGCTTCAGTTGGCTCTCCATTGGGATGAAACGCAAGCTGGGACCACTTCTGCCATGAGCCCTGGCTTATGGATGCTCAGGGCTCAGTCCTTGCTGGGAGAAACAGCCCCTTCACCACCTTATATGCAGCCACGAGGCCAAGGCATGGATGGACAATGAGGACCCCGTGATGCTGGGCCAGGTTCAGCCCATCCCATCACAGGTGCTCTGAACCCCGTGCTCAAATCCTGACCCAGCTCATCAGACAACAGAGTTTGGCAAGCGTGTATAAATATATTGGGTTCACGGGTTGCTAAACCAGATTTTCAGGCAGCGTTGCATAGTTTATGTAGTTGTGTTGTTCACGGTAGTGACTTTGGCTGTCGGTCTCCACTCCAGTATCATAGAATCATAGAATCACAGAGTGGTTTGGGTGGGTTTGGACAGACCCAGTGCCAGGTCCCTTCCCATAGAATCATAGAATCACAGAATGGTTGGGAAGGGACCTCGAAGATCATCCAGTGCCACCCCCTGCCCTGGGCAGGGACACCTCCCACCAGCCCAGGTTGCTCCAAGCCCCGGCCAACCCGGCCTTGAACCCCTCCAGGGATGGGGCAGCCACAGCTTCTCTGGGCAACCTGGGCCAGGGGCTCACCCCCCTCACACCAAAGAATTTCTTCCCAATATCTCATCTCAATCTCCCCTCTGTCAGTGTAAAACCCTTCTCCCTCGTCCCACGGCTCCCCTCCCTGATCCAGAGTCCCTCCCCAGCTTTCCCGGAGCCCCTTTAGGGACTGGCAGGGGCTGGAAGGTCTCCGCGGAGCCTTCTCTTCTCCAGGCTGAACCCCCCCAGCTCTCTCAGCCTGTCCTCATAGGAGGACAGTAGCTCTTGAACCCATTGGCCTCTTTCAGTTGGATGAGTGGAGACACCAAAGTCCTGAACTTGCTAAAAGTCTCACGGAAAGGGATGAACTGGCAGAAGAGACTCTATGAGTGGGGGCGGCAGAGGGTGCAGGCGGCCCAGGCAGAGCTGGCTCCCTGGGTCACCCACCGCTCTCCTGGCATGAGGACAGCCCTTTTCCGAGGGCTACAGTCCCAAAGGCAGACAGCCCTCGCGTTTCCAAATCCCCACTGGAGCCCAGCCTGGGGATGTGAATCCAAACACACTCCTGGGAATCGGCTGCTTTTTCAGTAGCATTTACATCTCCGGCGCTGCAGCAGCCGTACAGCCCCCGCCCTGGCTTTCTGCAATTCGGTAGCGTTTGCTTTCTGTCTGGGTTTAGCACTTTACTGTGGCCATAGAAGGGCAGAATTTCTTTTTCCCCACCGTGCGAGACTGAGGGAAGATATCCCCAGCCGCTCGCATCGCTCCTAGGCAGTTAATTAACTGTGTGCATTGGGCTGAAACCTGTGAATTTTCAAGCAAATTGGAAGTGCAGATTCGTTTCCCAGCTCAGCGGACCGTGGTGCTGCTGAACAGGGAAGATGCCGGAGGATTTCAAAGGCGGATGGCAGGGCACAGCCTGGTTTGCAGGGAGGGTTTCGGTCTGTCTGTCCGCCCCGTATTTTGGGAAATCAGCATCCTGCCTGTGCCACATGGGCTTCGGGGCATGATGCCAGCGTGAGTTTACTCTCACCGGAGATGTAATTAATGCTGTGTGGCTGATGCATCGCCTGATGATGAGTTGAGGGTCTGGATGAGGTCTCCAGGGACTGTAGAGTAAGTCCAAGGCGAGCAGCTCGGCTGGAGGGGGAGGACAACCACATCTGGCTGGAGAGATCCCAGCTGGGTGCGTGGTTTGCTGAGCATCCCTGAGCAGCCCGGGTGAAGGGCTTTTCGAGGTTGGTTTGTATGTAGTTGGTGAAAAATCCTTCCTGTTGGAGAGCTGAAGAAAAAGCAACACTTTATGAGCAGGCAGCGGGGCCGTGTGGAGGTTAAATACCGCTCTGGCACCCGCAAGTGGCACCGATCCTTGCTCGGGGTTTCATAGAATCATAGAATCCCAGAGCGGTTTGGGTGGGAAGGGACCTTAAGGATCATCTCGTTCCACCCTCTGCCCTGGGCAGGGACACCTCCCACCAGACCAGGTTGCTCCAAGCCCCGTCCAACCTGGCCTTGAACCCCTCCAGGGATGGGGCAGCCACAGCTTCTCTGGGCACCCTGGGCCAGGGCCTCACCCCCCTCACACCAAAGAATTTCTTCACAATATCTCATCTAAATCTCCCCTCTTTCAGTTTAAAACTGTTCCCCCTCATCCTCTCGGTTCCCCCATGGGTCAGCAGCTCTTAGCAGGTGGGAGAGCGGTTCCTGGTGGTCGCAGTTTGGTGAAAGTCCCTTGATACTTGGCTTCAGTTTCTCCTTCAGATCCACAATGCTTTTGAAAACAAAATCCCTTTGCACATAGGGCTTACGCTGAGCGAGGCCGGGTGCTGCCCACCAGCCCCAGCGCTGCCAAGAGAACCCTCGTAGCCCCTTACCCTTGCTTGCCAGCCCCGGCGCCCAGGAGCAGGCTGGGCAGCCCTGCGCTGTCGGGAGGTTAACGCACAACTGCTTTAAAGGAGGAGAGAGTGGAGCATCCCTTGGCAGACACGCGAAAAAAGCAAGGGATGCTAGTCCCGCTGTCCCAGGCTTAAGTTATTCCTCTAAAACTGATTTCACCTCCTGCTTTTGTCCCGGGGAGCTTCCCCACGCCCTCTGGTCTGGAGTCTTGTCCTACAGCAGGTCATTTTGAGCGCAGGCTTGGCTGTGCCTTGATCCCCTCACCTCTGCCAACCCCAAGGGCCATCCGTGGTCATTAATGTCACCACCACTACTGTCATGACTACCAAGGAGGGAAAGGGCTGATGTTTTCCGTGTCACCACCCTCGCAGAATGGAAGAGGACGAGATGTATTACCACAGCGAAGATGAACTCCTGGGAGAGGGGGACACCCTTAGCCAGGGATCCCTCAACACGAGGTAGGGAGCCGGTCAGCACCCACTGCTGCTGGTGGCTGTGGGGTTTGCAGTGCTGTGTTGCTCCTGCCATGTCCCTGGGGATGTCCCTCAAGCATTGCCCCTGGATTCCCATTTCTTGGCTGCAGGAGAGCTGGTGGGGAGAAGCCATGGAGCAGCTGGAAAAGCGTCCTTGGAAAGGATGCTCAGGAGGGGTGCTGGGATGGAGAAATGGCCTTGGGGTGAGGCAGCAGCTGGGGAAATGCCTCGCCTTTGAGGTCCCCTTCCTTCTCCAGGTCCCACCACACATCAGGCACCAGACCCAGAGATCAGCCATGTCCAGAGCATGGGGAAGAGCTCCTGCTGATGTGCATGAGGATCTGATTTCTGTTTGCAGTGGCTTTTCTTGCAGTGCGGTGCTGTGAGTTGTTCCCCACCGTGTGCCAGGAAGAGTTTGGGGAGGAGCTGCAAAAATGAGAAGTTCAGGTAAAACCCAGGGACCAGCCCAATGCCTCTGAGAGCAGCTCAGCCACAGGAAGGAGCATTCCAGGGGGGAATCCTCAACTTCTGTGGGTCCAGTGATGGCAGAAAGCACGTGAGGGTGGTTGTTCCTACACGCAGCTCTTCTGGCCAGCTCATTTCTCAGAGCAGCTCCCCATGTGGCCTGTCGCCGAGTGCCTCCAGCTTCGCTAGCGTGAAGATATTGACTCTCCGTCATGAGAATTTGTGGCCACATCTGTACTGGTAAACACCTCTGTCAAGTCTCATTAATCAGACAGTGCCAGGCCAAGCACCTGAAGTTCCCATAATATCAATACATTATTAGGACAGTTTTGGAGAAGGTCCTACCTAGCACTGACCCAAGCCATCCTCAAGCAGGGTCAGGAGGTCCAACAGCCATGGGCCAGTTCCAAAGGGCAGATTAGGGATTGCCCACCCAAATCCTTTCTTTGGATGGGAAGCATCAACATGGGTTTGGCTTCAAAGGCAGGAAGTGTGCCCTTGAACTTTTGATTCCGTAGCGTAGAGGTACGTGGCGGTAGCACATGCCCAATGAGTGGGACACTCCAGAAGTATGCCTGTTCCTGGAGGTGCCCCAGGCTGTAGACACATCTGGGATGTCTGGGTGTCTGGAGATGGAGGGACAGTCGAAATGGTTTGAAAAGGCTGCTGGATGCCTGGGAGTCCCCCAAAAGCCACTCAGGCCAAGCCCAGAGGTAGGAGCCATCGCTCCATGCATTGGGTGGGGCGATGCCTTCAGCTTCCCCTGGGGACTGAGATGGGCAGCCTTGCTTGTGCCACGGACCAACCTTTGGACCTGGCCAAACCCAGGAAAGCCAAGTTGAAAGCCAAGTCCATCTCCCAGCTTGCCTTCGAAGGTTGGGTCGTGTTCAGGATGAGCTGCTCATCATTTTGGCACAGAACAGCCAAAAATCAGATTTCTGCAAGGCGTCAGGGATAAGGAAAGAGGAACCGCAGGTCTGACTGGGAGGGTGTTCAGCTCCCGTCCCTGTAGAAGATGGATGCACATCTGAGGAAGGGTTTGGGCAGAGCTGATCCCCCTTGGGGAAGAAGTTGGACTTGAAATCTTCTTGGCAGCCCTTTTGCCTGTAATTCTGTGTGTCTTCACAGTCTGTTTCCACACTCTGCATCCGCCTAGGGGGGGATTTTGAATCCAAATGAAGGCAGTGGAAAGGTCTCCCTGGATTTCCACAAGGCTTTCTGTCAGCATCGTCTCCATCACAAAGCTCTTTACCTCCTCCCCTGGCTCATTAGGGACATTATTTTGTTATTCAGCTGATTCCCTTTCCTGAGGGGATGCAGAAGAGTGGGGAAACAAACAGACCTTGAAATGGGAAAAGCAGCGGCAAGAACAAGGAATGTATAAATAGCGCTGGGCTTGCCAAGCACTTCTCAGCCCTTCGCTTGCAGCCTAATAGAGGTGCCAGCGATGCCGGCGAGACGCGTGTTGGGAACCTGTGCCGGCAGCGGGGATTATATCAGAGTTATTTGCAGCCAGGCTCAGTCCCTGCGCTTCCAGGAGCAGACGCACACCTTGCAGGGAAATACCATATTTGTTCTTGTAACTGTTCTGTGCCCAGAGCAATGACTCCAGTTCATGGGAGATGTTTGCACAAGGTGAATTCTCTTGTTTCCTGGACAAAATCTTGAGTGAGGGAGTGAGGTGTGGGAGATAGAAGTTCCCATGGGGTAAGTAAATGGTCCAAATGTGAGCACGGGTGAGGGCTGGGCTCACGATTCGGTGTTTCAGTCAAAAAGGTGCCCAAATCCCTTGGCCCTGCTGGGCAGGGGTTGAGGAATGGCCCCTGAGCATCGCTGGAGCTGGATGCTGCGGAGCAGAGAGGTCAAGTGAGGTCCCTCTGCTGCCAGCATCCCTCATCGCTCCCACTGCCCCTCTTCTGCCAGCACCTCCCTTTGGTGGCGACCAAGCCAATGGCCAGGTCAGGGCACGGATCCGCCTGGCCGAAAGAAAGTTAACCAGAAAATAAATAACCACTCTGGGCTTTTATTTATTTGTTTTTCAAAACTGGGTCACTTCCAGTTCACATGCTGGAACCACACGCTGACCACCAAGCTGGCTCCAAACCTTGCACCACCTTTGCTGTTGACCCATAGCCTGAAACGCGCTGAACTTCTGCCTGGACTCAGACCTTTTTGCATGGAAGCTCAGACCCACCGGCAGGCAGACGTGGAGCTCTGGCCGGGTGACTGGCCAGGGTCACCTGCCTCCGGTGGCTTAGAGGTGGGGAGGTCCTTATGTCCAGGGGCTGCCCAAGGAGGTAACCAGCGCTCTAGGGAAGGCTGGTGGGGATGTTGGGGGCCTTGCAGCGCTGAGCTGTTACATGGCAGTGAGCAAGGGATGCCAGATTTGCCTTCTCTTTGCCAGTCTGTGCTTTATAGAATCATAGAAATGTTTAGGTTGGAAGGGACCTTTCAGACCATCGAGCCCAACCATCAACCCAACGCTGCCAAGGCCACCACTACCCCACGTCCCTCAGCACCACGTCTGCCCGGCTTTTAAATCCCTCCAGGGATGGCGACTCCACCACTGCCCTGGGCAGCCTCTGCCAATGTTTCACAGCCCTTTCCGGGAGGAAATTCTTCCCAATATCCATCCTAAACCTCCCCTGGTGCAGCTTGAGGCCATTTCCTCTTGTCCCATGGCCTGTTCCTTGGGAGAAGAGCGCGACCTCCCTGGCTCCCCCCTCCTTTCAGGGAGCTGGAGAGAGCGAGAAGGTCTCCCCTCAGCCTCCTTTTCTCCAGGCTGAACACCCCCAGCTCCCTCAGCCGCTCCTCGTCAGACTTATCTCCCTTAGGAGAGCAAGACCCAAAAGCCCTGCCCCGATGTGTGCTGCGTGGGGGCCACCCTGCCCTCAGTAGTAGGAAAGAATCCATAAGGGATGGGCATTTGTTCCCCATAAATTCCCAGCTGGATTCCTGGCAAGGAAGCGCGGATGCAAAGCTCCCTTTGCTATTTTTCCTCCGTGACAAGGAAAAGTACCCAAGGGCCCGGAGCACCTCCCCGGCTCCCCGCTAGTGATTGAGGCAGAGACAAATAACGCACCGAGAAATGAGGCTGCAGTCAATAGACCCGCAGGAAACAGTTCGTTGGAGGGTGCTGCCTCACTGGAAATGTTCTTTTTAAAACACAGCCGTGCTTCCTCGCGGCTTGACCCTTGCCTGGTGACAGATCCCTTGGGGGCCTGGGCTCATCCTCTGGTTGCACGCACGGTGCTGTCGTGCAGTGACAGCATCATTATTGGCATTAACCTTGCCAAGACTGTGAAGCAGTTGGTATTGGCATAGTCCAACTCCACACCTGTTTTTTTCCCAGCCCCTTGGAAGAGCTTTTAATTTTTGCCATCCAAATATGTGATGTCTTTTCTAAGCCACCTTCCCAGGCTCCCCCAACGTCACATGGAGAGCAGTTGGGCACCTTCGCAGGCTGTTCATCCCCCTCCGGACCCAAGCTGGAGGCAGGTGGAGGATCCCCCATCCACTCTGCCTTTGCCTCACCAGTGAGTGTGGGGGATCCTAGGCAAGAGGTTTACTCTCCACCCCTAAAGTTTAAATGGCTCAAGGGCAGTGAGACAACTCCCATCTCAGAAGTGCCTGCAAGTTGGCAAAATAAGGCATTTCAAGAGCTGCTTTTATTATTCCGATAACTGGAACTGTAAGCCTGTGCATTTATTAAAGACAGGCCGTTATTCCATTATTTTTATTACACTTAAATGTTGTGTCTGGTACTGAAATTATCAAAACTCTTAACTAGCTGAGTCCCGCAGGGCACTAATTGTGATCCCTTTGCAACACTTCATATGGGCTCCAGAGAGAGCTCCTGCGCTCCTGACACTCCATGGACCAAAGGAGCGTGTAGTGGGGGATGGACAGGTCCTGTGGGCCATCATGGCTGGAGCATCCTCCCCACCACAGCGTGGCCAGCTCCAGTTTTGTCTGATAGCTCCAGTTATTTTGACGGGTCTAGCGATGTTGGTAGCCAGGAGCAAGGACTCTTGGTGCTCTGCGTTTGCCCTCCAGCAAAGGAGGTGGGCTGATGGGCTCATCTAGGTCTCATGGCTTTCTACAGCTTCCCAAGGAGGGGATGTGGAGAGGGAGGTGCTGAGCTCTTCTCCCTGGGATCCGGGAACAGGATGTGTGGGAATGGTTCAAAGCTGCACCAGGGGAGGTTTAGATGGGACATGAGAAAGCATTTCTTTACTAAGAGGGGGGTCAAACCCTGGAACAGGATTCCTGGAGAGGCGGTCGATGCCCCAAACCTGTCAGTTCTTAAAAGGCATTTGGACATCGTCCTTAATACCATGCTTTAACTTTTGGTCAGCCCTGAATTGGTCAGGCAGTTGGACGAGATGGCCATTGTAGGTCTCTTCCAACTGAAGTAGTCCATTCCCTTCCCTTCCCTTCCCTTCCCTTCCCTTCCCTTCCCTTCCCTTCCCTTCCCTTCCCTTCCCTTCCGTTCCATTCTGTTCTATTCTATTCTATTCTATTCTATTCTATTCTATTCTATTCCATTCTATTCTATCCTGTCCTATCCTACCCTACCCTACCCTACCCTATCCTATCCTATCCTATCCTATCCTATCCTATCCTATCCTATCCTATCCTATCCTATCTTATCCTACCCTATCCTATCCTATCCTATCCTATCCTATCCTATCCTATCCTACCCTACCCTACCCTGCCCTATCCTATCCTATCCTATCCTATCCTATCCTGCCTTTGCCCTGGCTGCGGCCAGGGGCTCTCTCTGCATAGCAGGGCAGGAAATGAGAGCTGGACCATCATCATCCCTTCCAGGTTGCCCAGGCAAGGCCACCCACTGCCAGTCTGGGAGGGTCCTGGCTGGGAGGCGAGAGGTTCCCCCCGTCAGGCTGGGGTGCCTGCTTATGGGAGTCATGGATTAGCGAGGATGTGAAGAAAAAGTTCGAGAGAGGGAGATTGCAGCAGCTGAGCTGTCTAAATGAGGCAGGTTTTCAGGGATAACGGGGCTGGATGGGTCCATGCAAGCTCGCAGCAGGAAGGGGAAGATGCAGGAAATATCGGTACACCCTGTCCCGTCCCTGTCCCCCACCACAATCTGCCCTGAGGTCAATCCCCAGAGAGATGGCAGCAGCCCTGAAGGTGTTAATGGCATTTTACCATTGACTGTGTTTTCCCTGAGACCCTGAGGCTTTTGCCCAGGAGGACTCAACGCTCCGAGAAATGTCTGAGGAATTGTGCAAAGCTGAGCCTGGCTCGGGCTATAGCAAACCTGCGCTGGAGTTTACCCTGAATCAAACAAGGGGGAAAAAAAGAAAGAAAAAATGTTTCACATTCAGGCTTTTGAAAAGAATCAAAGAGCACTTTGATATGAACCATCATTTTGAATCAAAGAACAGGACTCATTTTCTTCTCGTTTGTTCATATGAACAGAAATGTCCTGACTCCTTTGGAAGGTCCTTCCTCTTCCATCAGTTACAGGTCCCAGGCCCAAGACAAAATTGCACCAAAAGAATAAAAAGAAGAGGAAGTTTTGGTGTTGGCAGATCTGCATTTCAAAAAGGTTTCAGTGTGGCTCCCACTAGACCCTCCCTGGCCATCCTCATCCTCGTCCCCCCCTCCCCTTCCCTGTGGCTCTGCCGAGAGCATCGCAGACCCACATGTGCCCTTTCTGCAGCCCAAGGAACCCCCTGGACCATCCATCCTGCACAGAAGATGGAGAGTTTGTGTCAGGACAGCTGGACCAGGGCGCAGGCAGCTGGAGCTGGGCTCAGGAGCAGGCAGAGAGAAGCAGGGAGGGAACGACCAGGGGAAGGGGAATTACTGAGGCATGGCCCTTTCTGTCCCCTCAGTGTCACAGGAGCAGCATAAGGGATCACGGGACAAGCCAGGCTACAACCCTGGAGACAGAGAATCACAGAATGGTTTAGGTGGGAAGGGACCTTTAAAGCCCCCCCAGTGCCACCCCCTGCCCTGGGCAGGGACACCTCCCACCAGACCAGGTTGCTCCAAGCCCCGGCCAACCTGGCCTTGGTTGGTGAGCTTCTGCCCCATGGATGGGAGGTGGGATGGGGTGAGGCCCCAAAACCCAACAGGGAAGGTCTTGGCTGGAAGTGGGCTTTGCTCATGGCCATGGATGAGCGTGGTCTCCTCCTCAGAAGGTTTGGCTTCGGGGCCATGATGGGCAGAGACAACTTCAACTAGACCAGGTTGCTCCAAGCCCCGTCCAACCTGGCCTTGAACCCCTCCAGGGATGGGGCA
This sequence comes from Alca torda, assembly GCA_008658365.1. NCBI lineage: Eukaryota > Metazoa > Chordata > Aves > Charadriiformes > Alcidae > Alca > Alca torda. The sequence continues at coordinate 124,722,532 of CM018078.1, forward strand.
GCCACAGCTTCTCTGGGCAACCTGGGCCAGGGGCTCACCACCCTCAGCATGAACAATTTCTTCCTTATATCTAGCCTGAATCTTCCCTCTTTCAGTTTAAAGCCATCACCCCTCATCCTATTGCAAAAGGCCCTGCTAAACACTCTATCCCCAGACATGGGGGCCTGGTTAGAGGTCCCAGCTTTGCAAATGACCTTTCCTATCATCTCAGGCATCTTCCTTCCTCGCTCTGCGTCTCTTTCGCCCTGCTCCCAGCTTGAAGATCCAGGGCTCTCCTTTTCCTCCTGGTCAGTTGGCTGGGACTCAGACATAGACATTCCCAGATGGTTCATCCTGGAGATAGTGCAGCTTTGGTAGGTCTACTAGCAGAGGTGAAGCCCTCTCCAGCCCCAGCATGGTCCAAGGCAGCTCTGCCACCTTCCCACGGAGCAGAGCACTGCCCCAGCCTCCAAATCTTCACCGAGGCTTTGGGGGTTGTGCTCCAGGGCCTCCCCTCATGCTGCCAGTATGAGGGGACCCGGATCCATCTACGTCAGCACAGGGTTCACGCTCAGCGTTCAATCCATCTCCTGCTGAGCCACCTGGATGTCTCTGCACCAGCTTCCCACTGTGCAGGTGACCGGGTTTTGGTGCTACCAGCAGACCAAAGACCTACCAAAGCTGAAACCCAGCAGTAAATCTCTGCTGGCCGTGTCTGACTTCTCATCTTTTCCCACGTGAGCTGTGCCTTGCACATGGGTTTTGGGTGTCCAGGCAAGCTGGCGGCGGGTTGGAGATGAGATAAGGAGAAGGCAGCCGGTACGAGTGGTGAGGAGGAAAGCCATTAGCACCCCAGCTGAAAAAGCCCCCGGCGAGATGGTCTCACACATCGAAGCGTGCTAAAGTGACATGGTTTGGGGAGAAACACCCCTAAGTGCAGACACACCACGCTGGGCTCTGGTTCCTTCCCCTCAGGAGCAATCTGGTCCCTGCAAACGCAGCTCAGCATGCAGGAGCAGCCGGGGAAGCAGGGAAAACAAGGACCTGGGACAAAAAGACTTATTTTTCCTTTTAATTTCTTATAGCTATTGTAAGAGCTGGAGAATAATCTGATGAGGAGTGATTGAAGGAGCTGGGACTGTTTAGTGTGAGGAAGAGGAGGCTGAGGGGAGACCTCATCACTCTCTACAACTCCTTGAAAGGACAGTGTAGAGAGGTTGGTGCTGGTCTTTTCTCACAGGTAATTAGCGATAGAACAAGAGGGAATGGCTTCAAGCTGCAGCAGGGGAGGTTTAGGCTGGACATTAGGAAAAAATTCTTCCCAGCAAGAGTGGTCAGACACTGGAATAGGCTGCCCAGGGAGGTGGTGGAGTCACCATCCCTGAATGTGTTTAAGAGTCGTGTAGATGTGGTGTTGGGGGATATGGTGTAGGGGAGAACTTTGTAGAGTGGGGCTGATGGTTGGACTCCATGATCCCAAGGGTCTTTTCCAACCTGAATGATTCTATGATTCTATGATTAGAGCATCCTCCTTGGCCAGTGCTGGACCCCAGACCATCCCTTGCTCTGACACAAGGCCTCCTCATCTTCTCTCCCTCCTTTGCAGGGCGTCTCTGTGTGTGTTTTACCCCTCCATCCCGCAGACGCCGACATCTCTGCTCGATGCTGAGCGTGGGACTTCGGTCATTAATGCAAACAGGACCCGCGCGCTTCGCTTGAGGCAGCTGCCTGAGAGCAGCAATCCCACAGCTTTCCAAGCCCAGATCACGATGTGCAGGAGCTCTACCCCATTCCCCAGCACCTGCAGGGTCTGCTCTCGGGATGGGGAAGCAGCTCCAACAGAGCTGGGAGCAAAAATGCCTTGGACCAGTGCTGCTAAAACCATCAGAGCTTCATCCTCAGGCCCCTTACAGTGGTGCTTAATCCCCCTGAGGGTGCTGCACAGGTTGTTTGCAGGATGGGGCCTGAGTCTGCAAGCTGTGATAATTGTTTTTATTATATTGGCCTCACGATTCTGCTGGGGAGGGAGCTGGTGGGCTTTGGGATACCTAAAGCTGGGCTTGATGCCCACTGCTCACACGCAGCACTGCAATCGGCCAGGATGGGGTGAGGGCAGGACTTTCCAAGGGAAAAGCAGCTGGTAATTCATCTTACCTCCTTCCAGCGGGTACAGCAGTGACCCAACATCGCTTTGTCCAGCCCAGGCAGCTTTTCTCTCTAAGCAAACTCACCCCAAGCAGAAGGGAGGAGGGGAGGAAGGGGGTCGGGGTGGCGGGGACCGGTTCACTTCCACCCTCGACTGGAGTTCAGCCAGCCAAATAGCCACAGAAAACCAGTCTGGGTCATGCATGGACCCTGCAGGGACAGCCGGGAGTGGAGTGGATGGATCAACCACCAAGTGTAGGGTGGTTGTGGGTCCTCATGCATGGAGTGGTTTGCTGTGCTGGTGTGTTCTGAAGTTCTTCCTGTACCGAAGTAAGTCGTGCCCTTTTCCAAAACGCTAACACAATGGAAGAGCTCTCGGTCTTCGTATCACAGTGGGTTTTTTTCCTCTCTCTGTAAACTGCTTAGCCTTGGAGACGACGCAGAAGAGCAGCACACTAGGTAAATACCCACACCAGCCCTGCTCAGATGGTGGCCCTGCAATCCTGCCTCTGCGGTGCTGAGACATGCTCCAAGTCCTGCTCTCCAGGGAGCGCTTCTTTAAATCCAGGCTTAGAAGTCAAAACTTGGAGGCCCAGATCTGTTAAGTCAAGATTTATGTGTTCCACCGGGGCTCATGGGCCAGGACCCCGCTCACCCTGCGCAGCATCCGTACGATGAAGCGCGCCAGGGCCCAGGGGATGGCACCTTCCCATCTGTCAGGGCCTTAGCATGGTCCCTGGCATGGCTTTGGCTCAGTACGTGTCTGGGATGGTTTATGACAGCACGGGGACTATGATGTGGTAGACCAGGGACCACCCCCACCAGGCAGCCTGGACACAGTCTGTGGAGAGAAGGGACTTCAGCTGGACAGACACAAGCTGTGTCATGGTCAGAGAATGAGCCTCGGTCCTTTTATTTACCAATACAGACGTACCCTTAGATTCCCTCTGTGGCCAGTAAAGAGAGATGGGCACTTCCAGAAGTGCTTCAGGGAGAGCAGGGACCCCGCTGGACTGCCAAAATTTGGGTGGGATAGGGCTGGGCGCATCATGGCTGCTGGCCACCCTGAAACTGAGACCCCAGGAAGCACCACCCGATAGCTGGTGGCCTTGAAATATTCATGGGCAGGACAGAGCTCTGCAGCTGAAAGCAATCTGGTCATGGTGAATTATTGATGGCGCCTTTTCTTGTGCGTGCCCGATGCATCCAAGGCATGTCTCATGGGGTTCAGCTCTCCGCCTGCCCCTAATTAACCCCCTGGATCACTTGCTCCAAAGCTGGGGTCATTGCCAAGCGCTGGAGTTGAACTTGGTGATGAAAATACCCATGGCAGGAGGCGGGGAGAGGCAGGACTCCCTTCTTCTGGGTCTTTGTTGGTCAGCCTGGGCTGGTCAATGGTCCAAACACGTTTGCTTGGCACTATTGCCGCTGACAGTGGCTTTCCAGAGCTGCTGTACCTATAGAGAGGTAGAAATTAGGTAGTGCAGTGAGGTGCATCCCAGCACCATCCTGCATAGCCCTAGGAAGCTCAGCAAGCCTCTTGCTATGATCCCAGTCTTCCTAGGTTGCTGCTGTAGTCAAAGGGAAGAGGGATCTCCCAAGGGATGCTTACCCATTTGGGATCTGACTCAGCCCTTGGATGTCTCCATCCTTGGCTCTTGTGGAAGACCAGTGTGGGCAGTTCATAACCTCCATGTCCAAGTAGACAAGGAGGGTCCGAAATTGCTAACTCAAATATGGCATTCGGGCACACACCTTAGGGATGTCACACAGCAGACCATTGCTTCCATCAGCATAACCAGGCAAGTCCTTTTCGTCCCAAGCTAAGAAAGGTTAAATGATCTCCCAAAGACTATCAGCCCCTGTCAAGTTTCCCCCCTCCTTTTTGCAACCCTTCCAATGTACCATTAAATTGCTGGGGAAAAAATGCACCCTGAGGGCCCTGAAAAGCAGGAAAAGGGCTAGGAAAAGGCGTTCAAAGCAATGGACTGGGTGCTGCTGTGAGTCCCGAGGCAGAGCCTTCATCAACTTGAGATATTTCCCGGAAGCTGTTAGCACCTAGATTGACCCCAAACTGCTGCAGTGTAGGAGATCTTCCCGATCGAGCAGGAGCGATGGATGACGCTGGCTGTCCCAAGGTGGTGACGGCTCTTGTGCCAGGTGCCAGAAGCGCAGATCCTGTCACCAGATTGGGACAGTGTGAGCAGAGCACCCTAGGCCGGGTGCACACAGCTGAAGTTACCTCCCATCAGCTGCCTTGGAGCACCCGGTGGTGGGGAACTGTGGCTTGGCCACACCACCAGCCCTCCTGGGAAGGGACGTCCCTGCACCCACCAGGTTCCCTTGCTGCTGGTGGCTGCTTTAAGAAGCCTGACACTGTTGTTTTTTTCTCTCTTTCCCTTTGGTGCCTCACTCAGGATTAAGTTTAACGATGGATACAAGTCAGTAGCAAGGTACCAAAATGTCATGACTGGTGGGATCTTGGCTTTTTTTTTTGGGGGGGGGTGGGGGTGGTTGTGCTTATCTAACCCATCCCAGTCACCCCACATTCCATGAATATATCCAGGCACAAATATGCCCAGGATTTAGGATAGACCTAAGATGCTTAAGCTCCAAGTCTTCCTTAATTCAAATTAATTCCCAAATCTTAAGCCAGGAGCGCAGGGTATGCAACCAGACCTGGGTGAAGTCAACGCTTCATGCACCAGCATCACAGCACGGCATCTCTGCAAGTGTAGAGCACATGGGTGCTCTGAAGCTGGAGCTGAAGCCTGCAAGGGAGGAAGAGCTGTACGGTAGCACATGAGCCCTGTGCTCCGGGAGCTTTCTGTGGGACCCAGACGCACCTGCAAACCTCCTCCATGCCACACTGCAATGGAGAGGCAGGTTCTGAGGTCCCCCTACAGCCAAATCCCACATGATATGGTGATGATCACCCCGCTTGTAGGGTTAGTGGACTCCCAAAGACACCATGAATAAGAAAACATCTGTATAAATAAATTTATCCGGCATGGGTGGGACAAGGACAATGGTCCCAGCCCCAACCCACCCCTGTAAGTCTGTTCTTCGTTGCTGCTGCTCAGTGTTTGGGGGGAGGTGGAAAGGATGCAGAAGAAACCTGCCGAAGAGTGCTGGCCTGACACTGGCAAGCAGGACCTGGGTGGTGGCAAAGAGCTGTGGGACAATGTCTCCTCAGTACCTCGCCACACAGTGCCGGCCGAGGACAGGATGGGACTTTGCCCTCTGGTGTGCATTGGTTGAACCTTCCCAGCATCAGCCCAGGAGGAACCTCCCGGGGGTGGTGGCAGCCATTAGCTCCTTCCCCTGTCCTGGCCGGCTCCCGTGGGCCATGGGGCGTGGGGGGGGGGGGTATGTCTGTTTGGGTACATTTGTTTCTTCCTCACATTCATCCTCCTGGCTGTGTCTCTTCCAAGCAGTGAAGACCCTGAAGATCCCAGGTACTGGGCATGGAACCCCTGCTTCGCTCAGGCCCTTTGGGCATGCTGTGTGCATGCATGTGACACGCGTGTTGGCGTATCAATCCCTGCATGACGTTTGGACACAGGGAAAGGTCCTAACTGCTTCCTGCCCTCTTCTCAATGGGAACAGAGCTTTCTTGCATTCACCCCATCCCCTCCTCCCCAAAGGGCTTCTTTGTATTTGGTCAGTTCTCCCCTATGCCCAGCAAGGACACATTTCCTTCTATTCAGGGGCTTCGAGGAAAATATTTGTCTGTCTGCCCATCCATCCATCCATCCATCCATCCCAATGCAGATCTCACCATCCACTAATCTGTCCATCTGTCCATCAGTTCGTCTCAATACACTCCTATCCATCCATCTCATTGCAATTCTCACCACCCATCACTGCAGTTCTCACCGTCCGTCCATCCATCCGTCCATCCATCCATCCATCCATCCCAATGCAGATCTCACCATCCACTAATCTGTCCATCTGTCCATCAGTCCGTCTCAATACACTCCTATCCATCCATCTCATTGCAATTCTCACCACCCATCACTGCAATTCTCACCGTCCGTCCATCCATCCGTCCATCCATCCATCCATCCATCCCAATGCAGATCTCACCATCCACCAATCTGTCCATCTGTCCATCAGTCCGTCTCAATACACTCCTATCCATCCATCTCATTGCAATTCTCACCACCCATCACTGCAATTCTCACCGTCCGTCCATCCATCCGTCCATCCATCCATCCATCCATCCATCAATCCATCCCAATGCAGATCTCACCATCCACCAGTCTGTCCATCTATCCATCAGTCCATCTCAATACATTCCTTTCCATCCATCTCATTGCAATTCTCACCACCCATCACTGCAATTCTCACCATCCATCCATCCATCCATCCATCCATCCATCCATCCATCCATCCATCTGTCCATCCATCCCAGTACAGCTCTATCTGTCCATTCATACCAGTGCCATTCCATCCATCCATCCATCCATCCATCCATCCGTCCATCCGTCCATCCATCCATCCCAGTACACCTCTGTCTGTCTGTTCATTCATGCCAGTGCCATTCCATCCATCCATCCACCCATCCATCCATCCATCCTACCGTGATACTATCTGTCCATCCATCCTGAAGCAATGCTCTTTTTCTGCCAGTTCGCTCTTGTTCATGCACTCCCTCTTCTCCCTGCTCATTCCAGTACCACCAGTACTGTCGCTGTCTCTCTACCCGGTTCCCTGGATGCCAGCGGGTTAGGAAGTCCTGTTGCAGCCCAATCTCCCCCTGGCATGCTTGGGAATTGGGTTTGGTTGGTTGCTTGGTGCATGCTGCTGATGGGGGTTTTGAGGGGAGAAGGCGGGGAAGGGTCTTCGTCACTGCAGCAGGATGAATCACGCCTGAACCAACTGCTCTTTGTGATTGCAGAGCTAAGGCTAAGGGGAAAGAGAAAAGACACCTCGTGTTACCATTCAGGTACCCTGACTCCCCCCGTCCCTGCCGGTGCCCAGGCCCACCCTCCAGCTCCAGCTTCGAGCCCCTGGCAGCAGCGTTGCTGCCTCCCCTGAAACGGCTGCAGGGCAGGACCGCGGGCTCCTCTGAGCCAGGGAGAGTACTTAAGACCAAGTCGCTTGAAGCCATAAAATGAGAATTCTCTGGTGGCGCCACTAACGGGAAACCTCTGCCCTTCTCAGACCCCCAAAGCCCAAACTGCGGCTGGCTGGAGTCAAAGAGGCGTCTTCTGCAGTGAGGGTTGGCGTGGAAGGGGCAAGGTAGACAAGGTAGAAAGAGTAATCTGGTGTTAGCGCCTCCGCTATGCCCTTGGAGAAGAACATCTGGACATCTCACACCCAGAGCCCAGGCACTGGTGATCTGAGTGCCCAGGACCATGCGTTGCCGCATCCGAGAACCAGGAGAGCAGAGAGATGCAGGCAGAGGGGGACACTCAGAGCGCGAGGGCAGCCACAGCTGTGTTCTTCCGTCCCTCATCCAGGCCACACTTACAGCAGGGAAGCGAGCAGGGAAGGGATGCAGGCTCAGGCACTGCCCTGGCCCACGCACCCGAGGGTGTTGGTTCCCATCCCGGCATCATCCTCCAGCAGCGAGACGCAGGCGCTGGTCCCTGCGGCCATGCAAAGGGCTTGTGCGTTCAGACCCAGCCCAGCCAGCCACGCTCGGGACGAGGTGGGGATTTGCAGGGAGCTCGGACCACGTCCAGGAGCTGTGGGAGAAAGCAGGACGTGATTTAAATCCTCTGCCGGCACTGGGCAGGGGCACTAGGGCAGCTTTTACAATGCAGATGAACCCGCTGAGCCACTGGCATCCGTGTTTGCGGGCTCCCGTGACAAGCTCAGCTGGCACGGGAATAATTTCTGCTGGCTTGCTCTGAGAGCAAGCGTCGGAGCGGGGAGAGAGCAGGACTGCTTGCTTCAGAAGCGGCTTCTGGATGGGTTTCCTCGGCTGTTTTCCAGCCCAGGCTCCAAGCTGATCCCTGCCCATGCTGCGCCGAATGGGAGGACCCTGCTCTTCCCAGACTCCCACCCAGCGCTGGGTCCTGCCCCCTGTCCTGTGCTGGAGCTGGGCTTCTGGATTTCACCTCTTTAAAAACCCATCAAACAAAAACGTTGCTTTTTTTCTGGGTGGTTTTCCAGCAGGTCAGTGCACAGGGAGATGGAGCTTCAGGCTCTGAAGCCACCCTCCTGCCCCATGTCACCAGCACAGACATGGCCATGGGCTGAATCACAGAATGGTTTGGGTGGGAAGGGACCTTGAAGACCATCCCACTCCAGCCTCCCACCAGACCAGGTTGCTCAAAGCCCCATCCAGCCTGGTCTTGGAGGTCTTGAAGTGAAGTAACGAGCTGTAATTAAAAAAACGGCCCTCCTAATTACTTTCTAGAGCTGGTTAATTGCTTTCTCCTCCCCACTTTGCAGATGCACAATGAGGGAGATTAGCCAGGGAAGAAAGAGTGACTGGGGAGGAAAACAGGGAGGCAGGACCCAAACAGAGAAATGTGGGAGCCACGAGAAACAGAAAACAGGTTTGAAAAGCCGGAAAGCAGAGACAGAGCAGGAGCCTGTACAGTGGAACAGGGAGGCAAGGAGTCGGTGTTTCCCGCATGGTGTCAGGGCAGGAGGACACAGAGTCGGTCTGGGCAGGGATGAGAACTCCCGATCCAGCCCATCTCCTCCAGCTGAGCCCTCTCTGGAGGGAGGATATGAATACAGCTTTGTGGGAGGGTAAGGAAGACCGCTCTCTGCCACCAAAAAGGAGGATAAGCCTTGTCTCCTGCCCCAGCAGCATCCCCAGTCTGTGCGTGCACAGCTCTACCTGCTTCGCTGGCCCCACACACGCGTCCAGTGAACGCCCATCACCTCCAGCTCCTCACACAGGGAGCTGTGGTTCCCCTAAGCCCCCCTAGCCTAGCAGAGGGTCACGCAGAGACGTCATCCCCCCAAATTACAGATGCGGGCAGGACAGGGGTGTTTGGGGTCAGCCCTGCTGTGGAAGGTTGCCCATGACCACAGCCTGGGGATGGGGCGCTTGGAGCTTTCGTGAGGAGCAGGGAAGCTCCAGGGGAATGGAGCTGATGTTATGGTCCGATTTGAAGCACTTGAAGTGCACTGAACCTTGTTTGCCTTTTGTTCCCTTGATGCGTGGCCACCGGCTCCAGCAAAGGCAAAGAGAAGACAAAGGAGCACAAGTAGGTTTGCTCTCCTTGCTCTTCCTCCTCCTCCTTGCTTCCAGCTTTCCTAGCGCCTGTTGTGGCTGATCCTGCACACGGTGTGCTCTCCCTTTCTCTAAAGCTGAGCCTGTCAGCCCTGGAGGAGCTTGGGTCTCTTGGATGTGTAGCCCGAGGTCTCACAGCCTGCAGGGAATATGTATCTACAGCAAAAGCCAAATGTAAAAGACAGGCTTGGAGCGGTCCCTGGCAGCACTGGAAGGGAATTGTGAGGTTTTGAGAGAATCCTGGCTCCCATCAGGTTTGGATGGGCCCTGGCTGTGGGAAGAGTTTCCCAGCTTGGGCATGGGCAGCCTGGCCAGGGATGAGGGTGGGAGAGGGTCTGGGCACAGGTCATCAGCACGGGGCTGGGCAAACGGGACTTAGCACCAGCTTTACAACTCCCCTGCCCACGGTTCAGGCTGCCACGGCATCCACGTAGATGAGTTTCTTCAGGCCCTGGCTTCCTTCTATCCCCAGCTGCTCACACTGATACCAGACCCGGAGTGTCTCAGCTCTCTCCCACGGCAGCATCCTCCGGCTCTCTGGCTTAGCAGGTCTGCTGAAATTTAAGCTTGAGCCCCCTGTGAGCGCAGGCTCATCTCCTGCTGCCCAGGGGATGATCCCTGCAGCCACCACAGGGCAATTCCCAATCGGCGAGGTCTCCTCTGGCTCTTACTTATTGCGCTGCAGCTGAAGGACCAGTTTATGGCAGTATCTTACTGACGGAGCCTCACGGTTAATGGTGTAAAGTGAGGAGGGGGAGAGGAGGCGGGGAAAAGGGAGAAATGTCTTCAAGCGGTCCGCAAGGAGAGGGCAGACTCAAGAAAAGGTCGGTAGAGATCTCCCTGCACCAAACAGTCCGGTCGTTGCTGGCACCCCTCCCCAGTTTGGCTGTGCTGGGAAGAGGCAGATTGGATCTGAGGGTCGGGGTCTTCCCCGGGCTCGAGGGGATGACCCTGTGGGGCTGGCAGTGGGGTCTGTCCCCAGTACAGGTGGGAGAACTGGAAGTTCTGGGTGATGGAGGCAGCACCTGCCTGACAGGCATAATTCCTGCAAAGAAATGGAAACTCGTCCCTGCTCCCAACTCCCCAGTAAAAAGCAATGATTAAAACGACCCTTTTTGGCCATGAATAATTAACCAGTAACCTGCAACCATATCTTTAACTAGAAGCTGGCCAGGAGAGAGACTGCCCATGCCACAAAATCTGCCTGTCCCTCCGTGCTCCCCTCCTGGAGCCACATGGGCGAAACCCTAAGGGACAAAGCCAGGTGCTTTTGGGAGCAGCAAACCCACCGGAGGGTGCGTGCTTCGCATCCTGCAGAGAATTCATCCGCTCAACCCCACATTGGACACCAGAAAATCCAAGGGGAGAGCGCTGTGGGAGGCCGGGTGGATACTCTGGTGTCTAATACGGGTTTAAGCTTGCTTGGAGGCTTGACCCTACTTGGGAACAGAGTCGGGGGGTTCAGTCCTACACCCCCAAATTTGCAGGACCCCAGTCTTGACCCTGCTGCCCAACTGGGTTGCAGTGGGCCACCAGCTGGCACTGGTTTGGAGGGGAGCAGGCAGGCAGGTGGGCAGTGGCATCCTCTCCGGCATCTCAGTTCTTTGGGAAACCAGGCTAAACCCAGGCTTTGGCAAAGGCCGGGGGGGGCTCTCAATGCAACCACATGGCCTGTGTCGGCATCTCAGGTTCACGCGTCCTCATGTAATATTCATCTGGGGACGGTGTCAGCTCTCTGCCAGTGCCGGCTTCCCATCCGCGCCATCGGATGCCTGGCAGGAGCAGCAAAGGGGTTGGCACGACCTTTGTTTAATGCTGCGAAGACCCTGCGGTGCCCGCAGAGGGGCCCCCATCCCCACTCGGTCCCCACCTGCACGTGGGGCACGGCTCTGCCCCCGGCACCGGGATAGCCACCCCTTGCCAGACGTGCCATTGGCCACCCTCCTCTCTCGGCTGAGCTCTTCCAGCATCTCCTCCTGGGGAACACCAAGTCCTGGATGGCCGGCGGTTGAAGGTAGTACCCCCGAGGGATGGGAAGGGGAAGGGGCGTTGTATGGGATGTGTCAGTGCTCACCGGGCTTGGAAAAGGGGATAGATGGGGCTTGGGAAGGGGCTGGGGGATGAGGGTGAGCTGCTGGGCATCTGCCTCTGAAGCATCTGGGACGGCTCCTTCCTTGTCCTTCACTTGTTTCTTCCATTCTCCTCAGCAAATACCAAGTATGCTGAAACCAGGACTTCATCAAAGTCCACTTCTTTTTCTTCTTCTTTTTCTTCTTCTTTTTCTTCTTCTTTTTCTTCTTCTTTTTCTTCTTTCCTTTTCTTTTTTCCTTTTCTTCTTCTTTTTCTTCTTTCTTTTTCTTCTTTCTTTTTCTTCTTTCTTTTTCTTCTTTCTTTTTCTTCTTTCTTTTTCTTCTTTCTTTTTTTTCCTTTTTTTCCTCTTTTCTCGGTGACCCCCAAACTCTGTTGTTTCCTAGATATTTACCTCCCTGGGACTCCAGCCCACTGCAACAATCCCAGTAAGGGCGGCGGTGAAGAAAGGGGGCAGTACCAGATTGTGGTAACTGGGGCTGAGAAGAGCAGCGGGGAGACGTGGCTGGGGTGCGGGCATGGGGACGGCACCTCAAGTTTTATGCCACCGAGGGACCTTGTGCCCTCTGGGCTCTGCTCTCCAAACCAGCTCCAGCTGAGGCTCATCCCATGGGTGCGCTGGAGGCTGTCGGGCTATTTCCCATTTCTGGGATTTCTGCAGTAAAAGTGCCTTCGGGGACACAAGAAGCTCCTGCAGCCAATGTCCCCAGCGCATTTACCGAGGCTCAGCTGGCAACAAGGGGTCATTGCTCCGTGATGGGATGGGGATGGGGGTGACACCAGCTCCCACGTGGATCCCTCTGGAAGGAGCTGGCTTGGGCTGGTGTTGCCGGGACGGGTCTCAGCACACACTCCTTGGACCAGGTGTTTAATCCCAGTCTTGGTCCAAAACCAGCTTCACCGTTTTACTGATGGGGGCATCAGATGCTGTGCTACCTGGGAGCCAATGCATCCTCAGTGCCCATGTGAGGACATCGTTATTTTGGGTCCCGGTAGAGGACCAGCCCTGCCAGTGTCTTCCCTGCGGAGTCCTCCTGGCTCCATCACCAGTCGCTCTTCTGCTTTCCTTTACTCCCCAAGGAACCCCAGAAATTCCCGGCGCTGATACAGTGATTTTATCACTAACCATCTGCAATGGCCTGCCTGCCAACTCTGGGGCTGGCGGGACTTATTTTATTTTTTTTCCCTTCATTTTAAAGAAATTAATTGGAAAGAAGGGAATGCAATGTAACCAGCCCTGGAGGTGCGCTGTCTTCCGGAGGGGCTGTGAGCCTGCTGGGTTTCCCACCCTCAGCGGCAGAGAGCGGTCTCAGAGCAGACTTTCGCAGCCTGAGCGGTTATTACAGCATTTGCTCATAAAAAAATAAAAATAATATGGGTTTGCAAATAGCTTAAAAGCGTTGCCTACCCCGTAGCACCTCGAGGCAGATGTTCCCTGGTAGGATTGCAGATATGCTGGAGAGGGGACAGCAAAGGGCTACCAAGATGCTGAGGGGACTGGAACATCTCTCTGATGAGGAAAGGCTGAGGGATTTGGGTCTCTTCAGCCTGGAAAAAAGACGGCTGAGGGGGGACCTTATCAACACTTGTAAATACTGAAAGGGTGGGTGTCAGGAGGATGGGGCCAGGCTCTTCTCAGTGGTGCCCAGGGACAGGACAAGGGGTAACGGGCACAGACTTGACCGTGGGAAGTTCCACCTAAACATGAGGAGGAACTTCTTTCCTGTGAGGGTGGCAGAGCCCTGGCACAGGCTGCCCAGAGAGGTGGTGGAGTCTCCATCTCTGGAGACATTCCAACCCCACCTGGACGCATTCCTGTGCCACCTGCTCTGGGTGACCCTGCTCTGGCAGGAGGTTGGACGGGATGATCTCCAGAGGGCCCTTCCAACCCTATGGTTATATGGAAACCCAGCCCTCGTCTTTCCTCCTCCTATCCATTGAGAAACTGCCCTTTTGCTGAGGATCCCATGAATTAATCACAGCTACCAGAGACTGCCCTGAGGCCCGAGCATTGCTATAGTCCTGATTAAACCTCAGCTATAAACAGTTCCTGTATCTTATCCTGGCCTTCTGCCCTGATTGAATTCCCCCTCCCTTGGGAAATATATTATCCTCCTCCTTAATTTTCTTCTTGTTTGCTCTGGCCCTGTGAGCAGCCTGCAAACTTCCAGTTGTTATTTAAGACCGTAAGTGGATCAGGCTGGCTTCAATGCCAGGACTTCTCCGGTTGACAAAAAAATCAGAGGTGCAGCTTCATCCTTTGACCCCAGCCAGAGGTGATCAAAGCTGAGACCAGAGATCCTGCAGTTTCGGTGCTGTCACCGAGCTCGTGGGCAGCACATCCCAATCCTGCTGCATCCAGGGCTGGTGCTGAGCCCTGGATCCCCTGCCCTGGCAGCCAGCTTGGAGGTGAGGTCCAGGCGTGGAGGTGTGGTCCAGGCGTGGAGGTGTGGTCCAGGCATGGAGGTGTGGTCCAGGCTGGAGGTGAGGTCCAGGCGTGGAGGTGTGGTCCAGGCGTGGAGGTGTGGTCCAGGCGTGGAGGTGAGGTCCAGGCGTGGAGGTGAGGTCCAGGCGTGGAGGTGTGGTCCAGGCATGGAGGTGAGGTCCAGGCGTGGAGGTGAGGTCCAGGCGTGGAGGTGTGGTCCAGGCGTGGAGGTGAGGTCCAGGTGTGGAGGTGTGGTCCAGGCTGGAAGTGAGGTCCAGGCGTGGAGGTGTGGTCCAGGCGTGGAGGTGTGGTCCAGGCGTGGAGGTGAGGTCCAGACGTGGAGGTGAGGTCCAAGCTGGAGGTGAGGTCCAGGCGTGGAGGTGAGGTCCAGGCGTGGAGGTGCAGTCCAGGCATGGAGGTGTGGTCCAGGCTGGAGGTGAGGTCCAGGCATGGAGGTGTGGTCCAGGCATGGAGGTGAGGTCCAGGCGTGGAGGTGTGGTCCAGGCTGGAGGTGAGGTCCAGACGTGGAGGTGTGGTCCAGGCGTGGAGGTGTGGTCCAGGCATGGAGGTGAGGTCCAGGCGTGGAGGTGAGGTCCAAGCTGGAGGTGAGGTCCAAGCTGGAAGTGTGGTCCAGGCTGGAGGTGAGGTCCAGGCGTGGAGGTGAGGTCCAAGCTGGAGGTGAGGCCCAGGCGTGGAGGTGAGGCCCAGGCGTGGAGGTGAGGTCCAAGCTGGAGGTGAGGTCCAGGCGTTGAGGTGAGGTCCAGGCGTGGAGGTGAGGTCCAGGCTGGAGGTGCGGTCCAGGCTGGAGGTGAGGTCCAGGCTGGAGGTGTGGTCCAGGCTGGAGGTGAGGTCCAGGCTGGAGGTGAGGTCCAGGCGTGGAGGTGAGGTCCAGGCTGGAGGTGAGGTCCAGGCGTGGAGGTGAGGTCCAGGCTGGAGGTGTGGTCCAGGCTTGGAGATGCGGTCCAGGCTGGAGGTGAGGTCCGGGCGTGGAGGTGCAATTCTCCCTTGCTTCCAAGCTGGCCAAAGAACATGTCCATCGAACCTGCAAGGTTTCTGCAAAAAGCAACACTTACAGATAATGAGAATTTTCCAGTAAAAAAAGTCCCCATCAGGTTTTCCACCTTCTGCGTTTGGGACAGTCAGAGGCCATTGCCTTCAAGTGTCTCTCCAGCTCTTTGACGCTAGAACAGGGTTATCGCACAGTCTGACTTGTGCTTCTTGCCGATTTCAGTTCTGCAGATATTGTGGAGGGGTTTTTTTCCTACTGAGGTTTTTGGCTGAATCCACAGGCTAAAAATCCACGTTACATCAATACTCCATAACTTTCAGCAGGGTAACTCAGAACCTGCCTCCTCTTTGCAACACCGGCATGGACTCACTTCCAAATAACAGGGAACGGCCTCCTGAAAATATCTGCAGGGCTCTTAACTGTCTTTAACAGTCTCTGCCCCTTTGCTGGATCTGCATTTGGGAGCAATCCAGATTGCAGTGCAGAAATCCTGTCATTCACTGGACGCTGTGTTTGTGTGTATTTGCTGGACGTATACATAACAAACATCGAGTAACGCAGGAGTCCAGACTGTCCATGCACTCGTGGTCGCGTGGGCTGATTTCTGAGCCGGAATGATGGTCCCAGCCCCACTGAAGCTCTTGGAGCTAGAAGGTGTACTGCTTAAACTTGCCTTGAAATGATGGGTAGTTTTAGAAAGCAACTGGCAAGGCATTCTCACACCATTATTTTATCAGCCAATCCATCCCAAACTGCCCTGAGTGGATTTGACCCCAGCCTGGGTTGCAGACGGGGAGCTAAGACCGACCTCGTATTGGAGTGTGCCACGCTGGAAGGGGAAAAATCACGGTGCTGCAGTGGGCTGCTGAGAAACCTTAGGATCCGCACAGGTTTGCTGCTGATCTAGCCAAAGGAGGTCATCAATTTTTCACGGCGAGGTGGTGGGGGAAGCGGTTGGATGTTTTAATTTTTAGTACGTGGCTTTAGGCGGCTGGGGAGCAACTGCAGAAATGAGTCAGGAGAGATGAGAAGTGTGTGCGCAGCCGGGGCCAGCAGCGGAGACGGGAGCCACAGGTCAGGGGGAACAGTTGAGTGTGTTTTATCCCAAGTTGTGGCACGCCCTGAGACAAAAAAAAAAAAAAAAGGAGACCCAAGACTCAAAGGCAGCACGTTTAGCTGCGACCTTGACTTGGCCCTGTGGCATGTTTGCAGCAGCCCCTGCTTAGTCTTCCAGCTGATGTTTCCTCTCTTGCTGTGAAAGGCTCCTCCTGTTCCCACCCCCGAATTCTAGAAAACAGCACTAAAATACAATAATTGATGGTTGTGGATTTTTTTTTTCTTCTTCCCTTCTTCCAGAGCCGGGAAAGGAGTTTTTTCAGCCATGAAGCTTGGCAAGACGCGTCCGTCAAAGGATGACCATCGGAAACAAGGTATGTTGTTCCCTGCTGCAGTGTTGCTCTTTTGGCTGTCCTCCACATCCCAGGAAAGCACCTGAGGGATCCCACAGACTCACAGAATGGTTTGGGTGGGAAGGGAACTTCAAAGGCCATCTACACTAACCCCCTGCCATGGGCAGGTTCATCTACATCTACATCTTCAACTGGCCCAGCTTGCTCAGAGCCTCATCCAACCTGGCCTGGGATGTTTCCAGGGATGGGGCATCCACCACCTCTCTGGGCAACCTGGGCCAGGGACTCACCACCCTCCGCATAAACAATTTCTTCCTTATATCTAGTCTGAATCTGCCCTTTTTCAGTTTAAAGCCATTACCCCTTGTCCTATCGCTACAGGACCTACTAAAAAGTCTGTCCCCAAAGTGGCTCACGTTGGGCACAGCCAGTCAGTAACCTGGGGATTAGACAAGGAGCATTGGGTGCTCGGGAGGAGAGCTGGAGAGAGGGGCTCCATGGGGAAATGGGAAGTAGGAACTGATGGAGGGAGCTTCCCACTGAAGGCTTGGCCAGATACCACCCACCTTGTGATATCCCACCTGTGGCAACACCTGGGCCTCATGCAGGCACCCTCCAGCTTATTTGGCCAGGTTGGATGGTGCTTCAAGCAACCTGGTCTAGTGGGAGGTGTCCCTGCCCAGGGCAAGTGGTTGGAACTGGATGATCTTTAAGGTCCCTTCGAATCCAAACCATTCTATGGTTCTATGATATTTAGGGATGATTTGCAAATGTGGCAATGCAAAGCCGGCCTTAGCCCTTGCCCCTTGCTGGGCGCAGGCTGCAGCAGCGGCACCACCAAAGGAAGGGCTCAGCTGCTGCAGGCACTGAAATCGGACGCCTTTCTGGAAATGCACGGGAGGGTCAGCCATCGGAAACTCGTCGTTGTTTCCATTCAAACCAAAGGACTG
Organism: Alca torda; assembly: GCA_008658365.1. Lineage (NCBI taxonomy): Eukaryota > Metazoa > Chordata > Aves > Charadriiformes > Alcidae > Alca > Alca torda. Next base: position 124,739,741 of record CM018078.1, read on the forward strand.
GGTTTCAACAGCAAAGAAATGGGGGAATGTTGGCAGTCAAGGACAAAGCGTTGTTTTAGATAGCGTGTCTGGGCAAATCTCCGCTGTTTTTCAGCCAGGTTTAAGGATGGAAAAAGAGGAATTTGGCCTGGGACATGAGCGTGGGTAGAGGCACTGGCAGCCTGTGGGAAGGCATGGCGTTGGAACCTGGGTGGCCTCCCTCTCTCCCTGGTGCCTGGGTGTCCGTCTCGTGGTTAAAGTTTCAGGCAAGGCCACGGGGAAAGCAGCTGGGATGGGAAGGCAGGAGGATGGTGTGCGATAGCAGCGTGCCTTCGCAGGTGGGGATTTACCCATGGTCAGGGAACGGTGGTGACATGGCTGAGTTATCGCATGGCGTGGTCAGTGCCACACAGCCGTGGGGCTCCTTCTTCCACCTTCCCCCTCTTTCCCTGCACTCCCTGCCAGCTGATATTAATTCAACAATTGGTTCTTCCCCAGCTATCCACGTTCCTCCGGCTTTCAGACACCCTCCTCTCTCAGCCTGAGTGCTGCCTCCGTTGTGGTTCCTACCCTTGGTCTGGCCAGCTGGTGGTGGGATGGGGTGGGTGTGTGGCATCCTCCCGTCAGACTAGGCGCTGCAGTGCTCCTGGAGCTTCCCCAGGGTCAGGCGTTGGCGTGTAAGCAAGGGAGGTGCTAGCACAAGGTGTATGATTGCAAAACCCTTTTCCCAGAGCCCGCAGGATCTGGAGAGGGAAACTCCCCGTTGGCCAAGCCAGCATCCCTCTTGTACCATGGTCTGCTCTCCTTTTGCCGTCCCATACAGACTGCTGGTCCTGCTCAGGTCAAACAGACCCACTGATTCACCAAAAACCAAGCTGGGAGGGTGCTGGTCTATCTGCCCACTTGCATGTGGGAGGGTCAGATCTGTTTTGGTCCTTCCCAGCTTCCGTGGTTCTGACTCAATCTCAAAAACTCCCATTTGAGATGAGGACACCCTTTCCCCACCCAACCTGCAGCAGCGTGTCTTTCCACCCCAATGGAAAGCTTTTCCTAACACCCAGCCCAGATCTCCCTCACTTCAGCTGAAGCCCATGTTACCTCACAAAACCAGAACAGGCTATGGTGGAAAACCTGATTTCTGGTCTCCTGGGGCATGCCGACCTCCTGGAGCAAGCTATGAGCTTGCCTAGGTTAGTAAAGAGATGGGGAACCTGTTTCCCAGGACCAGTATGAGTGGATTTGGTGCTACCCTGCTGTACCACCAAAGCAAACCTGTGACCCAACAGCTATCCTGGTGGGTTTGGCCCAACATAAAAAAAAGCAACGTTGCTGCTTTGTGGTCATTTCTTGACCAGAGTGAAGGTGGGAGGAGAGCTGGAGGGGCTCCATGGGGAAATGGGAAGTAGGAACTGATGGAGGGAGTTTCCCACTGAAGGCTTGGCCAGATACCACCCACCTTGTGATATTCCACCTGTGGCAACACCTGGGCCAGGCAGGACATGCACATGGATTGTGCACAGGAAAGGAGTATTTCAGCAACTTCTTCCAATAGACCAGTGGGCAATACAGCTGTGTCTCAGTGCCAACAGGATCTGGGGTCTTGACCCTCCCTGCAGCAATTTTTCTTCTTGGAAAACGACCCTTTTCTCCTGTTTTTTTTCAGCCCCCTTTACCCCAAAGCTGGGCGGTTGGTTGTCTTTGCAACTGCTCTTCTGGTAGTTGGAGCTGCAACAATTGCCCAAATGCTCTTTCAGCCCTTGAAGTCTGGGGTGTTTGTTGTTTTCCTTTTCCTTTTTGCCTTCACAAAGCCCCATACAGGCATACTGCCCAGGCGGGGTAACGTGTCACAGGAGGCAATGCCTCTTTTTTTAATCCATTTTTAGACCAGGTTGTCTGTGACCTGAGCGGGTGGCTATTGTTCTATTATCAGGGGAGGTTGACAGGACGTATTGGTTACCTTTCTCTTCGCCTTTAATTATTCACCCAGTGGAAACAATAAGAGACATTCTTTTGTCTCCTTTATGCAGATGAACCCGCTGTTTTGGAGGCGGAAGACCTGGACCGAAAAGCCATGAGACAGGGATGTGGACTGGAGCCAGACACCATCTCCTTGGCCTCCGTCACAGCTGTCACCACCAATGTCTCAAATAAGAGGTGAGAGCCAGATGTGAGCTTGTGCAAGCCAGGAGGTGAGGACACCCTGGCAGACACCCCATGGCCGTGTGTCCCCCGAGGTGGGGTATGTTGGAAATCACACTGCCCCACGCAGCTGGTGGGTTTTTTTGGTAATACCTGACCTGCTTTGAAGAGCACCAACGTTCAGTGGTGTTTCACAGACCCCAGGGTTTATGTTTCTCAGATTCCAAGAGGGCAGGACCTTCAAGGGGTGACCCTGCAAGTCATAGAATGGTTAGAGTTGGAAGGGACCTTAAAGCCCACCCAGTGCCACCCCCTGCCCTGGGCAGGGACACCTCCCACCAGACCAGGTTGCTCCAAGCCCCGTCCAACCTGGCCTTGAACACTTGAAATGCTCTGTCACAGCTTGTAGCAAGTCCACGTGTGGTTTGATTGAGGGTTTCTTCTGCCTCTCCAAAGGTCCAAGCCTGACATCAAAATGGAGCCGAGTGCTGGGAGGCCAATGGATTACCAGGTAGGTGACAACGTTGTGCCCCCAGCCTCAGCTCACGGGGGTCACAACGCAGAGGGTGGGGGGACCCTTTTGCAGGGAACAAGTTCGTGCTGGGTTTCAGTGCACTGCACTCACAAAGCACAACTTCCCAAGAGCTGGCATTTAAATGGTCGAGCGATAAACTCAAGACTGAATACTTAACCGGTTTTGCTTTCCATCACGTGAAGCCCAAAAAGCACAAATTAACCTGTGGTTGAAATGGGCTGTCTCCAATACATTTCATAGAATGATGGAATCACAGAATGGTTTGGGTGGGAAGGGACCTCAAAGCCCCCCCAGTGCCACCCCCTGCCCTGGGCAGGGACACCTCCCACCAGACCAGGTTGCTCCAAGCCCCGTCCAACCTGGCCTTGAACCCCTCCAGGGATGGGGCAGCCACAGCTTCTCTGGGCAACCTGGGCCAGGGGCTCACCCCCCTCACACCAAAGAATTTCTTCCCAATATCTCACCTAAATCTCCCCTCTTTCGGCGTAAAACCCTTCCCCCTCGTCCTATCCAAGAGTTTTCATAGTGTTCAAGGTTGGTGAGCCCTGGCTGGCAGTCGGTTGCTCACTGGATTTCCTCGAATAGGCTGATACATGGCTGCTGTTGTCCTCTTCAGCGACGCTCTGTTCCTGCCACTTTGTCTCGAGGTAGAACTCTTTCAGTTTCCCAAGGCTCAGGTGGTCCGTGCTGCTCCCTTTTCTTTTACTAGTTGGTGCCAGCATGAATCATGAATTGGCTCCTCTTCTCATTTTCACCAAGTCGTGCTGATTCAGCAGCAATTTAGCTTGATGTCCTCACCTCTCAGCACAGCAACACGCTCCTGGGGATACCTCGGAACCATGCAAATAATGATTTTATTTTTTGTTAGAGATTTATTGCAGAACATTTGCGGCAGACCCAATTGTGAGGCTTACAGGGAATGAGTGTGCTTGGTTCCGGTGGGGGGAACATAAAGAACATCAAGAGGAGGGGAAAGGTGCAAAACAAATTACAACGAAGAGGAACACGGAGCCCTCAGAGGGCTCTGCTGCCCTTTACCAGCTGCCGTTTAGGAGCAGAGGAGCAGAGAGGAGAGGAGTGGAGAAGAATGGAATAGAAAGGAATAAAAAAGAAAAGAATAGGAAAGGAAAGAAAAGAAAAAAGGAAAGGAAAGGAAAGGAAAGGAAAGGAAAGGAAAGGAAAGGAAAGGAAAGGAAAGGAAAGGAAAGGAAAGGAAAGGAAAGGAAAGGAAAGGAAAGGAAAGGAAAGGAAAGGAAAGGAAAGGAAAGGAAAGGAAAGGAAAGGGAAGGAAGGGAAGGGAAGGGAAGGGAAGGGAAGGGAAGGGAAGGGAAGGGAAGGGAAGGGAAGGGAAGGGAAGGGAAGGGAAGGGAAGGGAAGGGAAGGGAAGGGAAGGGAAAGGGAAAGGGAAAGGGAAAGGGAAAGGGAAAGGGAAAGGGAAAGGGGAGGAGAGGAGAGGAGAGGAGAGGAGAGGAGAGGAGAGGAGAGGAGAGGAGAGGAGAGGAGAGGAGAGGAGAGGAGAGGAGAGGAACAGAAGAGAAGAGAAGAGAAGAGAAGAGAAGAGAAGAGAAGAGAAGAGAAGAGAAGAGAAGAGAAGAGAAGAGAAGAGAAGAGAAGAGAAGAGAAGAGAAGAGAAGAGAAGAGAAGAGAAGAGAAGAGAAGAGAAGAGAAGAGAGAAGAGAAAAGAAATTTCAGTTGGAAGGGACCTACAGCGATCATCTAGTCCAGCTGCAACCCTTTGTGCTTTCTAGCAGAAGGAAGTGAAGCCATCTGGGGTCTCACCAACCGAGCTCTGCTCCCACAGCTTAGCTAAATCCATTTGACTTTAGACCTCGCATGAAGCCCCCCCATGCTCTGGGGCTGAAGCAAGAGGGATGCCTGCGGTCTTCTGCATCCCACCCTGCGTCGCAGCATGCTCAGGCTGGTCTGAGCAGCCCGGGGTGTTTGGTGTGACCAGTAGACCTCAGAGCTGCCACCATTGCACTGAAAATGTCTCCAAAAATGGGAGATGGGGAGACGGGGGTTAGGGCAGCAAGCGGCACCTGGTGCTGCTCTCAGGAGGTGCGCGAATCCCTCTCCCCAGGTCAGCATCACCATCATCGAGGCCCGGCAGCTGGTTGGGCTCAACATGGACCCCGTGGTCTGCGTGGAGGTCGGAGAGGAGAAGAAATACACGTCCATGAAGGAATCGACCAATTGCCCCTACTACAACGAGGTGGGTCTGTCCTCTGGTGATGCTCACAGCTATCCTCTTCTCAGGGTCTACATTGTTTTTAGTCAATTAAATGTAATTTCTTGTCACTTGGGCTTTTTTTTTATTTTATTTTATTTTATTTCATTTTATTTCTTCTGTCATCTGCTGTCAGAATAAGATGAAATTTCAAACCACGCAGAAGGAGAAATGAAGCCTTTGCCCTCTGGTATTTTGCAAAAATGGTAAAAAGTGCACTCATTTGATCTGTGCTAATTTTTTCTCAGTTCTTCTGAGAAGTTAGTGCATCCTTCTAGTTGCCCAGACTGCAGAGGCTGTCAGTGCTGGGGCTCACACGCATCCGTCCCTGCTGTGACATGTGCTGTGGGATGCTCCTCCAGGCAGTCACAGCTTCTCCAGCTGCAGCACACACAAAAACACTGCCTTTCAACCCAAAAAGGGGCTCGCCCCGGCTCTCCTGCCCTCACGACTGCTCTTTCCCTTTCAGTACTTCGTCTTTGATTTCCACGTCCCCCCAGATGTCATGTTCGACAAGATCATCAAGCTGTCCGTAAGTGAGCGTGGTTGCCTTGTCCTTTTCCTGGGGCTTTGGAGGAAACCAGCCCGTTTTTCGTTTGCATGGGGGATGGATTTACGGTCCTTGATGTGAGACCCCCCATGGCCCTACGAGCCTCACCTCTTTTGCAGACCCCCAGTCCCTCTTTCTGTTGCTGAGCTTCGTTGCTGGGTCCACACACCTCCACTCCTGCATTCGCTATCTCCCTCCGTGGCTGATCTTTGGTATTTTGAAGCCGGGAGGAACTAAACCTGTCTCGGGGTGTGTTCAGGCTTGGGGAGCAGCAAGACCTTCCCAAGGGATTTCCTGGGGCATGAGACGGGCAGAGCTGTTGTGGAAATCGAGGGCTGCAGGTGCTGAGAGCCAAGCAGAGACTGCAGCCCTCCCCACAGCCACGCAGGAGGGCGATGGACAGGATTTGCACGTTCATTGACCAAAGCACGCTAATTAGGAGTATCCATATCCATCCCATGCTGGGAACAGACCAGCTGTTCAGTTTCTCCTACAAAGGGAATCCCATAGATTTCAAGCACCCTAAAGACCCTTTCATCGCATAAATGTCCCACTGTTTGTTGCCATAGTGTCTGGAGAGCTGCATCTTGTTTTAAAGATTGATTTCTTTGCACTTCTTTGTATTCAATCCAAGTATACGTTTGATTGCAATACTGCTAAGCAAGAGCTGCCGACCCCACCGTGCCTCTTAGTGTCCTTGCACAGACCAAGGTCCTGCACAGACCAAGGAAAAAGCACCAGCGCCTTTCCCATCTGACACTGGACGCCTCTGGAAAGAGCCTTATGGCTCCCCGGGCACGGAAAAGAAGTCTGATTTTTTTTTTCTTCTCTCAATTTTCAGGTGATCCACTCAAAAAACCTCTTGCGGAGCGGCACTTTGGTAGGCTCCTTCAAGATGGACGTTGGAACTGTTTATACTCAGCCTGGTACGTAAACGCTGTTTGCAACCCGTCCAGCCAAGAAAAGTTGGACTAGATGATCCCTGAGGTCCCTTCCAAGCTGGTATTCTATTATTCTGTGTGCATACTGGCACCATGGAATAAATGTCCTTGCAAGGTAGCTGGGCAGGTGCTGGTTTCCTTGGGTGATGCTTACCTAACCTAATTGCAGTATCCTAGGTATAAGCAAGTCACCTGGGCTCCGTCTGTGGTCAGGGAAGAGCACTCAGCACCTCCGGAGAAGGTTGGGTATCCCACCCTGAAATAAGGGCCGAGATGCCCTCTGGGTGTGCTGGTCTCTCTCCACTGACCTGCTGAGGAAGGAAGCCCAAGGCGACTTGCTCTTTAATATCTTTATCAATGATCTGGATGAGGGGATGGAATGCACCCTCAGTAAGTTCGCAGATGACACTAAACTAGGCGGGCGAGTTGATCTGCTTGAGGGTAGGTTGGCTCTGCAGAGGGACCTGGACAGGCTGGACCAATGGGCTGAGGCCAATGGTGTGAGGTTCAACAAGGCCAAGTGCCGGGTCCTGCACTTGGGTCACACCAACCCCATGGACGCTACAGGACTGGGGCGGAGCGGCTCGAAAGCTGCCCGGCGGAAAAGGACCTGGGGGTGTTGGTGGACAGCCGGCTGGATACGAGCCAGCAGTGTGCCCAGGTGGCCAAGAAGGCCACCAGCATCCTGGCCTGTATCAGGAACAGTGTGGTGAGCCGGACTAGGGAAGTGATCATCCCCCTGGACTCGGCACTGGTGAGGCCCCACCTCGAGGGCTGTGTTCAGTTTTGGGCCCCTCACTACAAGAAGGACATTGAGGTGTTGGAGCGTGTCCAGAGAAGGGCTACAAAGCTGGTGAGGGGTCTGGAGGACAAACCTTCTGAGGAACGACTGAGGGAACTGGGGTTGTTCAGCCTGGAGAAGAGGAGGCTGAGGGGAGACCTTCTCACCCTCTACAACTACCTGAAAGGAGGGTGTAGAGAGATGGGGGCTGACCTCTTCTCCCTGGTGACAAGGGATAGGACAAGAGGAAACGGGTTCAAGTTATGTCAGGGGAGGTTTAGATTGGATATTAGGAAACATTTTTTCACCGAAAGGGTTATTAAACATTGGAAGAGGCTGCCCAGGGAGGTGGTGGATTCACCATCCCTGGAGGTGTTTAAAAAAGGGTAGATGTGGTGCTTAGGGACATGGTTTAGAAGTGGTTTTTGTCAGGGTAGGTTAATGGTTGGACTTGATGATCTTGAAGGTCCCTTCCAACCTCAGCAATTCTGTGATTCTAAGATATCGACCTTGCAGATAGCTGAAGGTCAGGGGCTGGATCTTGCCCCCTGTGGCTGGCATTTAAACCAAGAAAGGAAGATGCCCGGTGTGTAATGGAGAAGAGGGAGAGGTTGGTTAGTGTTCCCGTCGCGTTGAGCAATGCTCCTTTGAGGACCTGGTGCTCACAGCGTGCCAGAGCTGAACACACAACACCCCTTCAAAAAAAAGATACCTCCAAAATCCCTGTGGTTTTATTTTTTTTTTTATCTTGCTCCAGTGTCATACCTATTGCAGCACTCTGCCTCTATAAATAAGCCTGAGGGCTAAGAGGTAAAAGATGCCTCCAGAGTCTGCAATGGAGAGGTTGCCAGCAGACGAGGAGGGGAACATTAAGGGAGCATCTGGTCTGGTTCTCTGGTCCCAAGAAGGATTAAGTCTTTCTAACACCATCCGAAAGGCACCTGAGACCTCAAAGACGTAGAATCTCAGAATCATTTAGGCTGGGAAAGACCCTTAAGATCATCGAGTCCAACTGTTAACCGAGCACTGCCAAGTCCACCACTAAACCATGTACTTAAGCTCTGTGACTATACATCTTTTAAATACCTCCAGGGATGGTGATGTCCAGTGATGGAGACTCCACCCCCCTCCAGACAGTTCATCCTGTTGCTTCTCTGTCTTCAACACAAGACACATCTCCCTAATGAATCTTTCAGGGGATTCTTTCTGAATTCCTCCCACCTGAAGATGTCCCTCACGCATATGTGCAGGTGCCCCCCACTCAAGTGGATGCTGTGTCTCCTTCTGATAAATGATTGTCTTGTCCCCTGACTTCCAGAGCACCAGTTCTACCACAAATGGGCCATCCTTTCTGACCCCGAGGATCTCACCGCCGGGCTGAAAGGTTACCTGAAGTGTGACATCGCTGTGGTAGGGAAAGGGGACAACATCAAGACGCCACACAAAGCCAATGAGACGGACGAGGATGATATCGAAGGGTAAGGATCTGCCGAGCCAGCTTCACATAGCCTTGCTTGGGAATGATTTTCCATGTCTCTTCACCTTGGCTTGTGCAATGAGGACAGCATCCCTTCTGGATGAGGCTGACAGCCCTCCCAGTACCCATACTTCCCTTGTGCCATGAAACCAGAGGGACAAAATAAGTTGCTGAAAACGTAGCAGATTACTGGTGCAAATCCGGGCTATATCAACTACAAACCAATCGTTTCTATGAAGTCAGACCGTCTGCTGGTTGTTGAGCTCTCTATACCATCTCCAGCCTGATGTCAACCAACTCGATGACCCCACTGTTTACCTAATGCTCCTATAGGCCCGTGGATAGTTGGGGTGGGATGGGGCCTCATCACTCGCTGCCAGGGCAGAGCGGGGAGGTCTGGATGAGGTTTCCCAGGCTGTGTGTGTGGGCAGGGCTCTGTGACTCCCCAGAGCATCTAAAAGGCCATGGAAGAAAAATCAGTGGAGTTTAAAACTTAGTTACGGCCCCAAAACATTTCGGGCTAATTAAATATCTCCAAGTGCAACCGCAGGCTTTCAAGCCTACCTCACAGCCTCTCACCACATAGTCAGAAACCCAGACTAGTAGCAAAATGCCAGTGCAGCTTTCTTGACTTGCTGGGGAAGTGGGCTCGAGGCACTACCCGAACCATTTCGGGCCAGTGTTCCATGCTGTAGTGGTGATATTATCCCACTTTTTCACCGGCAACTCTGGCAATTCCTCTAGAAATCGTTTTGTTTGCAGCATCCCCCATGGCTCTCGTTTCTTCCCCCAGAAAAGGAAAGCCAAACGTGCCAAGAAAAAACAATCTGGGGGAGTTCAAGTCTCCCCCCACAATAATCACCCAGGTCCCCTTGTGCCCTGATAAAGGAAAAGGGCTCTTCTAACACCCCATTCACATGGCCTGCTTTGGGTGTCTAAATTAGGCTCAGCTTAATTGTCCCCTAGACTTCACGGACAATAATGATTATGTTCCTTTAGTGGAATGCACATTGTCCCAGGGGGACCTCAAGGGGGTCCTCTAAGTTTTTGCTGATGAAACAACCACTCCCCACCCCAAAACATGAGGATGGGCAGAAACAAGAGAGCAATAAAAGGTATGGGCACAGGAACGGTCATCGTTTCACCACCACAAAGCCCGTGCTCAGAAAGTGAGGCAGTTTCTCCCCCTTTGTTTATCCTCTCCTGACAAACCTGCCAGCCCCAGCAGCTGTTTCCAACCCTATCCGTTGACATTGCAGGAACCTCCTCCTCCCAGATGGGGTCCCTCCAGAGAGGCAGTGGGCTCGTTTCTACATCAAGATCTATCGAGCAGAGGGGCTGCCCCGTATGAACGCCAGCATCATGGCCAATGTGAAGAAGGCTCTCATTGGGGAGAACAAGGACTTGGTGGATCCCTACGTGCAGGTGGTCTTTGCAGGGCAGAAGGTGAGCAAGCTGCACGCGATACCAGTGTGTGTGCGATACCTGGGACGTAACGCGAGTGGGATCAGCCATTGTGCAGGTGGCCAGAGATGATCTCAGTTGTCCTGATATGCAGACGTGGAGATGCATGGCAAAGCCACCTTGTTCGCTATGTTTCCCCTCTTTTGTGCAGACTATGATGGATTTGCAGCATTCTCCAGTTGAGGAAAGGAGCTTAGAATCATAGAATCATAGAATTGTTTTGGTTGGAAGAGACCTTTAAAATCATCAAGTCCAACCATCAACCCAACATTGCCAAGGCCACCACTACCCCATGTCCCTCAGCACCACGTCTGCCCGGCTTTTAAATCCCTCCAGGGATGGTGACTCCACCACTGCCCTGGGCAGCCTCTTCCAATGCTTGACAACCCTTTCGGTAAAGAATTTTTCCCTAATATCCATCCTAAACCTCCCCTGATGCAACTTGAGGCCGTTTCCTCTTGTCCCGTGGACTGTTCCTTGGGAGAGGAGAGTCACAAGACAGAATGCATGTTTCAGTGGTCATTAGCAAGGGAGCAGCTCAGGTTGTGAGGGATGGCTTGGGACCTCAAACCCTTGGCAAACATCTGCCTCCTCCCACTCGGCAGGGGAAGACATCTGTACAAAAAAGCAGCTATGAGCCTCTCTGGAACGAGCAAATAGTCTTCACGGAAATGTTCCCCCCATTGTGCAAGCGGATAAAGATCCAGATCCGAGACTCAGACAAAGTCAATGATGTGGCCATTGGTACCCATTTCATTGATTTGCGGAAGATCTCTAATGAAGGAGACAAAGGTAAGGTGGGGTCGCAGACTGATCTACCTTCTTCATGGTAGAGAGACATCCCTTTGGCAGAGAGTTAAACAAAATAGCCTAGGCTCCTTCCCCACCCCTGCAGATAACTGCTTCTTGGTGCCCAGTTGGAGAGACTTTGATTCACTGCGGTGGTCTTCTGAGGTCACTGGACACACGCTCCTTGAAAGCCGAGCCCTGTCACAAGCCTCCAATCCAATATCTGAAAGCAAAGACACCCAGGAACAACTTCCCTTTCCAAAATACTCATTGCTATGAATGGATGAATATAGAATCATAGAATCATTTAGGTTGGAAAAGACCCTTGGGATCATCGAGTCCAACCACCAACCCCACTCTACAAAGTTCTCCCCTACACCATATCCCCCATCAGCACATCTAACAACTCTTAAACACATTCAGGGATGGTGACTCCACCACCTCCCTGGGCAGCCTATTCCAGCGTCTGACCACTCTTGCTGGGAAGAATTTTTTATTATTTTTTTTTTGACAGTCTCCCCCATTCACGCACACGTGAACACACCAGCACACGTGGGCAGGGCCAACGTGAAACCAAAGATGGCTCTAGAAAGGGGACTAATGGGGTGATCCTGTGTCTTCACTCTCACATTGGGTAACTGGCCCAACGGGAGACTCACCTCTGTCTTTGGGCTGGTGCACTGCACTGTCCTCATCACTGCAAAGCTGTCTCCAGGCATGGTCGCAAGCATGCATTTCCATGCACACACACGTGCATGTTGAAGCCCACATCACTGTACACAGACCAGGAAAGTGATGCCAATCCATGAGCAAGTTTGTATCCTGAGTCAAAGACATGCCCTCCTCCTTGCACATCCCCTTCCCAACGTACATGTTTGCTCTGCTGCAGGCTTCCTGCCCACCTTTGGCCCCGCGTGGGTGAACATGTATGGCTCCACTCGGAACTACACCCTGATGGACGAGCACCAAGAGCTGAACGAGGGTCTGGGTGAAGGTGTTTCCTTCCGGGCCAGGCTTTTGATGAGTCTTGCTGTGGAGATCTTGGACACCACCAACCCGGAGATCAACAGCTCCACCGAGGTGCAAGTTGAGCAGGCTCCATCAGTTGCCGATGTAAGTCTCCCCCAGCCCTACAGCTGCCAGTGGTGGGTCTTGGGTCTTGGGCCTCTTGGGTTTTTTATCTTTGATCTCATAAACCAAGGATTTCATTTAGGTGTTGTCCTAAGTTTTCTGGATCTGGCAGCACAATGAAAGCAAATCTTGCAAGGATTTCAGATTTTATGATCATTCAAATGATCAAATGACCTCTCTCAGGAGTACTGGGCAGAAGAAACATCTGAGTGAGGGAGGATCATAGAATGTGTTGGGTTGGAAGGGACCTTTAAAGGTCATCTAGTGTAACCAAAGTTGGACTAGAGTTAGACTAAAGTTTCAAAGTTTAGGATCCTAAATTAGAAATGTTTCTCCAGTTGGGAGTTAGACAATGACAAAGAAAGCCATCTCCTAATGCCAGTTGTCTCACTCCCATCCTGAAGATGGATTTCAGAGAGAAGCTGAGGACCTAATCTATATCCCAACCAATTCTGGCAGGGTGAAACTGGTCAGAGAAATTGAACGGCTGTTTCCTGACAGGAAAAGCCCCACAGCTTTAGTCCTGATGTGTAGAGTCTTCAGGACTGCTGTCTGTTCTCTGCGTAGACAGACACATCCAGGCTTGTCCTACCTGGGGATGCCCACATATGTCATTCCATATGAGCCGACAGTGTGTAGCAGAAATGGAGAAGTCTGATGGACGTGCACCCTCTGTGCAAAAGATCTCCTTCAGAAGTAACGTGGCCGTAATTCGCCTCCGGGGGAAATGAAGCCACCTGGAAATAAAGCCATTCCAGTTCTGAAAGAGCATCCAGGCAGATGGTTTGGTGTGCTTTGTTTAGAATAAACTCAGGCTCATATTCCTGAATGTCCCTTAGACAGGGCCTCATGTGCAAGGGATGACCAATCTCAACGCATTTAAAAGTTAGGCTAAAAGCTTTAATTAAACTCTCTCTGCAATGAGCCTAGCTCAGGCTGGGCGAGAGAAAAACCCCTCTTGAAAGGCTGAGCAGTGATATCTCGCCTTCAAAAAGCCCATGAGGGTGCTCAGAGGTGCCAGGTCATGCACCCCTCCACCCAAGGGGACCTGTCCTCCTTGGTGTCTCTCCGGCTGACCTCAACCCTGATCCCTGTGATTTCTCCTGCAGAACTGCACCGGGAAGATGGAGGAGTTCTTTCTCTTTGGAGCCTTCCTGGAAGCTACTATGATCGACAGGAAGATTGGCGACAAACCCATCAACTTCGAGGTCACAATAGGTTGGTTGTATTTTTGGGGAGGGTGAAGCGTGCCTGGTGGGGAATGCAGGATCCAGGGCCGGGAGCAGGGTGGACTCCCCATTTTCCATACCAACGCATGCTAGAGCACGCAGGGCTCTCAGTTTAGGGAGAAGGTGCTTTCCACTTTACCAGCACAAGCTACGTGGGGCCCCAAATCATCTGCTGTGTGCCTGCTGTGCTGTGGCCAGTGGAGCTGCTCCCTCTCTTGCCCTGGCTTTGTGCCTCCTAAGGCTGACCACCAAAGGGAGGGGGCGTGTTCCTACTGTCTCGAGAGAGGACATGAGCAGGGGACAGGCACCCATCACTAATTTATGGTTCCTGGGTATGGTTTCAGAGAGTTGAACTCCACTGTTCCCCATGGTTCCTGCAGAACTTCTCCACTACCTCAGTTTAAGCCAAGAGATTGATCCCGATTGGAGTTACAACCCTGTGACTTTATTTCACTTTTTTTTTCTTGAGGTAACTATGGGAACCAGATCGATGGCATGACCAAACCCACACTACGGAGGAAGAAAGAGGGAGGGGATGGGCAGGAGGAGGAGTCCGAGCTGCTCCAGAACTCAAGTGAGGATGAAGGCGATGAGGATGGAGAGCTGGTCTCTGTTTCCTCATCTCAACCCGTGAAGCCCCTGGTCACAGACAGGTAAGTGTGCACGCCTGGCCACTGAAGTGCCACTGGGCAGAGATGTGGCTCTCAATTCAACCATGGTCTGTAGGTGTTCCCACATGCCCTGGGTGTCCGAGCTCCCACCGCCCTCTGCAGAGGTGAAGTCAGTGCCCTCACGGGGCCTGGAGTCATTCAGCCAAAGAGACCTGGGAGCAACAGGGGTGACCAGATCTCCATGCCCTCTAAAGATTAGATACCACCTTGTGGATACCTTGACTTGGATACTACATTCTGCCAGATGAACCCCCACCCCATTCCCTACAGTTCTGAGCATTCCTGTGGATTCTCTGATGTCCAATAAGGGCTGAATTTACCTCCCAGTCTACCCTACAGAGGACATCCTCCATCTCTACCCTACAAAGGACATCCTCCAACCACCTGGCCAGATGTGCACCCAAACTCATGGCTCTCTGATACCTTTAGCGCTCTTCACCTGTGGCAAATAGGGATGAAGTTAACCAGTGGATTCAAAAAATCGTTGGTGGGCACTGAAAGAACAGGTTCGCTTCCACACACACGTTTTGTACGTTTGGGGAAACCGGTCTATAAACAGGTCCTTCCCTAGAATCGCTGCCACCCTTGGTGGCACAGCCCAGTACTGCACATCAGGGAGGAGAGGTCTGGGCTTTGCATCTGTGCTCTCTCCAGCTGCCCCACATATAAAGACGTCATGGGAACCATGTGGAGAAAAGGATAAGTCCATCTGGAGATAAGACATAGGTTTCAGTCGTGAAGGCAAGTTGTGCTGAGACAAGGTGCCTTTCTTCATCACTTGGGATTTTAAAAGCTGGACAAGGTCACAGACACACAGAGGGGAGAAGATACGAAAAGACTGCTGGAAGAAGTTCTTGAGAACGTGTTAGGCAGGAGATTGGGGTAAAAGACTTTAAGTCCTCTCCTCCTCCCTCGTTTTCAGCATCTCTCTTTTGGGCAGTCTGCCTGTCCCCATCGCTTACGGTCATTGACAGCCACGCTCTGGTGTTTAACTGATCCAGGACTCTGCAAACTGGGCCCTGCCCTGGGTCTGTCGATGCACAGCTGGTTTTCGGTGGACAAATCGCTTCTGTTCTCTCTGCCTCGGTTTCCCCAGCTGTAAAATGAAGACAATTTTTTGTGTCCGCTTTACAAACTGCTTTGTGATGTGCAGGTAGCAGCCACCCTAAAATACAGACAAGATCCAGACAGCTGCAAATGTGATTCTGGTGGGTGCTTTCCACCCCAGGCAGCTGGGTCAGAAAGCCCCAGACTGCAGGGGATCAGCACACGCGTTTCGGGATGGCTGGGCTGGGCTTCAGCCGCAGCCTGGATTTGAATACAAAGGACTAGTGCTAAGGAAAGCTAATTGGATTTAACCTGATGAGATATGCTTAAAGTGGATTTTAACTGTGTTATACCAGTGGATAGATGTTAATAGAATTAACCGGCTGACTTAATTTAATCGGGAAATGAAATAAACCACACTGAATCGAGGGTATTTGAGCTCCAGATAGAAGTGTCTACCTGAGGTTCCCACACTTGTTCACCAGCTCCTTGTCAAGGTGAATGCCGAACGGAGAGGAGAAGCACCCATGTATTTTGAGCCTGTCCCCTGGACTCTGCCCCTCATGGTCTCTCCCCCGTCTCCATCCCCTGGGTGCCGGGAACCTCATGCTCAACTATGGGGCTCTGCTGACACCTTCTGGCTGGGAGCGTCCTGATGGCTTCATAACGATGAGCTGAAGCTGGTTTTTAATTAAGGGTGATCCCAGGTGCAGCAGGAATCACAGACTCGTTTAGGTTGGAAGGGACCTTTCAGATCATCGAGTCCAACCATCAACCCAACACTGCCAAGGCCACCACTACCCCATGTCCCTCAGCACTGCGTCTGCCCGGCTTGTAAATCCCTCCAGGGATGGCGACTCCACCACTGCCCTGGGCAGCCTCTGCCAATGCTTCACAGCCCTTTCCGGGGGGAAATTGTTCCCAATATCCATCCTAAACCTCCCCTGGCGCAACTTGAGGCCATTTCCTCATGTCCCATGGCCTGTTCCTTAGGAGAAGAGCCCGACGCCCCTGGCTCCCCCCTCCTTCCAGGGAGCTGTAGAGAGCGAGAAGGTCTCCCCTCAGCCTCCTTTTCTCCAGGCTGAACACCCCCAGCTCCCTCAGCCGCTCCTCACAGCACTTGTGCTCCAGACCCCTCACCAGCTCCGTTGCCCTTCTCTGGAGAGTGAAGTTCAGGATCTGCAGTGGATGGATCCCAGCTCATAGACAGTGCTTAGGCACCCAAGAATCATAAACCCATTCTTCAGCCTCATCCTCCCTCTAACTGTACCATGACTATTACCACTCCATCCCACCAGCATATGGAGACCTCTCAGCTCTGCAAAGGGTAGAGACCTCTGCCTCCTGTGACGGCCAGGACGCTACAGGAGATGCTCAGCAGCATTCAGAAAAAGGGTTTTAGTAGGAGATGGGAGTGTTAGCACCATGGAACATCTCTTCTGCCTCCTCTTGCAGGAACTACTTCCACCTGCCGTACTTTGAGAAGAAGCCCTGCATCTACATCAAGAGCTGGTGGCAGGACCAGCGCCGCAGATTGTATAATGCCAACATCATGGACAAGATTGCGGATAAGCTGGTCAGTACGTACTGGGGAGGGAGGGAGGGAGGCAGCTTGGGGCATGAGATTGGCATGAGGCACCTCCAGGCTCCCTGCACATCTCTACAGCTTGGCACAAAGCAGGGACAAACAGTGCAAGGACCCACGAGAAAACCTGTGCCAGAAAGGGAGAAGTGTCCCAGCGCTAAATGCTCCGCAATTTGAATGTCCAAATCCTAAGAGCTCATTGAATTTTCTGTGGGTCAGACCCGTGGTGTAGACCTTGGCCAACTAGCCTCATGGAGGGTGGTGGAGCCATTCCCATCACCCAGAGCCAAATGCGTGCCAGACCTGAGCCCTGAGGCCGGCAGGTCTGGAGAGGCAGCAGATGTTTCCCACTGGCAGCCCCCACAGGGCTGCTCTAAGCGGGGTTGGACCTCAGGGCAGACCTTGCCCCATGGCGGGGCTCTGCCCAACCACCCCCTCACTGCTTCCCCCATTGATGCCGCAGGAGGAAGGGCTCAACGATGTGCAGGAAATGATCAAAACGGAGAAGCTGCATCCGGAGCGCCGGCTCCGAGGGGTCCTGGAGGAGCTGAGCAGTGGGTGCTTGTGAGTAAAAGATGGGCGAAGTTGGCACACTGCAGAACCCTGCTCTCTGCTGGGCTATGGGCAAGGTCATGAGCATAAGCCCACTTTGCCTTATCCTCTGGACGACGGGCAAGCGTTTCACTGCATTGGGTCAATGCCGTATCAGCTGCCTTCTGGCTTGGAGCATGGGTGAGGTGGTGGTGCTTACACCTGCACCCCAAAGACCCCAAACCAGCGGTGAAAGCCTCAGTCCCGTGGCCTCCACAGGCTGACACCCCATCAGCACCTACTCCCCATGCATGACACTCAGCATGGGGTGCAAACAGGACACTTGGCCGTGATTGGGTTGCAAACTTGAGGGGGGAATGAGGGCATTTTCCTCCAGTGAGGCACCCTCCTGCTGGCAGGGATCCAGCCAGCCACGGCTCCTTGGGGAGAGCCCATGGGCTGCCACGGGATTCATGCTGCCAACCTTTCCCACCAGGCGCTTCGTGACGTTGGCTGACAAGGACCAGCACCACTCTTCCCGCACGAGGCTGGACCGGGAGAGGCTCAAGTCCTGCATGCGGGAGCTGGTGAGTGGGATTCAGCTGGACAGGGAAGGGGACTCAGGAACTGGACCTTGTCAATGTGGTGGGGAACTTTGGTCTGCAGGTGTGCTGGTTTCCAGTCTCTCTGCGTTGAGGATCTGAGGTTTATTTCTGAAGAGAGAAGCCCAAGACCACTTGAGTCTTAGAATCATAGAACCACAGAATTGTCTCGGTTGGAAGGGACCTTTAAGACCATCCAGTCCAACCATCAACCCAACGCTGCCAAGGCCACCACTACCCCATGTCGCTCAGCATCACGTCTGCCCGGCTTTTAAATCCCTCCAGGGATGGCGACTCCACCACTGCCCTGGGCAGCCTCTGCCAATGCTTCACAGCCCTTTCCGGGAGGAAATTGTTCCCAATATCCATCCTAAACCTCCCCTGGTGCAACTTGAGGCCATTTCCTCTTGTCCCATGGCCTGTTCCTTGGGAGAAGAGCCCGACCCCCCCTGGCTCCCCCCTCCTCTCAGGGAGCTGGAGAGAGCGAGAAGGTCTCCCCTCAGCCTCCTTCTCTCCAGGCTGAACACCCCCAGCTCCCTCAGCCGCTCCTCACAGCACTTGTGCTCCAGACCCCTCACCAGCTCCATTGCCCTTCTCTGGACACGCTCCAGCCCCTCAATGTCTTTCTTGGCGTGAGGGGCCCAAACCTGGGCACAGCCCTCGAGGTGGGTCCTCACCAGTGCCCAGTGCAGGGGGACGGTCACTGCCCCACTCCTGCTGGCCACACCAGTGCTGGCACAGGCCAGGATGCTGGTGGCCTTCTTGGCCACCTGGGCACTTGACCACCACTTGAACAGGTGCCAGGTGCTCTTGGGTCCACACTGCTGCCTCCCCTCCGCCAAACTCCTCTGCTTTGCCTTGGAAAGACATCCAAGAATAGAGAGGAGGAGCTACACTCCTGTCAAACAGCTGAGGAAGCTGGGAAGGAGGGATTTAGGGGAACCCTGCAGAGCAAAGCTGCTCCAGGAATAGACATGGCCTAGATGTTTGGGGCTGGTAGCCCAGCTCCTTGCAAAGGAGTCAATGTGCAAAGGAGACGTACAAAGAGTCGGTGGCTGATCCAGCTGGCACAACCAAGGACACTGCCTTCAGTAGCCAGCTGCATCCTACAGAGAGATGAATTTAACCCATGAAAGCCTCCGCGTCCCTTTTTCTGAACTGTCAGGTGCTGATTTACAGCTGGGTCAGCAGAAGGGGAGAGAAGACCATTAACACCAGGCTTGAAGCCACCCCAAAATGCCCTAAGCACAGGTGACACCTCTCTACCTTCCGCTGGGACAGACATCTCTGCACTGTCAGGGGTCCTCCCAGCATCCTGCCAAGGTTGTTGAACAGGTGTCAGAAGTACCATCATCAGGATGCAGGTGGTGGGATTAAGGCATCTGCCTCCTCGCCACCGCTTCCCAAACGCTGGGGACCTGCCTGGTGCTGCTCCCTTCCCTGTGCTCCTCCCTTCCCTGTGCTCCCTTCTGCTCCTGCTCACCTGACGCCCTGGGTCCCCTTTGACCGCAGGAGAACATGGGGCAGCAAGCCACGACTCTGCGGTCGCAGGTGAAGAAGAACACCATGAAAGACAAGCTGAAGATGGTGCAAAACTTCTTGCAGAAACTCCGGTTCTTGGCGGACGAGGTGAGTCCCTCCGCACAGAGAGAGGGTGTTAGATGGGCCAGCAGCCTGGGGGGGATGGAGACCTCTCTGCAAACCCTGTAGGCAGGAGAGGTCCCTGGTCTTGTGCAAGGAGCTGCTCCAAGTCTACATAATGCCCCATGCCTCCAGGCTTGCCCGTGCTCTGCTGGGTTGGAACAAGTCAGCACTAAAACGAATTTAAGAGCCCTTCCCAGCCAGTAACAGAGCTGGGTCCTCGTGCAGGGGAGCTGAAGGCAGTTTTTCCAGCCCCAACCATGGCGAGGCCATGCAGTTCCCTGGGGGATTGGTCATCGGAAGGTGGCACATGTCCATACAGCGCTAAAGTCAGCAGCAGGGAGCCGTTCCTGACCATGGCTAGGTAGGGAGTTGTTAAAGTCAGTGGCTCTTCCAAGGGCTGTGGGATAAAGCCCTGTCCTCTTGCGGAACTCAAACCGTCTAGTTTTTATTGCTGCAGCGTACTCTTGCTTCACTCCAGCTCACGGGTAAGAGTTAATAGTCCAATATACTAGAGTTGAGTTGCTCATGGCATTTCCAAAGGAAATATTTTCCAAATATTTTTCAAACACCTGCAAAATATTTTTTCCTCTTTCAGAGGGAACCATATCCACCATTCTGTGGATATTTTTACAGCTTAGGACTGGGTCAGCCTTTGGGGATTATCACAGAATCATAGAATCTTCATGGTTGGAAAGGACCTTTGAGATCATTGAGTCCAACCATACACACACAAAAAAAAAAACCCTACAATCTCTGTCACTAGAGCATGCCCTGAAGTGCCAAATCTACAGGTTTCTTAAATACCTCTAGGGACGGTGACTCACCCGCCTCCCTGGGCAGCCTGTTCCAGGGCCTGACCACTCTTTCAGTAAAGTAATTCTTCCTAATATCCAACCTAAACCTCCCCTGACGCAGCTTCAGGCCATTTCCTCTGGTCCTGTCATTGTTCACCTGGGAGAAGAGGCCAACACCCTCCTCTCTACACCCTCCTTTCAGGGAGTTGTAGAGGGCCATGAGGTCTCCCCTCAGCCTCCTCTTCTCCAAACTAAACATGCCCAGTTCCCTCAGCCTCTCCTCACACGACTTGGTCTCCAGACCCCTCACCAGCTCGGTCGCTCTCCTCTGGACACGCTCCAGCACCTCAATGTCCCTCTTGTACAGAGGGGCCCAGACCTGAACACAGCGCTCGAGGTGAGGCCTCACCAGGGCCGAGTACAGAGGCACCATCACTTCCCTACTCCTGCTGGCCACGCTGTTCCTGATACAGGCCAGAATGCTGTTGGCCTTCATGGCCACCTGGGCACACTGCTGGCTCATGTTGAGCTGGTTGTCCACCAGCACCCCAGGTCCTTTTCTGCTGGGCAGCTTTCCAGCCACTCTTCCCTGAGCCTGTAGCGCTGCTTGGGGTTGTTGTGACCGAAATGCAGGACCTGGCACTTGGCCTTATTAAATCTCTTACCATTGGCCTTGGCCCATGGATCCAGCCTGTCCAGGTCCCTCTGTAGAGCCTTCCTACCCTCAAGCAGATCAACACTCCCACCTGGTTTGGTGTCGTCTGCGAACTTACTGAGGGTGCACTCGATGCCCTCATCCAGATCATTGATAAATGAGGGGTCCATTATTGACCCTCATGGAAGGTGTAGCTGTTGCACCTCCTGTTCTCACTTCCCGTGGTGGGCTCCCAGCCTCAACTACATACCCCTTGCTACAGCAAGGCCTTCCTTGGCTTTGACTCACCACAGCAGAACATAACCCAGACTATAAGGTGTGATGGGACCTGTCCAGACAGGCAACCTCTTCCATAGCAAGGAATTGAAGGTATGGCCCCTGCCCCACAGACCCCATCGCCACTGAATGAAGAGAGAAGGAAAATCTTTAGTATTCTAATCCAAATTTTTTTTTTTTTTTTAGATTAGAACAAATGTAAACCCCAGTTTCTTTCCCGCTAGGCTTTACCCCACTGTGCTTAGCTCTGAGGAGCTTTTCTTAAGCAGACGAGCTTCTGCAGTGGGAGGCTCAAAACCATTTCAATGGCCCTAACGTGGCAGTGGGTACATCCGTCTCCTGGGGCATCTGTTGAATTTGCCTTCAGAAGGTCTCCAGCCCCGCTGGTGCCTCGGTGGTCAGAAAGGGCTGAGACACTGACAGGGCTCTTCGCTGCTGTTCACAGCCCCAGCACACTATTCCCGACATCTTCATCTGGATGATGAGCAACAACAAGCGCATTGCCTACGCCCGCGTCCCTTCCAAGGATATCCTCTACTCTATTGTGGATGAGGAGATGGGCAAAGACTGCGCCAAAGTGAAGACCCTCTTCCTAAAGGTGCCAGTCTGTCTTCCCTGGGGGAAGTGCAGCCAGGAGGAGGGAGGTGGAGGAAGGGCAGACTGGGAGGATGGGAGATGGAGATGAGAGAGCTGGGTATCCAGTTTTCTGGGGTTTGAATACTAAGCAAAACAGACCCATGCTCTACTGGTAGGGGTGGAAGTCTGCTGCTAGGAAGTGTGACCCACTGATCTTACCCCACCTGGTAAGTGAGAAATGCCTGGAAGGAGAAAGGTGTTTGATCCAGCTGGCCACAAAAGAGGATGCTGGCTTAGAAAGAGGAAGCCAGTGTGGTGGGAAGAATATAGTGCATGAGTCAGAGTGGTGTCATGACCAAAAATGATGAGGGCTGGGTCCTTGGTTTTAAGGGGCAGGGGTAAAATCAATGCACCAGGAGCTGGATGCTGCAAGAGGTGGTCTGTCCATCTCTAAGGGCTTCCCTATATCCATGTAAACTCCTCTGTCCTTTGTGCCCAGCTACCTGGGAAGAGAGGGTTTGGACCCGCTGGCTGGACAGTTCAGGCCAAGATGGAGATGTACTTGTGGCTGGGCCTCAACAAACAGCGCAAAGACTTCCTGAGTGGCCTGCCCTGTGGCTTTGAGGAGAAGAAGACCGCCAGAGGCCAAAACCTGCCATCCTTCCCACCCATCAGCCTCCTTTACACCAGTAAGAGCTTCCTGCCTGCGGTGGGTCTGGGGACAGGACATGGAGAGGGCAGGAGGGAGCCTGGCTGGACACCACTTGGGCCAAGGGCTTCCAGGAGCTAAGGGGGAAGTAATTCCAGTAGTCCCAGTCTGAGGTCCATGGGGAGCTGGGTGTGGGAACTGTGCACCCTCTTCCTTACCCAGTTCATAGCTGTCATTCTGCACATAGCGAGCAGGACGCTGAGGAAGTCCATATCCATTCAGGACTCATGTTTTGAGCCTATATCCTTCACCAGTGCTGGCCCTGAGCAAAAGCATGTCCCTGAGACCTCTCCCTGCAGGCTGAGCCCCACGGCTGGGCTCCAAAGTTGCGTATCGAGCTGTCTCACTTCCCCTCTCTCTTGCAGAGAAGCAGGTTTTCCAGCTGCGAGCCCACATGTACCAAGCCAGGAGTTTATTTGCAGCCGACAGCAGTGGCCTTTCAGACCCCTTTGCACGAGTCTTCTTCATCTCCCAGAGCCAATGCACCGAGGTAAAAACCGTCTCCTGACCTGGAGGGTTGGGTGAGGCTCTGGCGTTGCCTGTCCCATCAGCTCTCCATCCTGCTCCCTTGCCATGGATCTCGTGACTGCTACTGAATCAAGGATCAGGTTGATCGTGGGGCCCTGGGTTGGGAAGGCAGGCACAGCACTGGGGTTTGACTGACCCCAGGACCCCCTTCCCCAGGAGCACCTTCATGTCCCCCAAACCAGCACACAGCATGTCCCTGTGGCCATGATTCACCTGCCTGGTTAGGAGAAACTGGAACGTGTTGAAGTGCGTCTTGTGTCTTCCCGTCCCAGCTTGAGGGCTGCCAAGCTTTAGCAAGCCTGGTGGATGCCGGAAATAATTTGTGTCTGCTTGCCTGCTGTTGGGTTGGGTTTTTTTTTCTCAGAAGAGTCCTTGGGAGATAGCCCATGCCTCACTGGTCCAAAAAAACCATGCAGCAGCCCACTAGTGCTGCCAGGCTGAGACCAATGCCCCATCTGCTGCCCTTCACAGGGCTTAGCCCCTATCTGGAGCAGTAAAGTCTCTCTCTCCCGTTCTTCCAGGTTCTCAATGAGACCCTTTGCCCGACCTGGGACCAGCTGCTGGTCTTCGACAATGTGGAGCTGTATGGAGAAGCCCATGAGATGCGGGATGACCCTCCCATAATTGTTATTGAGATCTATGACCAGGACACAGTGGTAAGATGAATCCCAGCAAAGGAAAATGTTTATGATTTAGATGCTGCAATCACTCCTGAGTCAGAGGCCAGGCAGATGGTGCAGCTCTTCTCCTGACTCTTGGAAGATGGTCCCCTCCACATCTCCCATGACATGAGCAGCCTCTGCTGCTCATTAAAATCATTGAACCATAGAATGTGTTGGGTTGGAAGGGACCTTTAAAGGCCATCTCATCCAATCCCCCTGCAGTGAGCAGGGACATCTTAAACTAGGTCAGGTCGCTCAGAGCCCTGTCCAGCCTGGCCTTGGATGTCTCCAGGGATGGGGCCTCCACCACCTCTCTGGGCAACCTGTGCCAGTGTCTCACCACCCTCAGTGTAAAGAACTCAGACTCGACTTAATATCTTATTTTTGGAAACTGAAGCAAGAGCTTTTGTGAGGCTGGAGGCAAAGAGACATTACCTGAGTCTTCCCCTTTAGAAAAGCTGCTCAGCCCTGGCCTCCTTGCTGTCCCAGCCCCAGACCACCTCCTTCCCCTTATTTGAAGAAGCCGGGAGTGAAAGTTGTGACAGAGCTTTGGTGTCCCAGGCCCACTGAGGCTTGTTCTGACCACGATGGGGGAGAGCTGTGGCGCTAACGTGGAAGACCTCACGTTGGGTCAGCAAACCCAAGTGCTGTCTATGCCTCTCCAGGGCAAAGCTGACTTCATGGGCCGCACCTTTGCCAAACCGGTGGTGAAGATGTCAGATGAGCACTACTGCCCCCCGCGCTTCCCCCCGCAGCTGGAGTACTACCAGATCTACCGGGGCAACTCCACAGCAGGGGACCTCCTGGCTGCCTTCGAGCTGCTCCAGGTACCGGCTGGCCAAAGCCACCCCAGGCCAAGGGAGGGAAAGGATGGGATGGAGGGTTGCAAGAGAGCAGGGATTAATCCGTGCTTATATATCTCAGGTGCTGCAAAGAGGAGGTAGTTCATACATCCTAGAAAAGCTTGAAGGGTTTAGCAGAGCTACTAGCCCTGTGATAGGGAAGCTCCTGCCCAGTTAAGCTGGTCAAGATGATGTGCCATGAGTCCCAGACATCCTTCTGGACAGGACACCCCACTAAAATGTTGCGTTAGCCCAAACTCTACGTCACCACTGGGATACGGGAGTTGCCAATGGGAGTCCTGGTGTTCTTGGACACGCCAATTTGAAGGTCTCAGGAAAACAGGGTGTGAATTCATAGCAGCACCCCAATAATATGGTGAAATTTTAGCCTCATAGTCTGTGGGGGTGGCACAGTTAAACCCTCCTGCTTTCGTGCTTCCTTTCCCATACGCTGACGCTGTTGTATTTGTATGGACACGTCTCAGCGGTCTCCTGGTGTGCAGGGGGGATGAGATGTCCCAGATGAAAAGAGAGAGGCCCCAGCAGACTCAGCGCCGTGCTGGTGGGTTCAGATGTGCGAGGACTGACCTGCCAGAGGCACCTCTGACGCAGCTGAGCACAGCCAGGGGCAGTGGTCCAAGGCTGGCCGAGGATCTGTGCGTGCGGGGAGCAGACAGTGCATGGGGAGGGGGACCCTTGAGGACTACATGCTCCCTCCACCCCTTTATTTCAAAGTAGACTTTCCTTTACATGCCTGTCTGTCTGCAGTCTCTTCAGATGCCCTATGACAAAGGCAAGCTCAGGGCAGCCCTGCAGGCTGCTGCTGAGCCTGGTGTCCTACTCCCGCGGGTGCTTTTCCCATCTCCTTTGGCTGCCAGGGCAGGTGCTCATCCAAGCCCTTTTTTACCCCCAGCTTTCCTTGCAGTGGGATGGTTTCTCTAGGGAATGGCTGACATGGGATATTTGATCTCACTCATGTCCTGAGTTGGAAACAGGACCTGAAATCATAGAATCACAGAATGATTAGAGTTGGAAGGGACTTTAAAGCCCACCCAGTGCCACCCCCTGCCACAAGCAGGGACACCTCCCACCACACCAGGTTGCTCCAAGCCCCGGCCAACCTGGCCTTGAACCCCTCCAGGGATGGGGCAGCCACAGCTTCTCTGGGCAACCTGGGCCAGGGGCTCACCACCCTCACACCAAGGAATTTCTTCACAATATCTCACCTAAATCTCCCCTCTGTCAGTGTAAAATCCTTCCCCCTTGTCCCACGGCTCCCCTCCCTGATCCAGAGTCCCTCCCCAGCTTTCCCGGAGCCCCTTTAGGGACTGGCAGGGGCTGGAAGGTCTCCGCGGAGCCTTCTCTTCTCCAGGCTGACCCCCCCCAGCTCTCTCAGCCCGTCCTCCCAGCAGAGGGGCTCCAGCCCTCCCAGCATCTCCGGGGCCTCCTCTGGCCCCGCTCCAACAGCTCCGTGTCTCTCCTGTGCTGAGGCCCCAGAGCTGGAGGCAGCACTGCAGGGGGGTCTCCCCCGAGCAGAGCAGAGGGGCAGAATCCCCCCCTGGCCCTGCTGCCCACGCCTGGGCTGAGCTGTTGGACCGTTTCTGCATCTCTTCCCACCCAGCCCAGGCAGAGGCAACTCTTTGCAGGAGGAAAAGGGCCAGCCCTGGGGCTGGGGTGCGTTGGTGGGCTAAGTTTGCTCTGCTGTTGGGTCTGTCCTGTGTGGAAGCAGAGCCCTGCCCAGCACCTTCTGCTGATGTCTACACCTTTTCCCAGAAGAACCTGTGCTGTATGATCAGCTGGATGCTCACCAACCCTTGTTGCTCATGCACCCTCTGAGACGACACAGACCCAGTGCACGAGACCACGGTGTGCCAGTTACAGCCCAAACTGACAAAAAAAATGGTTCCCAGCAGCTGAGCACCAGCTCAAAGGAACAGATCCTAACCCAGGCTGCATCTCTTCCAGATTGGCCCTGGGGGCAAGTCAGACCTGCCCCCAATCGACGGCCCCACAGATATGGACAGGGGCCCCATCCTGCCGGTGCCACTGGGGATTCGGCCGGTGCTGAGTAAATACAGAGTGGAGGTAATTGCCTTGGGGCATCAAGTTTTCATGCTGAGTGTTGTGTGGGGCAGGAGAGCCTGTCCACAGGCGTTTGAAGGTCGGGAGGGATCTCTGAGGCTTGGATGACTCGCTGGGCACATCAGAGGTACACATGTAGTACATCTCCACCCAAAGCAGTCCCACAGGTCAGGAGAGCTGCATCCCACCAACCTCAGGCATCAAGGGCAGGATCCAATCCGGGTCCCTCTCCCTTGGTTGTCTTGGCAGGTGGTGGTGATCCAGGCAATACAGTGACGTTCAGGGCACAACTCAGCCATGGTTGTAGGTATCTCTGCTCAGGAGAGATGCTGATGACCAGATCTCCAGGTCTCTAAAGGGATCCTAGCTCCTGGTCTTCCAGACACTTGCATCTGGTTAAATAAATCATATTCCTCTGATGTGCAAGGTGAATACAGCCATGGAGAACGAGGAGGTGGGAAAATCTCTGTTTAGGGGAACTTTTGATCACGGTGGTGGTCCGTTATCCCAAGAAGGGAGAGGCAAGTTTCCCCAGTGATACTGATAACATTTTGACAAAATGACGCCAGTGCTGAATCAAGAGCCACTGTGGACGGACAAAGCTGGTCTGGTCCTGCTCTATGGAGTCCCATGGCAGAAAAAGGCCAGAAAGGGAGAAAGGCAGAAAAAGGCCAGAAAGGGAGAAAGGCAGAAAAGGGAGTTGAGGGCAGCAGGCTGAAGATCTTAGGCTGCTGCAGATCAGGCATGGGGCAGAGTATGTGGGGTATCAGAGAGAGACTTTGCTGCAGCCATGAGCCACGTGGAGGAGGAGAAGATACCTCCGGGATCCACCACTGCCCGGGCAATGACATTTGCAGTCAGGTCCCTTCTTCCGGGGGATTTGGAGAACCAGCTCCTTTGACTCCAGCCAGGGACAGTCCTTCTCACATTCATGCCCTTCCTTCTCCTCCTCCTGCTCCCCTAGATCTTGTTTTGGGGGCTCAGGGATCTGAAGAGAGTGAACCTGGCCCAGGTGGACCGGCCTCGTGTGGACATTGAGTGTGCTGGGAAGGGTGTCCAGTCATCCCTCATCCAGAACTACAAGAAAAACCCCAACTTCAGCGCTTTAGTCAAGTGGTTCGAAGTGGTGAGTGTTTCCTCTTGCCCCCGAGCCCTCAGCTGAAACCCAGATTTTCTGGAGCCCAAACCATGGGTCATAGCCCCTTTGCTTCAGTCTCCCCACAGCAATGAAGGATGTGAGCTCCATCCCAGTTGATGATGGCCTTTGAGGGCTCCCAAGCCATGCTGGAGCTGCTCCAGACCTCTTCCTCTAACACAATCCCTGTTTCAGTCCCTACTGGCCTTTCCAACCACCAAAGTAGACATCCCACAGCCCACACCCAGCCTTTGATAACCAGCTCACCTTTGCTTCCCAGGACCTCCCGGAGAATGAGCTGCTCCATCCACCCCTCAACATCCGGGTGGTGGACTGCCGGGCTTTCGGGCGTTACACCCTGGTGGGGTCCCACGCCGTCAGCTCCCTCCGAAAGTTCATCTACCGCCCACCAGATAAGAAAGCCCAACATTGGAATATGACAGGTACCGGGTTTGGACCATGGGGACCTGACTGGTGTGGTTGGTCGGTGAGGCAGTGTGTGGAGAGGAGGGAGATGGGTAGAGGGTTGTAAGGACTATGGGATGTTGCCTGCAAAGAGGGAGATGGGTAGAGGGTTGTAAGGACTATGGGATGTTGCATGCTAAGAGGGAGATGGGTGGAAGGTTGTAAGGACTATGGGATGTTGCCTGCTTGTTGGTTAACCAAGCAGTGCTTCAGGGTTTGGGTCAAGGGGGTGAGAAGGCACAGGGTGAGGCCATGATTCCCCTTTGATTTTTTTGATCCGTGGGTCTCACCATGATAACGTCATGCTCCCCCTGATACCTGTAAGAGAAGAAGGGCTGGTTCACCTCTGACATCTCTGCAGCTTCATGACTCTACGCTCCCCAAACGTTCCTCCAGACTGGGAGATGAATTTGCCGCGCTCCGTGCCTGCTGCTGTTGCTATTATTTGAGTAAAGAGTAAAAAATAAAAGCTACAGAGTGAGGCCACCCTCTCAGTCCCAACCACCACTCCACCTACCAGCACCCACAGCAAAAGCCATCACAAAGCCACTTTCCTTGCTCCCAGCACAGCAGCCAAGGGCTTGGTGAGCTGCAGGAATTGTTCATCTGTCCCCAGTCCTTGGTGGAAGCGGAGGCCCCCTTGGCTGGGCAGAGACAGGAGACCTCTGGGGGGATTGCCAGGGGCCACCTCTGGTTCCAGCCAGAGGTCTGGACCTGTGGTTGTGTCCATGCCAGCTGGGACTTTCAGGGCAATCGTCTTCTCTGCATCTTCTCCTCTGGAGGCTGGTGCAGTTGAAAAAGAGCCAATCCTTCTCATTATCTGCTTTTCTTCGCTATCAAAGGGGTTTTTAACCATGCTGTAGGGGTCTGTGCTCATTTCCTCCCCTCTTCTTCTCTGACCGAGGTGGTCACACCTCACTCCTGCATCAATCCTGTAGGATCTCACCTGAGCTCTCAGTTTCTCCTCTACACTATTCTCCTCTCTTCTTCTTTCTTCTTCTCTGTCCTCTGTCCAGCTAAACACCTCAACGGCTATCTGGCAATGGCCAACGGGGCCCATCGCTCTCGCCCCACAGGGGAGATCGTGGTCAATATGGAGCCTGAGGTTCCCATCAAGAAGATGGAGACGGTGGTGAAGCTGGAAGCTGTGAGTATCCATATGTCAGCATAACCTTAGCATCTCTTTCCTCACTGAATTGCCAATCTTTGAGGGATTCTACCCAAACAGAGGCTACCTTGTCATGCTGAACATGAGGTTGGGCTGATGCCTGGAATGAAGAGCCTTGTGTCGTTGTCAGTCCTACTAATTGTCCTCTTTCTGTCCTGGCTGAAATTAGCTGGTGTTCGCTGCCCAGAAGAGGGCTGTCCTGGGCTATGCAAATTAGACAGCTTTTATGTTTTCCTTAAAAAACAGTCAGGTGGGAATGAGCACTGCCCTGTCCCTGTCTGCAACCAGGGCAGACACGAGGGACCCATCCGAAGTTCCCCATCCGCGGAGCTGCAGCGACCCTGCCCTTTCCAAGCACGCGGCATTGTCTGCAAGCAGTCCAGGGCCACGCAGATTTCCCTGCTGCTTTTTTCCCTTTTACAGTGGTTTCGAGGCACTGGGATGGCTGCGTCAGCTCTCTGAAATGCCTGTTCAGCAGGTCCAGGTGGGCGGTCAGTGCCACGTCACTGCTCAGCGAGCCTGAGCCGTACGGCACACGGCAGATGCGCATGGCATAGAGCTGGTCCAGGCACACAGAGTCAGTCTGAGGCACTCAAAGCCCTTCAGATCTATCGTGCTTGCCCTGAAAATACGGCACTATATGTAATGGACAGGCGATGTGTCCAGAGGCATCAGGCTTTGTTCACACTGAATGTGCCTGTGCCC
This sequence comes from Alca torda, assembly GCA_008658365.1. NCBI lineage: Eukaryota > Metazoa > Chordata > Aves > Charadriiformes > Alcidae > Alca > Alca torda. The sequence goes on from CM018078.1 coordinate 124,769,660, forward strand.
ATCTTCTTGCCCAGAACAGGAATTGCACCTCCTTCTACATACCCTTCTGCTCCAGAGCTTCCTCCACAGAAAGAAACAGATTTCTTTTTGCAGGGGGCCCTTTGCAGCAACACCGAATCACAGAGTGGTTTGGGTTGGAAGGGACTTTAAAGATGATCTCATTCCACGTTCCAACCCCCTGCCCTGGGCAGGGACACCTCCCACCAGACCAGGTTGCTCCAAGCCCCGTCCAACCTGGCCTTGAACCCCTCCAGGGATGGGGCAGCCACAGCTTCTCTGGGCAGCCAACATGCACGCACAAGCAGCACGTGTCCATACGTGTGCCTACAGGCACGTTGTGGGCTCCGAATATGCACAGCCCCTCACTTGTGCGCATTTACAGGGAGGTTTCAGCACATACAAAGCCTCACAAGCACATGTGTGGAGATACATGCACGTACACGCACCCCACAAGGTCTCTGGTGCATTCACACACATGCACCCATATGTAGAGGTCCTCCTATGTGCACGAGAAGCTGTATCATGTATGTTTGCTCACACAGCTTCATGAAAGAGGAGCTACAGGGTGTGTGTCCATGGGTCTGTCTAGAACGCCCCAGAACACGCGTGCTTCTTGAAATCTACCACAGTAACTTGCAAACCTTCCCAGCCAGACAAAAAGAGCTCCAAGAGAGCAGAAAGGTGTTATCCACGCTGAAAGCCAAGGTGTCTTTCCAAACTCAGTCCCTCGTTGTCTGGGACTGTGGTTCTTCCTTAGCAGAGTGCAAGAAAGACGTCTCCCACGTGGAGCTGGGTTTGGACAGGGCTCTTCATTCAAGGCTTCATTCAGGTTCAGTTCCTTCATCCTTGGGGAGCTGCCTGGGACTCCTCATGCATGCACGTGCCAGTGTGTGTTTGTACTCGGCCGAGGCTGCGCTGCTAACCTGCTCTCCCTCTCCATCTCCCCTTCCACCCCGGGCGGCAGAACTCAGATGCAGTGGTGAAGGTGGATGTGGTAAGTGATGGATCTGCTCTGCATCCCTGCTCCCAACCCTCCACCCCCCATCCTACCCTTCTGTGTGGCTTTCAATGGACCATGCCTCCTCACCAACCCCAAGACAGGCGAGAACCAGCGTCCCTTCATCCCAGGGCAGAGACAGAGCAGCGTTGTCTCATCAGTAGATATGGCAGTGGCCTGGTTCCTGCAGCTTGGGAAGCTCTTCTGGGCCAGCCCTTCTCAGGCCAGCTGTGTCAGGAGGAGCAGGGCAGGCAGCACCCAGTGGGAGAGATGCTGGTTATTCCCACCACAACCAGATACCAGCAGCAAAAGGCTTTATTTCACCACTAAGTGGACCCAGGGTACTTTGAGGGGCAGAGGGAGGATTGCCACCGTGTAAGATTCCGGCGCTATAGCCTGGGAAATGCATGGAGGAAAGGGATGATGGAAAGGAGGGGATGCCTACGGACTCAGACACTGTGTCTCTCTCAAGCCTTGGGCATCTTGCTCTGCTCTGTGCCTCAGTGCCTGCGGCTGTCAAAGGGGGAAAGTGCTAATGAGGCCACCCAGCCTGGAGGGTTCTGCCTTCTCAGGTGCTTCACCCACCACATTTGCCCTTCAAGGGACATTTAACATTCATCTGACCCCTCTTCTTGGGGAGGGACTGGTTGCAAGGGCATGTAGCATTAGGACAAGGGGTGATGGTTTAAACTAGAGCAGGGCAGGTTTAGATGAGACATTAAGAAGAAGTTCCTTACAATGAGGGTGGTGAGACACTGGCCCAGGTTGCCCAGAGAGGTGGTGGAGACCCCATCCCTGGAGACATTCCAGGCCAGGCTTGATGAGGCTCTGAGCAACCTGATCTAGTTGAAGATGTCCCTGCTCACTGCAGGGGGGTTGGACTAGATGGGCTTTAGAGGTCCCTTCCCACCCAACACAGTCTGTGATTCCATGATTATTCTTTGTCTTTGCTTCCCTTGTCCCTGCAGTCTGAGGAAGAGAAGGAGAAAAAGAAGAAGAAGAAGAAAGGAGGAGGAGGAGGAGGAGGAGGAGAGGAAGTAGAAGAGGAGGAGCCGGATGAGAGCATGCTGGACTGGTGGTCCAAGTATTTTGCTTCAATTGAGACTATGAAGGAGGTGGGTGCAGAGCAGAGGAGGGGTGTGCGGAAGGGGGAAGAGGAAAATGTTTCCTGCCTGTGAGATCTCCCTTATTTCCAGCTACTTCCAAAGGCTTGGGGCTGTGCTGCTTTCCTTGATGACCTTGCCTGATGGTCGGCATGGCTTTTTTTTCACCTGGCGGAGCTGAGCAGGACTTGAGTTGCACTTGGGGTGGGCTGGTTTTTGCCCAGGTGTTAGCCAGCATTGGTGCTGGAGGCTGCACTTGAGAAACTTTGGTTTCTCCAACACTGCCAGAACCTCGCTGGCGGCTCCGACAAGGGGAGTGAGCTGCCACCCTGGGTTAGGCAGGTCCGGTGAGCACAGAGACCTCGGCACAAGCACCCACTCCCTCTTCGCTTCATTTCTCCCCCAGCAACTCCGGCAGCAGGAAGCGGCCGCAGCAGAGGCGGAGGAGAAGGAAGAAATGGAGATCGCAGAGGGTAAGCAGGTTGAGAACGGGAGAGCATGGCGGGGGAAGGTAGAACCAGGACTCCTTTTGATTGCTTGGGCATCCCTTTCGGAGCCTACTGCTGCTCTTCTGCTTGTTCCCATAAGTTCCCAGCATGTTGTACGTCCCCACGCAGGGTCGATTTTCATGAATGCAAGGCTAATGTGGGCTGCATTGGGCTAACGTGCTAATACCAGGTGAATCCAAATCAGAGCGTGGTATCATGGCAGCCTCCGACCCATCCGGGCTGGGAGGAAGGCCATGCCCAAGTCATGCAGACTACTCACCAAGGTCCGTGTCGTTGTCCGAGGACATTTTTGTGCAATCACAAGTCAGTATATCACTAAAAGTCCCGTCGCTTTGGCCGTGCAGATGTATTAGCTGTAGTCTTCAAGGATGTGTGCTTGGAGTCTGTTGAGCACACCAAATAATACTTCTAGGTCACCTTCATGGAGTTTCCCCACCCTCGTTTTGCAGGAGGCATAAATTTATTTTTATTTTCATTTTGCTCCAGTTTTACAAAGGGAAGATTCAACCAGACAAAAGGTCTGGGATTCATCTAATCTGACGCCTTTTACCTGCATGTAGAGGCCTCCTTGTCTGCTCTCCTGGCACAGGCAGTGAAGAAAAATACACAGTTTTAGGGCAAGTTCTCTGACCTATTTTCAGCGCTATGTTATGATAAGATGAACAGTGCCCTACGTGCATTTTTCTCTGAAGGAGGGCAGGGGTCTGTGGCTCAGATGGGGTGTCGCTGATGTCTAAAGTTGGCTGAGATGAATTTTGTACCGCCAAGTGATGTGCACCAAGAACACTGGTGAGGTGGGACATGTTGGTCAAGGGCGACTTTGTCCATTTGCAGCCTGGAGGCTTCTTGCCAGTCCCACCGGCGGGGCCTGGAGGGGTTTCCATGAGGGCTCTCACCCGTGCTCTCCATATGTTCAACGTCCCCATGACAGCGGGTTGCTGTCATGCCCGGGCAATGCAAAATCCATTAGCTGAGAAAAATACAGAGCCTGGTTTCTTTTGGAAGACTAGTCTTCCTATCATGAAACAGATGAGGCTGGCTCTTGCTGACCTTGGAGACAACCCTGAGCAGCTCCTTCCTGGACTTGCTGTCCCAGCAGGGTTGCTGGGGAGTGTCTTGTGATCCCCACTGTTTTATTTCTGTCCTCTGAGAAGGATCTACTCCCTCTTGGCACTCCCATTCCTTCCTCCTCTCCTCTTCCACATTAAGTCTTTGTCATCTGTCTGTCCTCATCTGCATTGCCCAGCAGTCATGAAAGCTGGCAGGGGCAGTGAGGGACGGGGATTGTAGAGGGCCGGGAGAAGTTTTCTTTGAACATGCCTTTCCAGGCAGCCTGTTCCCAGCGTAGGTGTTGTCCCTGGCCGGTGGTTGCTCTGAATAGAGACCCTAACAACCTGTCATTGCAGCTGGTCATGTGTGACACCTCTCTAAGGGCTCTGGTGCTGGGCATCAAGCACTGTCCCCTCCGCGATAACTAGGCTGGGGTTTTATTCTCCAGGCTGCACACAGCAGGAAAAGCCTCCAGTAGAAGGAAGAAAAGGGGATGCTGAGGGCAGGACCAGGTCTTCTCACTGTTGTTGAAGCTAGCCCAAGCCTAGCACTCTCAGTCCATTTCGTAGTCCTCCAGATGACTTCTTCTCAGGTCAGATTTGGAACCTCCCTGCACAGACATTTCTGGGCTCCTGGAGGTGCTGTGACCTGGGCAGCAGTGGCCAGAGTCAAGGAAAGACAGGAGACGGCTGGGGTGGGAGCTGCAGGCAGTAGCAGCTGTCAGCTTTCATGCTCCTCCTGTTTGAAGGTCTTTGATCAAGTCCCCCCTTCCTTGTGTCCTCCATCCCTCCTCTCCCTCATTTCCATCTCCTCCCTCCCCGCTGCTTCCCCTCGGACTCAGAAATCAAACTTGATGACTCTCCCATGAAAGGCTCCAAGGGTCAGGGGAAGAACAAGGAGAAGTCCAAGGCACCTAAGGACGATAAGAAAAAGAAGCAACAGTCAGCCCCTGAGCTTCCTGAGAAGAAGAACAAGCAGAAGATCGATGAACTGAAGGTGTGTGTGTTGGCAGGGGAGGAGGAGACCCTACCTGCCCAGTGGGAGGTTGGAAGTCTGGCAGGATGGCAGTCCCAGCCATCTGGAGATCAGAGCAGGATGGATCAACCCTGCCTGAGGCACCTTGTCTATCTGAGGGGTATCTAACCCTAGGTGAGATGTGCCTTGGGACTACCATAGTCAGAAGGAGTCAGAGGTAACAAGCTTTACAGAAGAGGGTTTGCCCTGGGAAAGGATCATCTTTGGGTCGGGCAGGGTGCTGGATCATCTTGTCTGGACCATGCTTTTGCTGAGAAAGGTTGGACCAGATGATCCTTGAAGTCCCCTCCAACCTGTTATTCTATGACTGGGACAGCTTGGATGTGCCCTGGCAGGACAGGAGAGATTTCCAGCCTGGCTATGGCTGGCCCAGCCAGGACTCGGGGCAGGGATGGGCACTGGTTCAACGTACTGGCCCATGGCGGTTCTTAGGATTAATGTAATTTGTGATTCTGGGGTTCAGGAGGGGTTTGAACCTGGGTCTTGCATGGAGGGGAGACAGCCACCTCGCCCATTCAGCTGAACTTCCTTCTTGTACGTCATCAGTTTGGGGAGGTGCTTATGGCATCAAGATCCAAGCCAATGACCCTGGAGATCCTTTCTCTTACTAGAGAACTGGACGTTGAGAGCTGAGGTGTCCATCTTCTCTCTGAGTTGACATGAGTAGTCACCGTATCTTCTTCTCACTTTTGGGGTTTTTTTTGCCTAATTCACCTCCTTTGACTTTCTGCCATCTCAGGTCTTCAACAAAGAGCTGGAAGCAGAGTTTGATAACTTTGAGGACTGGCTGCACACCTTCAACCTGCTCCGTGGGAAGATTGGGGACAACGACGACAATGCAACAGAAGAGGAACGGATAGTGGGGAGGTTCAAAGTGAGTTTGGTTGCTGAGTCCGGCCAGGGCAGGGGCAGCTTGGGAAGCCCTTGCCAACAGGTTTCTCTGCTGAAGCTGGTTTAGCGGGAAGGGGTTGGATGCAATAAAAACCAATTTTCATTGACCCAGCTGCAGGCACCTTGCACGGAGGGAAAGCCAGAAATCAGATGCCTTCAAAGAGCACATCCACAGAGGTGGTGATCTGCAGGCAAACAGGCCCTCGATGGTTCTTACAGAAGGCTGAGGGAAAAGCAGCTCCTCTTTCTTGCCCACTGTGGAAATAAGTCGTGCCCTGGGTTATCTCCGTGAACCATTTTTCACCAACACCAGTCACCTGGGCTCATGGCCATGTTGCACCATTGCCAGTCCCCAGGCAATGTAGGAGCACATCTGTCAGATACAAGGTTCTTGATCAAGAACCTCTTTGAGGGTGTGATCCTGGCCAGATGAAGCCTGATGATGCCAGTTTTGCCCTTTTTTTTGCTCAGCAGAGGAAATGAGCAGGCAGGTCCCCACCTTAGCTGGGATCAGATGCTTAGGGAGCATAGAAATCAGCAGTATTTCGTGTGGTAGTTCCTATATTTTCCAGCCCACCCTTTGATTCCTATTATTTTGTCCTCCTGTCGGTTTTACTCTTGGAAGTCCCTGTCCATGAGCAGCTTGGTAGCCTGATTCCTCTGCGGGCCTCCTTTATAGAATCATAGAATCATAGGGTTGGAAGGGACCTCTGGAGATCATCCCGTCCAACCCCCTGCCAGAGCAGGGTCACCCAGAGCAGGTGGCACAGGAACGCGTCCAGGTGGGTTTGGAATATCCCCGGAGACGGAGACTCCACCACCTCTCTGGGCAGCCAGTGTCAGGGCTCTGCCACCCTCACAGCAAAGAAGTTCCTCCTCATGTTTAGGTGGAACTTCCCATGTTCCAGTTTGTGCCCATTACCTCTTGTCCTGTCCCCGGGCACCACTGAGAAGAGCCTGGCCCCATCCTCCTGACACCCCCCCTTTCAGTATTTACAAGCGTTGATAAGGTCCCCCCTCAGCCGTCTTTTTTCCAGACTGAAGAGACCCAAATCCCTCAGCCTTTCTTCATAAGAGAGGTCCAGTCGTCCAACATCTCTGCTTGTGGTTGCAGCCCCTGAAGAGGTGGAGGAATTTTCCAGATCTGGCCTGTCTGCTCCAGCACGTGGCTAGAAACAAGGATATTGGCTGGGTGCTCAGGGAGGGTGGTTTGGGATGGGTCTGCTTACCCTGAGCGCCTGGGCAGCAGGGCTCTCATCGGGCTGTGCACTCCCTCACACCAGGGCTCCATGTGTGTCTACAAAGTGCCGCTCTCTGATGATATCACCAAGGAGGCAGGATACGACCCCAACTTCGGCATGTTCCAGGGGATCCCCAGCAACGACCCTATCAACGTGCTGGTCCGAGTCTACATTGTGCGGGTGCGTATAGCTGTGCGGCGTGGCAAGGCGTGATCCTGCGCTCCCTTCCATGGCGCACACCCAGCAGCTGGTCCCAAAGCCGTAGGGATGTTGGTTTTCAGCTCTCAGTGCTTCAGGGCCAAGGATGCAGCGTGAGGACTGAAGCAACTCATTGATGGAGACTTGAATGGCGTCTCCATAACTGTGTGCTCCGAGCACTGGGAGCAAGCCAGATCCAAGCTCCTGCCAGATCCAGAGACCTTTCTTCTGGTATGTAGGATGGACCAACGTGTCTGTCCTAGTGCTTACCTCAGGTTGGATAATTTGGATCAGCCTTGACTGTCAGGTGCTGGTTCTTCAGGTAGCCATGACACCCCAGTGAAGCACATGCAGAGCTGAATGGGAGCTGGCAGGGTCTAGTAGACCTGGTTGAACGTCATGGCACATCCTTGAACACGCCCTGAGCTAACGTGTGTTTCTTCATACGGAGCATGCTGTGGAAAAAGTCTTTTCCTGACCCCTAAACTAGTCACCCTTGTGTCCCTGAGCATGTGAGTGAGGTACGGTAACCAGGAACTTGAGAGGGATCTCAGTCCTGCTAGAAGCACCTGGGCTGCTCTTTGTCCCAGGCTTGTCCCGGTGTTTTACAAATGCAACCTACTTTCGGCTACATTTCCCACTAGCCTAATTCTCCGTCTAGTGCTGCATCCCGTTGCCCAGCGGGGTAACGAGTCTCCCATCCATCACCAACAGACTGAGGCTGCAATGGCAGACACCAGCCTGGGCAGCACCAGCAACCACCAGCACTGGCCGAATGTGTCCTAGCATGGGCGTCTGCTGTTGTGTGCCATGATGGAGGTTGGGACTGAGGAGTTTGGGGATATTCACCCCTTTTATGGGGAGAAGCCAAATCCCTTGGCCCTACTGTAGTGAGTGGAGAGAACAAAGGGGACAGTCTTCTTGACGTCTTGGTCAGGTTGTTGCTGTCAATCTTTCTTTAGAGGAGCCTGTTTCTTTCCACTGATGAAAGAGATGCCAAAGGAGGCTGTGGTTACATCTCTCTGAGGGGACACTGCCAGCCCCAACCCCTCCCCATACCAGGACAGGGATTAACACAATGAGGATTTATCCCCAATTTAAACCAAGACATTCTGATTAGGGGGACCGAAGTGCTTATCTGCATGCCTACGGCCAGGCAAGGCCAGATGGTCTGAGAGATGGAGAATGGGGCCATCGCCGAGTTCTTCACTGCTGTGGACAGCACTGATACATCTCATCTGTTCTCTACAGGCCACGGACCTCCACCCAGCTGACATCAATGGGAAAGCCGACCCCTACATTGCCATCAAGCTGGGGAAGACGGACATCAAAGACAAGGAGAACTACATCTCCAAGCAGTTGAACCCCGTCTTCGGAAAGTGAGTTGCCCCAGCCCTGTGACCTGTCTGCACCTGGAAGGGGTGAGCTAAGCCTGAGCCAGGCTTGCCAGCTCTTGGACCCGCACCCCCAGCTGTCCCCCAGCTGAGATGGGACTCATCACACAGAACTTTCCTTGCAAGCACTGTAGGCATCCTCATTTCAGCCATCTCTCCTTCGTTGCCAGCATACGGTCAATATTGTAAAGGGTGTCTAAGAGACGCCCATATCTGATGAAGGTTAAGCACTTACTTTAGGGATCATTACGCCCAAACTCCAGTGAGAGTATGGCCGGGCTCTCCAGTGACACACAACTTAGTTTCAGGGCTATTGAGACATCCAGGTCAAGCAATCACCCTGTGCCACCTCCTGTCTGGGGCTGCTGGATCTGAAACAGCCCACGCAGAGAATCAGTTAAAACCCCTACCTCGGATGTCCTGCAGCGGTAGATGCACATTGAACACTGTCCACAGAGCGGAGCAGACCCACCTCTCTGTCCTGAGTAGCAGCCAAAAACCTCCAACAGCTTTTCTCTTTCCCCTGGCCTTAGATCCTTTGACATCGAGGCCACCTTCCCCATGGAGTCCATGCTGACAGTGGCGGTGTACGACTGGGACTTGGTGGGGACTGACGACCTCATTGGAGAGACCAAGATTGACCTGGAGAACCGCTACTACAGCAAGCACCGAGCTACTTGTGGGGTGTCGCAGACTTACTCCATGTACGAGCAAAGCTTTCTCTGCCCAGCCTTCTGCCTGTCTCATCTTCCGCACCAAGCCGGGATCTCCCGCAGGAGTCTCCCTCCTTTATTGCCTACTAATGGAGGAATCTGTGCATGCCCTCACTCTTAAGACAGGTTTTGTGACCAGCACAGCAGGGCAGCAGTGGAGTGGGTTGTAAGGAGCCCAAGGCAGGGAGAGAGGGACCGAGGGGCACTGGTGGGACTGGGTAGGGTGGTGGTACCAGATCTGAAATGGCAGCAGGACCAAAGGAGCGATGTTGGGCATCAGGAGTCAAGTGGGGTGCGCTGGGAATGTCAGATCTGAGTCAGCACGGAGTCAAGGGGCTGGGGTGGGGGGTGTTAGCGAAGTGTAGAGTGGGGGTACGGAAGGACCTGGTCTGCTCTGAAGGTTCATGCTTTCTGCCTCAGATCCTTCCCCTGTGAATCCTGGCTCCTTCATGGCAGTAGCATTTGTTTCGCTGGCAGAGAGGAACAAAATCGCTTTTTCCTCCGTATCTTGTTACCGCTTCACTGACCTTGCCCTCCTATTTGCAGACACGGTTATAACACCTGGCGTGACCCCATGAAGCCCTCCCAAATCCTGTCCAAGCTGTGCAAAGACGGCAAGGTGGATGGGCCGCACTTTGGGCCAGGAGGAAGAGTGAAAGTTGCCAACAGGGTCTTCACCGGCCCCACGGAGATTGAGGATGAAAACGGTACCTGCCCCATGGGATGAAGGTTGTGGAGGGCAGCAGGGGTCTGGGGTGTCCCCTCTTCAACCAGGATTGGAGACAGATGTAATGCCCTCATCACCCTAAAGCAGCACAATCACTCTCCATCCACCACCTTAAATGGACCTTCCAGTATGTGGCCTGTTAGACAGGGTCTTATAGACCTCCCAGGCCAGTGGGTTGCTCTTAGCATCACTCATGGGCGTCCATGGTGTAGCGTCACCAAAGCTGCCTTTGAAAACTTCCTCCTGGAAGCGTATGCCCAAGGAGAAATGAAGACAGCCCACCCTGGCCTTTCCAGGGTTTAGGAAGCCATTCTCCATGTAACTGCAGCCCCGAACTGTGGTTGTGTTCCCAACACACTCACATATGCTCAAGAAAGATGAAGGCCGGCCAGGAGGGGTGCAGAAGAGGAGGAGAACACGGTCAATAGTTATGGAGCTTGTTCAGCCTGGGAAAATGCAGACTGGCAGAGGATCCAGACCTTCTGTAAAGAATATGGGTTAGAGAGAGGAGAAAGAGAGGGGTTAGCAGGTGTTGGCTGAAGGACAGAACGTGCACAAGGGAATGGAGAGGAGTAGCTAGTAGTCGGATCTGCCCCCTTGGAGTAGGGGTAGAGGAATGGGGTTATTTGCTGTGCCTGGGGTCTCTCTGCCCAGTTCTCCAAGCTCAGCCCTCCCTTTGCCCACGCAGGTCAGAAGAAGCAGACAGACGAACACCTGGCCCTGACCGTGCTGCGCCACTGGGAGGACATCCCACGGGCGGGCTGCAAGCTGGTCCCCGAGCACGTGGAGACGCGTCCGCTGCTGAACCCCGACAAGCCGGGCATCGAGCAGGTCCCCAGAGCCCCAGAGCAGGAGTGGTGGCAGCCCACGCTGCAGAGCCTCCAAGCAGGGAGCTGAGATCTCAGCCGTAACCCACCTTGTCGTGGGCAGCGGAGGTGGGGGAGGCACCCGCAAAGTGGCACTTGGGCATCAACAGCCCTTAACAGTCACCTGTTGACCCCAGCGGGGTGGCTAAATTTTCGGTGCCTTCATCCATGTCATACCCCCACGTCCCTCGGTCCCCTGACTCCCCATGCCTGTGCACCTCAGCACCACACCACGCCATGAGACACTTCTTCTGCAGGGGGTGGAAAAGGACTCATGGCATGGGGGAGCCCTGCCTTGCCCCATATCTGGCAGCCTTCAGTGCTGCCCCACATCTGGCATGGCCAGGCTGATGTTGAAGAGGAACTGGGAGGGACACTGCTGGGTGCAGGGGACAAGGAGGGTCCAAGGGAGCTGACTGCATCTCTTCCACCTTGCAGGGTCGCCTGGAGATGTGGGTGGACATGTTCCCCATGGACATGCCAGCGCCTGGCCCTGCCATTGATATTTCCCCCAGGAAACCAAAGAAGTAAGGAACCTCCCGACCCACCAACCCTGGGGAAAACTGAACACTGGGGATGGAGCCCTGCTTCTCCCCTCTCCTGCTGCTGCTCCGTGGCCCGGCCCAGCCCAGCCCTCTGCGTGGGCACCTCTCCTATGCTGGCATTTCCAGAGATCCCAGGGCTGGAGGCATCAAGAGATGTCTTTTCCTTCCAGAGATGCTCCTGAAGGGTGGTATCCCACCTCTTCCATCCCCTGCAGCTCCCAATCTCTCTTGTCTGTGTAGACCAGGAAATTAATTAATATTACCCATTAATCCATCGCTGAGGAGCAATTGAAGGATCTGGGACTGTTTAGTGTGAGGAAGAGGAGGCTGAGGGGAGACCTCATCACTCTCTACAACTACTTGAAAGGACATTGTAGAGAGGTTGGTGCTGGTCTCTTCTCCCAGGTAATTAGCGATAGAACAAGAGGGAATGGCTTCAAGCTGCAGCAGGGGAGGTTTAGGTTGGACATTAGGAAAAAATTCTTCCCGGAAAGAGTGGTCAGACCCTGGAATAGGCTGCCCAGGGAGGTGGTGGAGTCGCCATCCCTGAGTGTGTTTAAGAGTCGTGTAGATGTGGTGTTGGGGGATGTGGTGTAGGGGAGAACTTTGTAGAGTGGGGCTGATGGTTGGACTCCATGATCCCAAGGGTCTCTTCCAACCTGAATGATTCTATGATTCTGTGATTATCCTGACACCCTCTTGGGCAGGCGAAGGGTTAGCCCAGAACACGACATCCCTGGGCAATTTGGATGGGCCCTTTCCCAGAGGTGACGGCTGGAGCCCGGGGCAGGGACAGAGTTGGTGAATCCAAGCAGGACAGAGCAGACAACAGGCAGCGTTATGAAGAGTTCTTCCCTCCCCGCCCTGCCCTCTCCCAACTCATTTAGAGAGAAGAAAGATATTTCTTCCCTCGACATCCCTCCCAGCCCTGCCTTACCTGCTAGACCGTGTCCTTGGGCCCCTTTTCCCACCCCCCAGGGCTGGGATACAGGGACAGCACCAGGCATCCTGGTGGGAGTCTCTTGCACTCCTGTACCCAGCAGGCGATGCCTTGGATGGAAAGAATGTCCCTTGACCCCAGTGGGCTACAGATGGGGTCTGAACTTGGAGGAAAGCTGAGGCCAAGGGCAAGGTCCGGACACGAGCATGGACTGGAAAAGCAGAGGGTTGTTTATGTTGCAGCCCAGGACAGCCATGCTCAGCAGTGACCCATGGTTGTCAAGCATTGGAAGAGGCTGCCCAGGGCAGTGGTGGAGTCGCCACCCCTGGAGGGATTTAAAAGCCGGGCAGACGCGGTGCTGAGGGACATGGGGTAGTGGTGGCCTTGGCAGTGTTGGGTTGATGGTTGGACTCGATGATCTTAAAGGTCCCTTCCAACCTAAACGATTCTGTGATTCTATGAGCTGGAGCTGAGATGTTCCTATTGATGAGCTGAAGAGAGGCTTTGCAGGTGGATAGCCTGTTTCAAGCAAGGCTATGCCCAGTTATGATCCTAGGGGTTTGGTTCATATCCCCTGTCTTTGCTGGGAGCACCAGGCACCACCCAACACTATCTGTAGGTGCTGGTGCTGGGGAGGCACAGCACGGGACAAGCTCCCACCCATGGGTGCAGACAGGAGGGGGCTGGGGCTGGAGGAGGTGGCAGGAGTCCCACAGCTGGAGATGCTCCTACAAGTCCCGCAGTCCCATTGCTAGAGGGAGAAGCCAGAGGAGGTGGGTCGAGGATGCTGTACATCCCCTTCTCCTCATCTGAAGGACTCCCTGGCACTTCTGTGCTTATGGCTGCCTTTCTCTGCCACCGTCCCCCAACCTTCCTCCAGCCTTTCCGCGGCGCAGCTGCGCCCCGTGAGGAATGGGGCTTCTGCTTTGCCTCCACCTGCTCCCGCTTTCTTGGGGAACTTTGATGGAGCTGCTTTCTCCATCACCAAAACTCCCAACCCAGACGAATGTGACTGGCAAACCCAAAAAGGATTCCACACAAAAGGCAGTGCTGGGAATATCTTGGAGCCTCTGAACCTGCTGGAGTCCCTGAAGAAGGACTGTGATGCCCATTTCTAGGGGTTGGGGGGGAAGCCCTGCTGAGTAAGGTGGGGAAACCAGGAGGAGAGCTGGACTTAGACTGTTTTACAGACCCCATTTTAGCTGCAAATCTACCAAAGACCAAGCCTGGGCTGTCCCCTTGAGCGTTTGGCTTGGGTCTTGCAGAGGTTCCAAGCGGAGGGAGGTAAAGCCCCCCCTTGCTGCTCTGCTCACCCTGCCCGGGCTGATCCGAGCTCATGGGGAGATCCCCCTCCTGTCCTGATCCCTCAGATGAGGTCTCTCTGAGCAGTTCCCTGCCGTCTCGGCGCCGGGTCCTGGTTCCAGGTGGTGTCACCCCATTCCCTCCTGCCCCTTCCCCTGCTCCCGTGCCTCACCTCCTTGTCTCCCTTCCTCCTGCCAGATATGAGCTTAGAGTGATAGTGTGGAACACAGACGAGGTCATCCTGGAGGACGATGACTACTTCACTGGCGAGAAATCCAGTGACATTTTTGTCCGGGGGTAGGTACAGCGTGTCATGCCAGCGACACCTCCTCTGCTTCGCCTGGGGTCCCCGGGGTGGTCTTGGAGCGGGGAGAGGGGGGTACCACCATGGGCTGTGGTGCCGTTGTCTTCTGTGCTGTGTTTCTTGCCTCTCCATCTCTCTCTCTCTCTTGGCTCTTGGCCACCCAGCTTTGAGCTGCGGGTGATTATCTGGAACACCGATGAGGTGGTTTTGGAAGATGATGCTTTCCTGGCGGGAGAGAAGATGTCTGACATCTATGTCAGGGGGTAATGGCCGAGGCCTCGCTGCTTGGTCCCGTCTGCCCCTCCTCCCCTTTTTTGAGCTTTTCTTGGTGCCCCCACCTGGCGTTTCATCCCTGCAACCTCCGCTTACAGCACCTGGAGCCAAAGTGGGGTTAGTTCCCATCTCTGCTTCACCCTCGTCCATCAGGAGGGGAAAGCCCCCTCCAAAACTTGCCTGCACAGGGATGAGGGGACCCACACCCCCATGACCCAGTTCTTTACAGGACCTCAAATCAACACGACGACATTCCAGCTGGTGGTTGACTATGTGGTGGTTTCCCCTCGCTCACACCTCATGCTCTCAGAATGAAACTGGGTCCCTTTTGGTGTCTCGGGTCCCGTCCAGCCCAGTGGCTTTTCCACAGTGGCTCCGAATATGAGATGCTCCAGCCCTTCCCTATCTGTGTGGTGGGCGATCGCTTGACCTTCGTGGTTTTTGCGGGGCAGAGCAGGGCATCAGCACGCTCAAAGCCTGGGAGAAGAACCCTGCACCGGGTGCCTGAGCGAGGATTCGTGTCCCTGCTGGCTGCAGCCCCCCAGGGCAAACAGACGGACAAAAACCTTAGAGCGCCCTGGGGAGATGCTTTGGCTCATCAGAGAAAGGGGCTGGGGGACACTCACAGTCTTTAAAACAAAACCGTGGTCCCCTCAGGGCGCAGACCTGCTGGTATGGACTGTTCTCCGTGTCCCTTTTGGGAATCCTGCTCACTGGAGCCAGAAAATGTGGGGCACAAGCACATAGCATGGCAAGGTGGACATGGCTACCCCATCTCCTGGGGCAGCAGGACTGGGACGCCGCTGTCTCCAGGGACACGGTGCCCATCTGAGCTGGGCACTTCACGTCCCTTTTTGCTGGAGATTGGGTCGGCAGAGACAACCCCAGCCCCCAGCAGGGCGTGCAGCTGGCCCTACACACCTCTGATGGGCTCCGACAGATGTGCCCCGACACAGGGAGCCTGCGGGGACCAGCACAGACTGACCTGCCTCCACACGGACTGCTGCCATCGGGGGAGGGCAAAACAGCCCCTGGTGGAGCGAGAAGGTCTCTAGAGCCTCCCCTGCTCCACCAGGGCGAGATGGGGACACCCTTCCAGCATGCTCTGCTCCAGACTCCCCAGCAATGCTCCTTGCTCCTCTCCATCTCTTCAGCATCTCCCTGCCCCTGAGAAAGACCTCAGACATCCCACTTGCATTTCTTGCTCTCAACCTCCCCTGTTCCTCCTAGGGCCCTCCTGCCCCCGTGCCCATTCTGCCCCTTGGAGAAGCTGCTGCTGCAGCCCCAGGTCACACCTCTTAGGTCCTTACGATCTGTCCTGGAGACAACCTGGCTGCATGGACAGGATGGTTCTGTGTCCTCTCCTCCCTCTGGTAACATGTACCACCTCTCTCATCCCTCTGGGCCCTGCAGGTGGCTGAAGGGCCAGCAGGAGGACAAGCAAGACACAGATGTCCATTACCACTCCCTCACCGGTGAAGGTAACTTCAACTGGCGCTACATCTTCCCCTTTGACTACCTGATGGCGGAGGAGAAGATCGTCATCTCCAAGAAGGAGTCCATGTTCTCCTGGGATGAGACGGAGTACAAGATCCCAGCCCGCCTCACCCTGCAGGTCTGGGATGCTGACCACTTCTCAGCTGATGATTTCCTGGGTAAGTGGAGGGTCTGCTGAGCTGGGGCAATGGGGCAGGGAGCCCATGGATGGACAAGAAAGGAGCAGCGTGGGATGAGACAAAGCCTATATAGGAACAGAACCTGGAAGGGCAGCTCTGCTCCTCAAGTCCACAGCACCCTACAAAAAAACCCCTTTAGATGCTGCTGGGAAGAGCAGGTAGGATGAGAGCCCTTGTCCCCGCTGGCGTTCAAAGGCTGCTCCTGTAGCAAAGATGTCAGCTTTTTAGTTCACAGAGCCAGTTCAAAGATGCTCTCCAGGAGCAGGAGATGCTGGCCCACCCCACCACCAGCCAAGGACTCAGCATTTTGGGGGTGACAACATCTGTGCTCCCCTTTCTCCTGCCAGGGGCTATCGAGCTGGACCTGAACCGCTTCCCCCGGGGAGCCAAGACATCGAAACAGTGCAGCCTGGAGATGGTGACGAACGAGGCAGAGCTGCCCATGGTCTCCATCTTCAAGCAGAAGCGGGTCAAGGGCTGGTGGCCATTCGTGGCCAGAGATGAGAATGATGAGCTGGAGATCACGGTGAGGATGGGGAAAAGGGAGCGATTTTGTATCTGGGGATTTCACTCTTCGCAGACACCCTTCACCCCCACCACTTGCTTCTGTTCCCTCAGGTCCCCTCTGTCACCATGTCTTGGGGGGCTGAGGTGGGGACCTAGGTCTCAGCACCACTCTCTGCTCCCTGCAGGGGAAAGTCGAGGCTGAACTGCACCTTCTGACGGCAGAGGAGGCAGAGAAGTCCCCCGCTGGGCTGGCTCGCAACGAGCCCGATCCACTGGAGAAACCCAAGTAAGGAGGAACCCCCATGGGGTGGTCCCTGGGGAGGGAGCCAGGCATGGGGAGGCGAGGAGGGGTCGCACTGGGGGATGTAGGAATGAGGATCACGGGCAGAGCCATCTCTACGGGTTCCCCCCGTTGCCTGCTATTCACTGCCCCGCTGATTTTCCTTACTTTGTTCCTCCTCTGCCTCTCTCCTTGGCTCCACCCTCTTCCCTTGGCCTCCCACCTCCTCCTCCTCCCCTCCGGTCCTCAACACCAGATTCCAGCTTCGACTGGAATCCTCATGCTCCCTCGCGAACCTGCATTACTCCACCTGACACACGTCACGCCGAGTCCCCCTGTCCACCCTCCTGATCCTCCTGGTTGGGCTCTTTCACTCTGCGCAGGCTCACCCAGGGAAGGGCATCCCGCACCTCCCTTGGCCCACCACGTCCATTGTTGCACTGCCTGCCGTGCCTCTCTCAGAATCATAGAATTGTCTAGGTTGGAAGGGACCTTCCAGACCATCGAGTCCAACCATCAACCTTCTCCATGGCCATAGCACTAACAATGGGTATTTGTTTCCCCTGCAGCCGCCCGGACACATCCTTCATCTGGTTCCTGAACCCGCTCAAGTCCATCAAATACCTCATCTGCACGCGCTACAAGTGGCTCATCATCAAAATCGTGCTGGCCCTGTTGCTCCTCATCATGATCGCCCTCTTCCTCTACAGCATGCCAGGCTACATGGTCAAGAAGCTGCTGGGAGCATGAAGCACGGGAGGTTTCCCCCATGCCCCCAGCCCCACGGCACGACCTCCCCCGGCCCCATGCCCTTCTCTTTCCCACCTCATGGGACATCTCCTTGCTGCTGTTGGCCCTCCTCTTTTGCATTCCTCCTCTGTGGGTCCCATTCGTGGCTTGAGTCCCAGAGAAATGGGGCTGGAGGACAGTATCGATCCCGAGGCTGTGCATCCTTCACCGGGGCTGGTGGAGGTGCCCAGCTGGCTACTGCTGGGCAACCAGAGCTGCCACTGGGGCCAAGGCTCGTTGGAGGGACATTCAGCAGCAAGGATGAAGCGGGGACCTGGGATGGCTGGGGACATGCAAGCCCCACTGGTGTGGGGACAGCACAGAGCGGCTCCAACGCCTGTCCCCGCTGCCAGCGCTGTCCCTGCTCCACTCGTGGCTCTGGAGGTCACTGTCCCCCCATGCCACCGCGGGGGACAGCGGGTCCTGCACCCCAGCAGCCACCAAGGCCCTGCAGAAGGTCCCGGGGCTCTTCCCTCCCCGTGGCTCTGGCAGAGGCTGGGGGGCGTCCAGCAGCTCAGACGCCTCCCGAAGGTGACCGACCCAGAGGTGGGGGTGGCTGGACATCCCCGGGGGCTCACAGGGAACCAGGGTCCCCGGCACAGCGTGAGCTCCCCATGGCCTTCTGGATTCTTGGTTTATGCTGCTTGGATTGATATGTGTTGCGGCTGGAGTCTTTCTTGCCATGTATATTAGGGAAGGGCACTTTTCTCAGCTGGCTGCAAGATTCAGCTGTGGAAAAGCCACCTTTCCCAGCTTCCAGCGTGCAAGACCCTCACTGAGTAACTGAGGAGATCTTGGGGAAGTTTTCAAGATACTACAGTTTTAATCAGTCAATAAAAGTCAACTTTCATGTCCGCATTCTCCGGCAACATCTCACATTAGTGGGGACACGGCTCATTGCTCCAGAGGAGCCCATTTCTCCCTCCCTCCGTCCCTCCCCTGTTTCCCTGCAGCCTCTCCCGGTTCCCGTGCCCGGGGCAGCAGCCTGGTCCCTCCGCTGCACAGGGAGCAAACCCAGCTGGGCCCTGCTGTCCCCTCTGGGCAGGACGGCAGTGGGCAGACAGCCACGTCCTGGGGACAGCAGGGACCGAGAGGGGCGGTGATGGGTGGGAGACTCCTGGTCACTTCATAGAATCACAGAATGATTAGAGTTGGAAGGGACTTTAAAGCCCCCCCAGTGCCACCCCCTGCCCTGGGCAGGGACACCTCCCACCAGCCCACGTTGCTCCAAGCCCCGTCCAACCTGGCCTTGAACCCCTCCAGGGGTGGGGCAGCCACAGCTTCTCTGGGCAACCTGGGCCAGGGGCTCACCCCCCTCACAACAAACAATTTCTTCCCAATATCTCACCTAAATCTCCCCTCTGTCAGTGTAAAACCCTTCCCCCTCGTCCCACGGCTCCCCTCCCTGATCCAGAGTCCCTCCCCAGCTCTCCTGGAGCCCCTTTAGGGACTGGCAGGGGCTGGAAGGTCTCCGCGGAGCCTTCTCTTCTCCAGGCTGAGCCCCCCCAGCTCTCTCAGCCCGTCCTCCCAGCAGAGGGGCTCCAGCCCTCCCAGCATCTCCGGGGCCTCCTCTGGCCCCGCTCCAACAGCTCCGTGTCTCTCCTGTGCTGAGGCCCCAGAGCTGGAGGCAGCGCTGCAGGGGGGTCTCCCCCGAGCGGAGCAGAGGGGCAGAATCCCCCCCTGGCCCTGCTGCCCACGCTGCTGGGGATGCAGCCCAGGCTGCGGGGGGTTCTGGGCTGCCAGCGCACGGTGCCGGCTCATGGCCAGCTGTTCCCCCCCCAGCACCCCCAAGCCCTTCTCTCAGGGCTGCTCTCCATCCCTCCATCCCCAGCCTGGGCTGGCACTGGGGACCGCCCCGACCCGGGGGCAGGACCCTGCACTTGACCTTGTTGGACCCCATGAGGTTTCCTCCCATCACCTCCCCAGCCCCACCCAGCTCCCGCCTGTTGGACACAGTTCCTCATTCACCCGCTCACCAAATGATTCCCAAAATTGGGCAAACTCAGGCGCTGGGTGTGGACTGGTCCCTCTCCAGCACCTGCACATCACCCACGTCCCACCGGCCATGTGGCTCAGGACTCCAGGGACACGCATTTGACCATGTCTCTTGGAGCAATGTCACGTAGAGGTTAGTTCTCCCTCGCCAGTGTGATGGGAGGACGCAGGATTTGCTTTCTGCCTCCCCCAGCGCTGCGAACATCCCTGTGCGGGGCAGGATGAGCTCCATCTCCCCGGCCCGCTCGCCCGCAGCAGGATTTACTCGATGTTCCCGCAGCCCCAGTTCGGATCGGCACCCGGACCCGCTGCCCGGGTTGCCCACCAGCGAGCCCAAAGGTGGGAGAAGGTGCCACGGGCAACCAAAGCAGATCACAGCACCCGGACTTTGGGTGCCCAGGGATGGAACCACCCCACCACCACCCTCTCAGGGACCCTGGGAAGGGTGCAAGGGCCCCCTCGTTTTGGGAGGGCGATGAGCGAGGATGCGGGGGGTGATGGATGGGGGTGAGGGAGGGATGTGCGAGGGGCTGCTGGGCGAGACTGAGCCCATCCCCGCAGCATCAGGGCACCACGGGGGGACACGGAGCGGGACGTGGCTGGATAAATACGGGTGGTGCCAACGGCAGGTACAGCCCTTCCCCCCCAATTAAGTGATGAATTAGTGCCCTCTCATGTTAGCCGCCTCTGTACGAAGGGGACGGAGCCCCTGTTGGTTTGTTTTCTTTCCTAACAAGCTCATAAAATAAAGTTTAATTCACAGAGTACGTTGTCCTGCAGATCTGAGAGGTCTCAACGGGCCGTGACAGCGGCCTGGGCCGCGGTGCGCTGCCGAAACGCTGTTGTTCTTAACAATCCCTTAAGTATATTACACCTACCGAGACAATCCTCTTAGAGGGAGGCGGCTGATACAGGACGAGGCGTCGCTTAAATACACCTAGGCTTTATCCCGAGGGAAAGCGGGCGGCCCGGAGCACGGGAAGAGAACGCAGAGCTCCTGGGCTGTGCCCAAGGCCTCGCAGCCTCCTCCACGGCTCCCAGGACATCTCCAGCCCCAGGGTCCCTGTCTCCAACTGTGGAATAATTACTAAATTGGCCGAGAACACAAAAGTACGGCGCCGTTCACACATTAAGGAACGTCACAAACTCAAGAGGGTTCTGGGGTAGGACGCAGCCGCAGCCGGCACGCGGAGAGCGCGACACCCGCGATTCCCTGTACAAGGTTGGGTGGGAAACTCCACGAGGGATGGAACAGAACGCGATCGTTCCGTGGCCTTCCCTTGTGACGAACGGCAGATATGGGAATGGGATGGCACTACGGAACAGATAAGCGGCGCTACTCACTACTCGAGCCAACATTTCATCAAATGTTGATGAAACGCCGTCCTTTGTGCGAACTTTGCTCATCACAATGTACCAAAACACACCTCCGGCCCCGAGGCCACCCGCCCCCGAGGTGCGACCGCCCCCCCTTGAGCGCACCAACCGTAATAGAAGTACTTATGACTAAAGTCACTCAAACTCCACTTGGAAGATGAAAAATAGTATGAAAATAGCCCGAGAGAGGGGGGATATCAGGGAAGACACCATGGCGAAGAACTCCATCACTGACTCCCGGGATCAGCCGACGGGCCGAGCCTTCCTTCCCCCCCATAGGGACGCCTTTGGGTAAGACTTAGATAATACCGAGTGTTTCCTCGGGAAACCTAGAAATTTCTCTAGAGAATCTCTCTCCTACATTTACAGCCAGGCTGTATCGTTTATAGCTTTGTTGCGCGTTTGATATATGTAATAATACTTTCATTTGCACGTGCTTTGCAGACAGGGTATTTATCCCCGGCAATCCTGAGAACCGATATATCCGTTGTTTAAATAAACCGCACTGTTTAAGTAGCCGGTCGTTTGGGTTGCTCACTGAACGCGACCAAAGACCCGAGAGTGGCCGTGCTGGTTCACGAGCACGACTAGACTGAAGGTGCCGTCCACTGTTAGCGTATCCGAACCGTAATAATTTAATACGTATTAAACGCGATTGGACTGATGGTGCTGGATTGGGCATCGCTCGGAATTTAAACCCAGCCGCCCCCGGCCTCCCGCCTCGGTGAGGAGTGTTAGAACGCGACGGGGGTTTATCTTCTGCCAAAACCGCTTTGCCCCCCCTTTCACGCAACACCAACGTGTCCCACGTGCTGCTCTGCACTGGCCCAGCCTGGCACCGCGGTGGCCGCTCGCCCACGCCCTGCAAAGGCAGGTAGAAGTGGCCTGGCCAAAGCCAAGCTCCCCCAGGTTTCTGGGAGCCTGGGTTGGTGCCACAGCCCGAGGGTTCCCCACCCTCTGCGGCAGCTCGGGTAGGTCCGTGGTGGGGCAGAGCCCGTGCCTGCTGCCATGTCCCACTGGCTGGGGGACAGCCGTGCCCCATGGAGCTGTGGGACACACAGAAACCACTTCCCTTGGGGAGTACAATGGCTCCTGGGGCTGCTTCACACCCCCAGTCCAAGGCCAGGCTGGACGGGGCTTGGAGCAACCTGGGCTGGTGGGAGGTGTCCCTGCCCGGGGCAGGGGGGGACACTGGGTGGCCTTTAAGGTCCCTTCCAACTCTAACCATTCCATAGTTATATGATTCTAATTTCACAGTCGGGAGAGCATGGTTCCTGCCCCAGCAGCACCATCCATCACGAACCTTTATTTAGAACCATAAAATCATCAAATCACAGAATGGTTTGGGTTGGAAGGGACCTTAAAACCCACCCAGTGCCACCCCCTGCCCTGGGCAGGGACACCTCCCACCAGCCCAGGTTGCTCCAAGCCCCGTCCAACCTGGCCTTGAACCCCTCCAGGGATGGGGCAGCCACAGCTTCTCTGGGCAACCTGGGCCAGGGGCTCACCACCCTCACACCAAAGAGTTTCTTCCCAATATCTCATCTCAATCTCCCCTCTGTCAGTGTAAAACCCTTCCCCCTCGTCCCACGGCTCCCCTCCCTGATCCAGAGTCCCTCCCCAGCTTTCCCGGAGCCCCTTGAGGGACTGGTAGGGGCTGGAAGGTCTCCCCGGAGCCTTCTCTTCAGGCAGTTCAGAGCAATTCTTCCTGTTTTCGGCAGGAATGCCAGCGGGTGGGCTGGCACTGACAGTCACCCGGGGGGGGGGGGGGTCACTGCAGGTTCAGAGCGCTGTGGGAAGGAGCAGCATCGTGGAGCCTCCGGGACCCCCCACCGCAGCACCCGTATCCCTCTGCACCAGTGGAGGAGGGCAGAGTTTTCCCAACCTTTAGCTTTCCCAATCCATTAGATTGGATATGAGGCACAATTTCTTCTCCAAAAGGGCTGTGAAGCATTGGCAGAGGCTGCCCAAGGCAGTGGTGGAGTCGCCATCCCTGGAGGGATTTAAAAGCCGGGCAGACGCGGTGCTGAGGGACATGGGGTAGTGGTGGCCTTGGCAGTGTTGGGTCGATGGTTGGACTCGATGGTCTGAAAGGTCCCTTCCAACCGAGACAATTCTATGATTCTACGATAACTGCAAAGAGGTCCCAGGCATGATGGCATCAGTCCAAGGGAGACTGGGCACAGGGGGGTGGCACTGGGGCTGAAACTCCTGGGACCACCAACTGTGTTCTCCCTTCTGGAACATGGGAAATTCCATCTCAACATGAGGAGGAACTTCTTTGCTGTGAGGGTGGCAGAGCCCTGGCACAGGCTGCCCAGAGAGGTGGGGGAGTCTCCGTCTCTGGAGACATTCCAACCCCGCCTGGACGCGTTCCTGTGCCACCTGCTCTGGGTGACCCTGCTCTGGCAGGGGGTTGGATGGGATGATCTCCAGAGGGCCCTTCCAGCCCCTGCCAGTCTGGGATTCTGCTGAGCAAAGGGCATGGAGAGGGAATTCAGGGCACGGGATGTAAATCCTGCACCTCTCAGCCAGTCCGCCGAGTGCCACAGGCCACCCACCAGAGCCAGGACCGTGTCCCTGGCCACCTCCATGTCCCAGCACAGCCCTGATCCGAAAGCTGGGTGACCTGGGAGGGCCAAGACTCCACGCACCCCCTGCAGAAACTTAGCCTGGGGCTTGTGAGGACGTTCTTCCCAATTCCTGATCTCAGCCTTCCGGGCTAAATCGCGTGTCCAGTCTCCTGCCCGGAGCCTGCAGCCACCGAGAGCAGCTTATTGCCCTGTGCACAGGGATAAGGGGGGGATCACCCCGGTTAGAGAGATGAGATATTGGGAAGAAATTCTTTGGTGTGAGGGGGGTGAGCCCCTGGCCCAGGTTGCCCAGAGAAGCTGTGGCTGCCCCATCCCTGGAGGGGTTCAAGGCCAGGTTGGACGGGGCTTGGAGCAGCCTGGGCTGGTGGGAGGTGTCCCTGCCCAGGGCAGGGGGTGGCACTGGGGGGGCTTTGAGGTCCCTTCCCACCCAAACCATTCTGGGGTTCGACGGGTCAGACACAGCCCAGGGCAGTGCCACCTTCTCCTCACCAGGTCCTGCCCCGCGCTGCATCCAGCTGCTCCCTTCCCTGCGGCTCCTCCACAAGCACCATCGCCGCAGCCTGGCACAGCAGGTAAATAAAAGCCATCGCTCCGGGGAGTGCCGGCAGCAGCTTTTCCACCTCTGCCAGGGCCAGCAGAGCTGCTGGAGGTGGGGCTGGAGCTCCAGCACAGGCACCGCTGCCCAAACCCGCGCCGGGGCTGCCTGCTCAGCAGAGAGAAAAAAGGAAAAGAAAAAAGACAAAGACCATTAAAAGGCTTGGAAAATTTTATTCTTTACTAAACTTTTAATAGTTTTTTTTTTGTTTGTTTGGTTTAAACACAATAAATATTTCAGTAACAGCATTTAAGAGACTGGAATGCAAACCACTGCAGTATCCAAACTCCCCCCGACAGGATTCCAGGGAAGGGATGGGGGGGGTCCAGGCACCACCAGGGCCACTGCCCCCAGCCCGGCTGCTCCATCGGGGCTGGGCTTAGGGGCAACCCCGCGCAGAGGTACCGAGCCCAGCAGAGCACCCCGAGCCCCGGGGGAACCAGGCTCAATGGGGCACGGACAGAACCAAACCACCCCACCAGCACCAAACGCGTCTTTCCCTGCATCATTCCACAGCCCCATGGCAGTAGGGCAGCAGCCGGCAGCTTCGGCTCTCCAGCCCCACCGCGCAGGGGGTCAGTGGGAGAAGACCAGGCTGAGGAGTCCAATTAGTGCCTCCAAATTGCTTCTAGAAGGACGATGAGGCAGCATCACCAACTCCTTCCCACCCTGCCCAGGAAAACTGACCATCCACATGGACACAGGCCTTTGGAAATGCTCTGAAGGGTTGCAGAGGAGCTCCCTGTCCTGCATTAACGGCAGGAGCCCGGAGAGCAGGGACTGGTCCCAAAACCACTCAGGTGTAAGGGTTGGGTTTGAAACGGACCTGACTGAGATCACCCACTTCTGCGGGTTGGGTTTGGCGCCTTGCTTTGCCTTTCGGTGCAGGGTTACAGCGGGGGAGGAGAGCGGTTCAGCACTCGCCCAGAAGAGTGGAGCCAAAACCAGGCTGGGACCCACCACCCTCCTCTTCCCAAGGGGCTGGTGCCAGCACAATGGGGACCTCTACCCGACCCAGCACCCACTTCAGCCGAAAGCGTGAGGGACAGAAGGTCAGTCTGAAACACTGCTGGGAGAAGGGGGGATATTCTGATTAATGAGGTCTCCAACCCAAAGCACAGCACCAGCCCCTACCAAACAGCCACCACAGCTGCCGCTGGCCGAGATGAGGGGCACGGTGGAGGCTGAGCAGCGAATGTCACCAAGAACCTCTTCTCCTGGGGCAGTTTCACCCCAACGACCTCCTCGCAGCCCAACCTAGAGACCTCTCAAGCCAGGTCTGATCACACCTGGATGGGCCAAAGGGTCTTCTTGACCTTTTCCAGAAGGAAAGAGGTCAGCACAGCACCCATCGTCACCACGTCCCACCACGAGCAGCCTCCACGTCACCTCGGCCACAGAATAGGTGGGGAACAGCAGGAGTCCAGGGCTGCAGATCTGCGCTAGAAAAGCGAAGAGTCAACGAGCTTTTTAGCTGAGCCAGCTCCACCAGCACCGACGCACGGCTGAGACGCTGCACTGAGAGATTTCGGGATGTAAGGGAGTGCTGGAGCGCCGAAGGACTCCCGCTTCTCAAGCAAGCAATGCACACTAAGCAGAAAGGAAAAAAAAAAAAAAAAAGAAAAGAAAAGAAAAACACCCCAAAACTGGGAACAAGACTCTGCTTCGGGGACGTTCCTGCAGGTTTCAGAGGACACAGAAACCCCACGTGCAGTTTTGCCATAAATTAAGGTGAGGAGAGCTCAGCTATAGCCCGTTCGCACAAAAATCAACTGTTCCCTCGGATCCGTGTGTGGAAAAAAAAAAAAGAAGATCTGAGCCAGTTTCCAAAAAGCACCACTTCTCTAGAGACTGCGCAGGTCCCTCAGAAGCAGGCACAGATGCTCTCAGAAGAGTTTTGGGGCCGTGCTAGAACTGACCTGACCGAGATCGAACCAGCTCTTGGGCTCCGAGCTGCAGGTACTCGGCGCACCTGGGAGGTAACATCAGGCCGGCTTTATTTAAGGAGCTTAAATATATGTTTCCAGAGCCTCGGAAGCTCAGGCTCACACCATTCTGCTCCCCTGGCTCTGGCAAAGCCGCCCGGATCAGGTGGCCGATGTTTCCAGAGGACAGCCCGTGCCAAGCCCTCGCAGTGACCGACCGCAGGAGAGAGGAGTTACTTGCGGCACAGCCACGCTGGGGGAAGGAAGAAGCTAAAACCACAGCACGCAGAAGGTTGGGTTTCGTAATGTTTGTATGCCCACAGGTCAGCCGTAGCGTTTGTACTTGTAAAACGCCGCTTTTAGTGCAAGAGGTGGTTTTACCCAAACGCCAGGAGGTCCCAAAACCTGCACGTCACCCTCCGCTAGGTCCCTGGATGGGCGCAGGGGTGGGAGCCGCGGTACGAACCACAACACTTGAGATGAAAAAGGCTGCATGCGAAGCTGCCTCGGCGACACAAACCCCATGGTGACACGTTGCTGTGTCCCACAAAAACCTCCTTTAGAGCCAAAGCTGCCCGGCCGCAGCGCGGTGAGGTCCAGGAGGAGCCGCCAACGCTGGCCACCTCTTGCCACCATGCAAGGACCTGCCCAGAGCCGTAGGGCTGGAGACCGCCATCCCATCCTCCACCCCTCCCTGACCACGTTCTTTCCCTGATAATACTCTGTATTGAGAGAAAATGTGCAAAACAGATTTAGGAAAGCATAAGACAGTGCCGTTATCAACTCAGCAGGTCCATCAGTAATTAGGAAATACGATTAACGCTACCCCTGGAAGAGGAGACACCACAGATCGGGTCTCACACGCCGGGCAGGAGGAGGTGGGGAGTGAGCGCATGTCCCCGTCCCGTCCCAAGGAGCACGTCCCACCGCAGGGACAGAGCCTAGGAGCAGGACAAGCAACCACCGCCATAACACAATCACCCTCAGATGCTGCTAGCGAGGGAGGAATACGTTTATTCTTCAGACTTAAAACCATTATTATTAATAAATAGTTTGTTTCTCCGCCCGCCACACGGTTCGGTCTTTCAGTTCAAGTGTTCCGCATGTGCGCCGAGCCCAGCTCCGCTCCCGCCTCCCTCCGCCACGAGCCTGTTTCCCAGCGCCGAGTTAAGGAGATGATATTTTTCTAGCTTCAAGGTGCAATAAGTTAAGGCACCAAAAAAAAAATCCAGGACTCTCCAAAGATAAAGCCTGTGCAGATAGGAAACGGTTCCAGGTTGTTTGGGGTTTTTTTTGTTTGTTTGTTTGTTTTTTTTAAGGGAGATCTTTCTCCTGCAGCACAAGTGCTTGCAGGATTGGAGAGGAAGCCCGGCTCCCACCTGTTTGTAACTCCACACAGGGGTTTTTCCAGGGTATTTCATGCAGTGCAAAAGCACCAGCTCACGGCTAGGTGAGACGACAGACAAACAGCGTATCACGGAGACAAAGTGACATCCTAAGGTTTAGGATCAGACAGGTTCTCACAGCCTTAGCACTGGCCCAGCAACGCTGCTGGGAGGAGACGGGAGGAGGCCAGCGCCAGGCCGGGGACCCCAGGGCTCAGCCATTCCCTGGGTCCTGCAAACACAGAACTAGAAGGTAAACAACCACCCGACCTCCGCTCTCCGTCACTGCTGACAGCACGATTTTGCTACCTGAACACGTCCCCCAGATAAGCATTGCGTCCCGTTTTAAGATTCCCTGTAATTCTTGTGCAAGCGTGACTCAAATTTACTCTCCCTTCACAATTATAATATTTCATTAAATAGCCAGAGTCAAAAATTCAAGCGCAGCCCAATTCATTCGTACGCTGCGGGTTTTGTTTTGTTGTTTTGGTTTTTTTTTTTTTCTGTACAACATCAGTAAAATTATATAGGAGTGAGCTACTTTATTAAATAAACTCTGAAAATTATTTGCCCGCTTCTCCCGGATCAGCCACCCTTCCGGAGATGTGGCAGCCGCACGGACACACAAGCACACAGATGCCCAGCCCAGACGATGGCCCCAGCTCGCTCCTCGCAGGGCGTACCATGACCATACAGCCCGGCCGTCACCCCCGCGCACGCGTCAGCTTGCCTCAGGATTTCAAAGTCCGCATGACAATGATTCAAATTTACAAAAAAAAAATAAAAAAATAAAAAACCAACCCAAAAAAAAGCATTAAATAGTAGTTACACTTCGAAGGTTTCCTAAAGCAGGAGTCATCTTCACCTGGCGAAGGAAAATGCGGTGACCGAGCGTCTACAAACCACGTTGCACAATAATCAGTGTGTAAGCGACTTTGTTCCCATGGTAATTACATATGCACAATCTGCTGCGCTTGTTCGCTTCCGGATGCAGCCCTTCCAGAGCCTGGGTTTAAGCTACACTCTTCATTCAAGCACAGGTCTTCATTAAATAAAGTGAACAGAAAAGAAAATCAGCATTCAGTCTTCACCACCCCACTCTAACTCAATTACAAAAACAAGTTTTAAAAAAAAGTAATAATCAATGCAATCATGTCTTTTACAAATGGACAGTAAACAAATATATCCCTGGATGAGAGATGCAGCCGCTGGGGACAACGGTTTTGAAAATGAAGTGGTATTTGGGAAGGACCCCGCCACACAAACGCCCGTGAGCTCTCTGGAAGCGCACACACGCCCGACAACACTTACTCAGGTGCTTCTCTACGCGGTGGATTTGCCGATGGTCTGGTGGGGAGGGCGACGAACAGCCGCAGCCCGGCTGCGCTGCCACACGAGGAGAGGCTCGGGCAGCACGCAACGACCCAGCCCCAAACAGCGAGTTCGTACTGGTGGGGAGAGGGGGCAGCGAGCCAGGCTGGGGACAGCCGCTTTCCGCCGCCCATCGGAGCCCAGAGCCTGCTCCCAGGCGGGGAACGCGCATGGACAGCCAGGAACGCGGCCGAGATGCGGTCCCAGGCACTCCCTGCTCGAGCAGGGGAGGCAGAAGACACCTTCCCACTTTTACGGGAAGCCAAGTCCTGATTTTTTAAGCCCCCTCCCATATAGAATATTACTAGAAGTTTTGTGTGTTGTTCTTTTTTTCCCCCTCTTAAAAAAAAAAAAGGTGCAAGTATTTACCTAAATAGGTGACTGCAGGAAGGCAGGACAGAATGTGGGAGAACCGTCACCATCTGCTCCCTACGTACCAGCCCAGGATGAGAGCTGTGTAGCAGGATTAGGGACAGACAGGAACCCCCCGCGACCACCAGGATGTTCCCCTGACCTTGTAGAAATCGGCTGTTATGTCGATTTTGGTGACGGGTCAAGATGCTTTGCTCAGGTAAAGCCATTTGCATCCCCAACCGGCTTTACCTCAGCAAGAGCTGGAGTTTGAGGTTTCACTGGGAACATTCAGCTGGTCTAATATACAGTAATAGTGACCTGAAAGGCTACCCTCCTTGTCCAGTTTCACCCAAAACCGAAAGCTTGCGTTCGAAGAAGAGCAGCGGAGGCTGCCCCGTACCAGTCATGCCCTGGCTGCACTGGATACCGTGCGTACTTGGCCCTGATGTCTGTCCAGAGGATAGGTTTAGATCTGTGGTGATGGTCGAAGTATTTACAGGTATTTGCAGCAGTTATTTACAGTACTTCTGCAGACCGCAAGCTGATTTTCTCTTCCTCCACTCCTAGTCAATCTGGCGTGGGCTTCTTCAGCGAGAAGGGCCGTATATTGAAGTGCCTGCTCAGCTGGCTCACCTGGGGACAAGGCAGACAACGGGACCAGGTTAGCAAGGAGGAAAACAGGCAGAGCACCAAACCAGTTCCCTGTATGGCCGACAAAGCCCTGCCACCTTCCTGCACACGCTTTCCCCACCATTGCCCACCTTCCACCTTCCTGCACCCACTTTCCCCACCATTGCCGCCCGCCACCACCTTCCTGCACCCACTTTCCCAACCACTGCCGCCCGCCACCACCTTCCTGCACCCACTTTCCCCACCACTGCCCCCTACCACCGCCCCCCACCACCTTCCTGCACCCGCTTTCCCCACCACCACCTTCCTGCACCTGCTTTCCCCACCACTGCCCCCCCACCACCACCTTCCTGCACCCGCTTTCCCCACCACTGCCCCCCCACCACCACCTTCCTGCACCCGCTTTCCCCACCATTGCCCCCCCACCACCACCTTCCTGCACTCACTTTCCCCACCATTGCCCCCCCGCCACCTTCCTGCACCCGCTTTCCCCCACCCTACACGCTCCCCATGGCCGCAGCAGATCTGGACCACGGCCTCTGCCTTGTCGGGTAGTCCCTTGGCTATGGGACCAGCCAGGCTGCCCTGTCCTGTCCCTGCTGGGGACAGATGCTGGGGACGGCTGGGCACATGGTCCTGCAAGGTGTAGCCTTGCTCCCTTCCCCAGGAGCAGCCTGGCCTGTCCAGGAATGGGCTCCCTCCATTCCTGCCCTCCTCAGGAGGCAGAAACGCCTGCCCTGAGCCCAGGCACGCAGGATTTTACCCTGCAGTACTGCTCCCTCTCTGCCCCTCCCAGTAGAAGTGTTAATAATTTGCTTAAATTTTGATCATCTCTGATATCTATATGAAAAAAATCACTCCCCGAATCCATTTGCAATTCAAACTGGGGGTCGGGTACTTTGCTTTGACCACAAAGACACACGCAGGAGGGTTACAGAGCCAGGGGAACCCAACACCAGGTCTTGGATAATCGGGCCCCTTTTACACCAGCCTTTGGAAGGAGCTTTCACCACCTCTTTTGGGGACATGAGAAAACCACGGAGGACTGAGAGCTGCACCAGGAAAGGAGCTTTCAGACACGGTTCAGAGAACCGCAGACAGGAGGATAAAATGGATGGTGTGGCATTGGCATCTGGTGACTGCAGAACCAAGAGCGAGCAGCGCTGAGCAGCGCCAGAGGCTGAGCCGGGCACAGAGTCGGGGCAGAGGGTTTATTCCGAATCATTACTCCCAAATTCAGAGCAGTTTGGGATTACATCCCAGTCACACAGCCTTAAAAGTCTCTTCAGCTCCAAGTTTCTTTTCCCCCGGAAGAAGAGACTGCACAGATGGGCCCTTGGAAAGCTGGACGGGGGGGAAGGAGGGGAGCAGAGCACTGGGCAGCTCACTGCAGGCAATGGGCAAGCCTGGGCAGGAGGATTACACCGGCCGATCCGTCCCCAGCTCCAGCTATGATTCCAAGACCAAATTTATTTAAGCTTCTTAGCTATTCAAATCCTTCTTGCACAGAAGCCTTATTACACTAATTGGACAGACAAGACAACCTGGCCATTACTTCTTTGCTGTAATTACAGTTCAAGCTCGACTCTGGAGGCTCCACATTAGAGCCGGCGTTCCCAGGGGACAGGGCTTCCCAAGGAGGGTATAGGCACCACACAGGGGACATTGGGTCCCTTGCCCTAGATCCTCAGCAGCTTCCTGGGGCACTTCTGATGGGACTTGGGTCTCCTCCGAGTCTGTTTTTTCTCTTAATCAAAACTCAGGGAGTCTGGCAGAGCTGGCACAGAGCAAGGGGAGCAAATCAGTCCCTGGATCTCTGCACAGCCCTTGCAGCAGGGGAGAAAGCATTGCAGCTGCAGTGTCCCCACGTTCCCTAGCAGGGACGTTCCCCCTCCATCCTGGCTCTCCCAGTGACTCCAGCGCAGGACACATCAGCAAGGTCACAGATCGAACCCACCAACCAAAGTAACACCACCAGCAGTTTAACCTTCTATACTAAGATTCCCAAATTAAGCACGTCCTGCCCGTTGTGCAGACACAGTTTCTGCTGCTCTGGGTATCTACTGGAGCTGCCCTTCCCACCGCCTGAGGGTGCGGGTCACCCGTGCTGCCTTACATCCAAGCTGCAACCGCAGCCAGGAGGAGTTAAACATGGCAGCAGAGATGCAAGTATTTGTTCCAAACTAATCTCGGGTACCACAGCACCCCGTCACGTTGTGTGAAGTTCGTTTCAAACCCACGCAAGAGCCCGCACAAGCCTCTTGCCAGGAAGTCAGCTCAAGTTGTGCACGGTCACAGAGAGCACGAGGGGAGCTTGGCACTCGTGGTTATTCTCACTGACGTTTCTGTTTTTAAGCTCCGAAGAGCTGCAGCACCCAAAGCCTGCGGTCAGAGCACGGCAGCCAAGCCCGAAGCCAACACGCCGAGTTCACCTACCACGACCACCCCGTAGTGGATGTGCGCCAGGGTGAGGAAAGCAGTTAACACGTAGAGGAGAAGCGTTTCGCTGTTGGGCACCAACCCGGACATCACCACGAAGAGCACTGCCGCTATGGGGAGCAGCATCCAGTTCAGAGGCTGGCAGCGTGTGCTGCTCATCTGACAGACGATCAGTTGGCACTGGAGGAAGATAAAACCATCAGAGCTCGCGCCCAGTACCGACCCTGCAAGCCCAGAGCTGGCCACAGTGCAGAGAGGACGGTCACACACGTGCCAATCGTCTGCACTCACAACTACCATCATGCAATTTCAGCGAGCTTCTCACTCGGGATCTTTCTTTCCATTAGAATTCCTGTGGGACACACGGAGCAAAGCCTAACGAGGCAGGAAGGCAACAGGGAAAAGGCACCAAGGGCATCTTTAGAAGTAAAAGGAGCTCCCTTGAGCTGACCGAGCCGCACCAGCGTTATCCGCACCATCAGCAGAAAATCCTGCCAAGCAGCAGCGCGAGGTGCCGGCCCCAGGGCACGGACACACAGAGCTGCACAGCTACACGTCCCAGGAGATGAGCACAAGTGCCTTTGTTAAGGTCTCAAGCAAGCAAAAATGCAAACTGCAGCTAAATCAGATTTTGACAAAAGCTTTCGTCCCCCCCTTTTTAAGTTTATCCCAAAAAAGGAAAGGAACTCCTTCCACATGAGCAGTTCGCTATTCACAACACAGAGGACGCGTGCATAAAAACACTCAATTTAACTAATTCTCTGGTTTCTCAAGAGTGAGAGCCGCAGCACAAAATTCACAGACCCCAAACCCTGTCTACTTCCCTGTTTGATCTTTCAG
Source organism: Alca torda (assembly GCA_008658365.1). Classification (NCBI taxonomy): domain Eukaryota; kingdom Metazoa; phylum Chordata; class Aves; order Charadriiformes; family Alcidae; genus Alca; species Alca torda. Next base: position 124,802,505 of record CM018078.1, read on the forward strand.
TCACAGCAAAACAGAAAAGCTGTTAAATTAATCGTGAAATATCCCTTCTCTCCTCACATTTGAGCTGGTCTTTTTCTCCCAGCTTCCCAAGCATCCTGGCAGGCTTCAGATTCCCCCGGGATAAACTGGAGCATAAAGCAAGAGCCACTTACAGAAATGTTAGCAAAGGCTGTTCCAACCATGAAATAGAAGAGCCTGGGATGGACCTCCAGGATGTCCGTCGGGGACACGAAGATCCACGTGGTGCAGAGCAGGAAGAGCAACACTGGGGACACCAGTGGCAGCATGATTTCATACACAGAGTGGTGCTTCAAGGTGTTATTTTTATAGGCCCTGAAAGGGAAGCAAAGACATGAAAATACCCGGAACCACGGCTAAAAAAACCCATGGTCTTCAGGAGAAGGCTGCAAAGTCTGATGGGCCGTCCTGCTACCCAAAACTGACATCAGTCATAGTGACGGTCAGAGGAGGAAGATACACACCTTCATTGGTAACCAAAAAACCTCTGGGTTGTCTGATTTGCTGGGTTGTGACCAGCAGGACAAGCCCACAAAAGCTGGGGACCCTCCTGCAAGACCCTGCCGAGTCGGCTGCCAGCCCACTCCTCCCACTGCACCCCGCAAACTGGGACCTTCTGGTGCGTCACAGCCATTTTGTCACACTGAAGGCGGCCTGAAAGTCTGAAAACACTAAGGAAATCAAGTTCTAAGAGGCTTTGGGGGCTGTTGCGAAGATGCTGGTGCAGGGAGGGAGGCTTGAGGATGGAGAAACTTACTTGTAGAAGTTGTAGAGGCTCATGGGCAGCGTCACCATGAGAGCGCAAGCTGGAAGAGAAAAGAGCCACGTTATTGCCCCATGACAGAGGGAGACCATCACGTGCACCCCATGAGCGGGCAAGTGCTTCTGCCCCGGTTTAAGTTGCTCAACACAAAAATAGCTCAGGGGTGCACCAAGAATAGCTCGGCACGTTTGAAAGTAGGTGCTCGTAATTCTGGTCCGAGAGCTGTAATTACAAGTCGAGGTCTGCTATAAATTAAAGACATTTCCATTTTAAAAAGTTGCATGAATGAGCCCAGTACTATGCTTTAAGCAGCTATGAAGTTTAATTATAATACTGTCTTTAATGAGACAAGAGATGACTTCGAACTCCACGTGACATGGCTGCGCACAACAATTTTCAGTCTTCCTAATAAAGCCAATTTGCTATTTCTCCCACTGCGAGCAAGCATTTCCAGTTGCCACTGTGCAAAAAAGTTCTTTTGATTTAACTTGACAAATAATACAAAGAGTCTAAATAACTTTGACATTCTAGACCTCAACAGGGAACATCATCCACTACAGTCAAAGCCCCGAGAGTCTATCACAGCTCCTTCCGTGTTTATCTAGCAGTAGGTATTTTAACAGAGCTGTAAACATTCCTGCTTTTAATAACCCAACTCCGATCCCAATGCACAAATCCAGCCAAGGCAGGCATGCTGCTCTAGTTTTCACAAAGGAAAAGTGCATTTATTATTTGTATGTTAAGTTAGACGGCTGCCAAAGGAAAGCTCAGAATATCCACCTGATGAAGAAAAATACAAGCATTAAATTTAACACAATTCAAGACGTATCGACTTGAAATCAAGCAGTTGCAATTAACCCCTAAAGAAAGGGATGTAGACCAAGAAAAATGAAATTAAGAAAGGACTTCTGAGTAAACCCAATTTCATCGGCAAAGACAGCTCTCCCCCGCCGAGCTTCGCCTGCGTTACTCCCCCCTTTGCAGTGGCTCCTTCCGACTGACCACTGGAGAGAAAGGCTGGGCTTTTATTTAACTTTATGCATTTTTTTTTAATGTATTTTACAGGATCGGCACAAAATATATCCGAAACGCGAGCATAGCGCTCTGCTCCCTTGCTCTTTTGGTCCGCACAGAGCCAGGCAGACAGGAGTTAACCTCTCCACAGTAACTCCGCAGAAGACAGCGGTGCTTTGAAATGCTGGGGAAGGGCAGGCTGCGGGAACAGCCGCAATTAGTCACTTCAATCCCAGCCAACAGGAGCTCCCATTACAGCAAACACAACAGCGTTATCACGTAATTAAGACATCGGGTTTCATTAAAAAGGTGGAGTTTAAAAGACAGGCTTCAACATGGAGCTTCTTACCAATAATCATTGCAGTGAATAGGTCTCTATATAAGAAATTAAACAGGAAAGGTGCATACCAGGCCTCAACTCCCACAATGGCCGTCACTATGTAGACAATTGAAATGGTCTGGAAGAAAGCAGAGGACAAGGAGGCGTGAGACACCCCTTGGGCACATCTGGCAGTGCCCACCTGGCAGCTGGACAAGCACGCTTTAAGCTACATGGACAAGTACGCTCTAAACTACATCATGTTCCCTCCTCCTCACCGGCAGGAAGGGGGAAAATAATCCAAAATAATCCACAGACATCCCATGTTACAAGATCAGGTCTAACAAGTGCAGTAGCTGAGAAGGACATGACAAGGAGCTGCTCCTGGCAGCAGGAGCAGAGATGTCCTCGTGCAGCTTGAACTCACGAGATGCTCAAAGCACAAAAGAGAGTTTTTACACTACGAGTTGCAGTGACCCCGGAGGGTTCATTCAGGGACTCTATCCTACCCATCTGGCGAGGCAATTACAGGGAGAAAGCTAACAAGGCATATTGCAGCTTTAGCAGTAACCCCGAAGCTGCGTGAAACGCTGCCGGGCAGCTCAGCCCTCCACCCCCTGCCCTTCTGACAAGAGGCAGAGATCCCAAAGCATTAGGGTGAAGCAATGCTTCTGGAGAAGGGTCAGAGCGGACCGGCCACGGTCTCCTTTTACTAGCAGAGACGATTACTGCAATTAATGCAGCTGCATTAATTGAACTCTCCTTCCAACTTGTTGCATTTCCCACCCAGTGCCTGATAAGAATGACGGAATTGCCCAGGTTGGAAGGGACCTTTCAGACCATCAAGTCCAACTGTCAACCCAACGCTGACCAAAGCCACCACTACCCCATGTCCCTCAGCACCACATCTGCCCGGCTTTTAAATCCCTCCAGGGATGGCGACGCCACCACTGCCCTGGGCAGCCTCTGCCAATGCTTCACAACCTTTTCCGTGTAAAAATTATTCCTAAAATCCATCCTAAACCTCCCCTGGTGCAGCTTGAGGCCATTTCCTCTTGTCCCATGGCCTGTTCCTTGGGAGAAGAGAAGAACTGTGTGCTGCGCAGGGCGGTGAGATCGCACCCTGGTTAGGAAGCACAGCCACGAGCAGGAAAGGTGAATTCTATCATCCAGAGCTTGCTCCCAGTTCCCACAGGCTCTTCAGAAAGAGCTTCCTGCAGAGAAGTCCTAATGAGAGCTGGACATGCCAACATACCTAGGGGTCCCAACACCATCAGTCTCAACATCACCTGCCCTGTTACAATGGTACAGAGGGCACCTCCCCAGGAGCCTTTGCTCCAAGCACAGCAATTAACATGCCAGTTAGTTACTCTGCTACATTTTGGCACGCATCGCGCTAGTGCCAAAAGGCACCCCAAACTTCTAGACTTCAATTTACCCACTAGTACAATGCAGAAAATTAAGTAGAGCAACAATTTAGGTGGCCAAAACACGCATCTTAGGACAGCAGAAACCAGGCAGAGGAAACACGAGGCAATATCCATTCTTCAGGCTTCGTTTTTTGTGCACAGGCCATCTACAAAAGCTACTCGGAACAAAATAAAAACGAAACTGCACAAACCTCCTTGGATTTAATGGTTTTGAGCAGGTGAACTCTAGTGCCATGACCCCCACTCACTAAAGCAATTAAAGCTCAAAGTCATGCAGTCTTATAGACTCACAGAATGGTTAGAGTTGGAAGGGATCTTGAAGATAAGTCAGTTCCAACCCCCTGCCCTGGGCAGGGACACCTCCCACCAGCCCAGGTTGCTCCAAGCCCCGGCCAACCTGGCCTTGAACCCCTCCAGGGATGGGGCAGCCACAGCTTCTCTGGGCAACCTGGGCCAGGGGCTCACCACCCTCACACCAAAGAATTTCTTCCTCATACCTAATCTAAGTCTACCCTTGGAAAGCTCTTCTCCTCCACAATGCCTGGAGACAGGCTGAAGACACCCACCTCCAGAGCGCATTGCAGTGACCGATTCACCAGGCTCTGGACACGGACCAGAGCTGCTCGCATCCCTCGCACACCTCAGCGGGGACTATGACACGCCAGCGCTTTATCCAGCTTCTGCTGAAGCTGAGCAGCGGCTGCGGCACGCACTTACCACCTGGCTGATGTCATATCCCCAGGGCAGGAAGAGGATCCCCGTGTTATACTTCTCCCAGTGGGAGAGGATGAATGAAAACAAGACCACCCACAAGAGGAGGTAGAGAACGAAGACACTGACGCCCGTGGAGCCCCGTCCAAAGGTGGAGTAGACTGTCACCACAAAGTAGACGCATGCCCAGCTGTCCAGGCCATGATCAAAGAGCTCTCCCAGGGGCGTGCTGGAGTTGGTCCGGCGAGCCTGTTTCCCATCAACGCCATCTGGGAAGAGAAGGAGAAACGGGGATTTTGCTGGACACCCTCATGCAAAGCAACAGGCCGGCTTGCGGCTGACAAAGCGTGCAGTCAGTGAAGAGCAGCTTTCACCCCCTCCATCCTCTAATGGGGAGTGTGCTTCTCACCCTTCCTTGCTCTATTTGAGACTGAAAAATGCAATAGAGTCTGACAAGATTACGTTTATTTAAACCAGACCAAAGACAGAATTTCACAATTCACCTCAAAGTCAGTTCCGGCATCCTCCTTTCACACCAGCTGCTCCGGGACAACTTCCTTCTGTCCACTTTGCCAAGCATCTCCCAGAAACTGCTCTTGCAGCCCGCGCAGCCGTTGGGTCAGTGCATGGCAGAAGCCCAGAATCAAACATTTCTCAACAGGCTCAGAGATAAGACAACACGCAGCCGCAGCGTGAACAGATCACAGACACAACCCCCCATCAAATAACTAGATAAAGTCTTACCTAACGTATAGGCAATGAAGTTGAGGAGACCCACAATGACCCACACGCCGTTTGGAACATGCTGGTGATCAGGAGCTGCAGAGATCAGAAGGACCCAAGTCAGGGCAGCTCAGTATGTACTTTGAGTGAGTTTGTTTTGGCATAAAGACTGGCAGCTCACTAAGACAAAGCACCTATACAACTCAAACAGTGAAACGGAGATGATAGCTTTCCAGGACACGATGGAAGAGCCAGGTCAATAAGGACTTTGATTTCCTTGTCCTCTGTCCCAAGCTCCCCAAAGTCACAGGATCTAAGAACTGGTGATGGCAGTTAGCAACTGTAGCCCAAATGCACGACATGGAAGTGTGTGCAAACCAGACTCTGCTCAAACACTTGCTCGTAGAGCATCAAGTGGAGCCTCTCTGAGATGTGGTAACACCCTGCCTCTGCAGACACACGTGAGGATTCCCCTCCCAGTCTCCAGTCTGCATCCTGCCAATTGAAATAGCTCCCCTTAATAACCTCTCCACCTCCTCCAGCATGCTTGGGCAGATAGCCAGCTCAGATGTCTGCAACTGAGGGAGTCCAAAAGGCACGTTTAAAAAAAGCAGGAAGGGGCATGGCTTCTTGGCAGCAGCCTAGCAGGGGGGCACACGGAGGTCTCTTAAGGGGAAGAATGATTCTGTGGAATGCCACCTCCTGTTTCCTCAGACCAGCACGATGGTGCCTTTCCAGCATCAAGTCTACAAAAGCATCCAAGGAGGGAAGGCACAAGCTTCTGGAGACCTCACCAGCAAAATGAAGTAGGACGTGCATAACACATATGTAAAAGGATCCCAAAGCCTGAGCTTCACCATGCTGTTGGCAGAGCCCAAGTTTCTGGACATCTGACGTCCTGGGGATTCTCACACTGAACTTCCTTCCCTGAGCTACTGTCAGCTTTTCTTCCTATGGCTCACAGACCAAAACTCACTTCAAAACTCAGCTAACAGCCACAGATGCCACCTGAGCTTTTGAAAGCCTGGCGTATCGACAACAGTACTCGTCTACCTATCGATAAAGGCAATGCCAAGAAACCGGTATATTTCCCACTTAACTGTGTTTTGATGATTGGCCCAGTTTTACAAGAACTAGATGAACTCTTCCGAGCAATCTAAACCAAACCAGGCAGGAGCAAAGGGAGAGAAAAATATAGAGAGGAAGCTATTGATAAGTGACTGAGAGTTATCACGCTGTATGAAACTTTTCCCTGGGACACTCCCATGAGGAAGGGGACACAACCGAACCTTTGGATTCACAAACAGATGAACACAGGCACTGCTAAAAGTTCAAAGCTGTGCATATCCTTGCAGAATGGTGAAACCGAGAAAGAGGATTTTGCCTTTGTTAGTCTGAATGTGGTGCTGGCATGTTCTTGCAAGAGGGTAATTAGCTGGGATGCAAAGAACAAGGCTCTACCTGCTGACTTCAGGGAAGCAGAGTTTCCCACGTTACCCCATTAGATTTTAAAATAGACCAGGGGCATTAAAAGATTTTAAAAAAACCTAGGGCACTGGGTTCTCGTCTGCTCTGTAGGCAGAGCCAATTCCTACTCAAAATTTTGGCCATTTCCTCCTCCACTGCCATCCAGGCACACATCCACCCAGCAGCCAGAGGGAAGGCACGTTATTCGGACAAGTCCTCGTCATGAAGCCCAGCAAGTTCAACCCCGTCCCTTCTCTGGCACAGCCACCTGCCTCTGGGAATGCCCAGACTACAAGGCCTTGTCAACGAGCACCAGAAGTCACGGCAGAGGAGGTGACAGACTTCACCGCTCCAATGCTTCGCATCCAAACAGGAACATGCAGCCTTACCAGAAGCATAAAAGTCAGGGTCGAAGTATGCCATGAGGAAGAAGTTGAAGACAAGCAGCAGGAAGCCAGAAAACGTTATCAAATTTGGGGCCAGCCAGGTAGGGAAGATCTATGGGAAAGCAGCAAAAGAACACATGAACTCGTTAAAACATGTAATAAGGACCAAGTGCTGCTCCCAGCCATGGCAGAGACCTGGTTACAATCGTCTGGGCGTTAGACAACACCGCTTAGTCGCATCTGGCACGTCACGGGGCAGCAGGAAGCTTTAGGCTGCGATGCAGTGAGCTCGGGGCAGGCTGGAAGGCAGCACCCCTTGTAATTAGTTGCACCACAAACGAAGCGGGGCTTTTCAGCTGACAGTTTTACAGAGAAGACTTTGTGGTGACTGGAGTTTTGCTGTCCCACTCAGGGCAGGACGAGGTCTCACCTTCACTATCGTGTTCCAGAAGGGATGCATGACGTACAGAGACAGGGGGTTGCTGTCCACGGCACTGTACTGTGAACGACAAGGGACAAACAAAAAACAATAGTTAGGGCTCCAACAATACTCACAAAAAGCCAGAGATCACGAATATTGAGCTTTCCACGAGGACACCTACTACCCGAGTCTTGGCATTGCAAGAACACTCGTTTCAGGCATGGAGTCTCACCAGGGACGGAGTCTCACCAGGGACAGTGCTAAACAACCCGAAAAGCTCCAGCAACACTGCCCATGGACCTGCAGAGACAGCTCTTGGGTGCAACATCTCATGTCCTCACCCAAATCCCTCCCTTCCACAAGGAGCAGCCCCACAAGAGGAGTGTGCAGCACGTTTCTGGAAGGTGGGGAGGGACTCAAGGACACACAACCACTTTTGCAGCCAATGCTCCCACCAGAGCCCTGTACCCCTATGGCCACGCCACAGGCCTGGTGGCACTCTTCACAAGCTGGAGAAGAAGTGACAGTCCCATGGCCTCAAGCACCCACACCATGGGACCAACCCACAGAGGACAGCTTGGCACGCTCTTGCTTGAGCGACCCTGTAGAGTCCTGCCCCACAAGACAGGCAGGACCAGGGACCTTCTCGGCTCAGCACCCAAAGGCGCCATGCGGAAGGGCAGGGGGAGACTTCCCCCCCACCCATGGGAGCTGGGACCATTCCTGGTCTCCAGGCTCCTCAGCTCCCACATCCTGGCACCCCTTTCACCAACTGCTGCAGGAGGGCAGCGATGAACCCCCCTTGGTGGGGTCCCCAAAACAGGAGACTGTTCTCTGACAGACAGGACGCCAACGGGGAGCTTCAAGGGACACATTTCTGTGCTGACAGCTCTGGGTGACCCAGACACAACCAGTGACTGACACCAGAGGTCCTGCACAAGAGCGGGGATGCTTCGGTCAAGTGCTAAGGCCATTGAGATGGCAGCTGCCACTGTCTCGCTCATCTCCAGTCATTTGGAAGAGACTTTCTCCTTCTGGAAAGACAGGAGATATTTATGAGCAAGGTCTTCAGCCCTCTCCCTTGTCCTGCAGATACTCCAAAACACCACACCAAACCACCACACATCCACAAGTATCCCCAAATCCCGCACATCCCATCACTGTTTCAGGCCCAGAGGCTCATTCGGCACTAAAGAGAGACACAGAGGCACCAGCTTCCCAGTGCAGCCACGCAGGTGACCTGGGCTGGTTCGTGGGCACCACGGGACATGGGGCTCCCAGCCCCACCGCAGGAGGGGACAGAGATTGGGACCAGCAAGGGAGCAAAGTGATTGGAGCAGAACAAGTGACAGATTTCACTGGAGGTAGGACCCATATCATTTTTCCTTACTTAGTTAGGGCAGAGCAGTTGGAAGCAGTTGCCTGCTGACGGGTCAGCATCTGGCTCCTTGCCCGTGTCCAGCTCGGTGAGCTGGAGTCCACGTTTCCAAAGGGGGAGGATCGGTGAGGGAACATCAGGAGGCCCTCGGGTACCCCACGCAGGACAGGCCTCAGAGGGCTCCTCTCCATTATGGAGCTGAGATTTCCTCAGAGGCAGCTGCTGCCCTTAGGAAATGGGATAGGAGGAGCTCTTCCCCCTCACCCCACTGCTTTTAGATCATTTGAGGTGGCTGGGGTGTGCACGTGGTGGGGAAAATAAAAATAGAAATAAAGATCAAAGACCCAGACAAGCCATGAAACAGTTTCCAGTTAGAAAGTTAAAGTTTGACATCATTTGGCTCTCAGGAGCACCACAAGCTGTTATCTGCTCCCCGGCTCACAGCCCCTTCCTAGCCAAGATCACCCTGTCTAAAGTCCTCTTCCCCAAGTAACACTTTGATAAGAATCCCAAGAAAAATTTCATAGGCTACAAACCTCCTCGGCTCCCATGCTCAGTGCCGAGCAGGGCAGCTCCTGGGGCCCACCCACCCAGGGTCCCCACGGTTGGGACAACGCCCCCGCAGCCCCCAGCACCAGCATCCGCTGCCATCCCACGTGAATCTAATACCAAATTTAAGAGCAGTGTTATGGAGAGCAATCAAATCAAAGCCTCCAGCCCTCTTGCACCTCCACAGATATAACCTATGAACTCCCTGAGATAAGGGGAGCATGGTTGGTAAAAGGAACCATCAGCAGAGAGCAGTTCCAGGTCCCCACCCTCCCCACGGCCTTCAACCAGTCACCACCTCTGCACCCACAGCTTCTCCCTCCCTCCGTGCTCCTCTCCTCAGATGGAAACGCTGGAAGCAAAGGGGACAGCTTATCCCTTTCAAAACCTGGGAAGAAAGTGGTGGGAAAGGGCAAAGCAACACCCCACAAGAGACGGCAGCACGAGGAAGGTCTCGCCAGGCTCTGAGCACACAGGCTAAGAGCTTACAGCATTTGTTCCTAACTGGGGGAATCCCATCCTTGGCAAGCATTTCTGTACCCCAACCAGCCATTCCCTGGCCTCCTGAGACGGATCGGTCCATCTCGCTGGGTGTCAGCCCCGTGCTTACACCCCCACGCCAGCAAACCCATTGGAGCGGCAGAGCAAGCAGCAACAAACCGCCAAACTCGAGACCATATGGAGGCGAGGTTTAAGCCCCAAGGAATTTCCATCCCAGCTTAATGCAATTTCAGGGGAGAGAATTCCAAACTCTTTACAAGATAATAGGATTTGAACCACTGGAGGAGGAGAGCTGGAGACTGATTAAATCTCATTATCCCCAGAACAGCCTGGAACAAGAAAACAGACGCAAGGCTTGGAGCGAGGCAGGGGAAGCGCTCTGGAGTTTCTGTGCTCGCGTTTGTAAGGTAGCTCAGGGAAGTTTCCCCAGACCCATGTCCCGAGAAGCTTTCCCCTCTTCCCCCCATGCTTGGGAACTGGGGATAATAGTCAATAAGCAGCTTTTCCCCATGGTCACGTATGTTCCCACCTTGCCTGCAGAACTCAAAGACCTGGAATGACCCATTTCCCAGGGGAGAGGGCAGCTGTTTTGCAGAGGTTTCCTGACACAACCACCCGAGCTTCAACCGGTCTCCTGGAGGGACGCTTTGCCTGCTGAGCAAGGCAGGTCGGTGCTCTGCCAGCTCAGAGGACAGCAGCAGAACAAAGGGATGGAGCTGGGGCTGGCTCTGGCGCCAGGCTGCCTGCCATCTCCAAGGGACAAGGCTGCCTGCCCAGGACAGCCGCCTGCCAGAATGCCAATGACCTGCCAGGCATCTTCAGCGACAAAACTCAAAAACATCTGCTGTACCCTGCTTCCCCACGACTGCTTTTCATCATTTCGTTTCCTTCCTACAGGCATTCCACCTCTTTACCTTTCTGCACCAGCAAGAAGGGCTTCCAGACCTGCATGGCACGCAAGCTCTCTGCTCCACAGGGGACAGCAAGCCAGCAGCGTTGCTGGGGACACTGGCAGGAGGTGAAGAAGGAGGGACAGGCAACATGAGCACAGTCACCACCTCCTCAGGGCACAGGGCCTCTGCGTAGCCAGAGCTGTGAGCAGAGCAAGCTGTGGAGATGCTTCTCTTGCAGCTCACTCCGCTGGCTGCTCAACCTCAGCCCACGCCATAGGAAGAGGACAGGCTGAGAGAGTTGGGGGGGGTTCAGCCTGGAGAAGAGAAGGCTCCGGGGAGACCTTCCAGCCCCTGCCAGTCCCTAAAGGGGCTCCAGGAAAGCTGGGGAGGGGAGCCATGGGACGAGGAGGAAGGGTTTTACACTGAAAGAGGGGAGATTGAGATGAGATATTGGGAAGAAATTCTTTGGTGTGAGGGGGGTGAGCCCCTGGCCCAGGGTGCCCAGAGAAGCTGTGGCTGCCCCATCCCTGGAGGGGTTCAAGGCCAGGTTGGCTGGGGCTTGGAGCAACCTGGTCTACTTGAAGATGTGCTTGCCCATGGCAGGGGTTGGACTAGATGGCCTTCAAAGGTCCCTTCCCACCCAAACCATTCTGTGATTACATGATTCTAAGAGAGCGATGGAGGCAGCTGCCTGTCCTTGAAGGAAGCCCTCAGCCAGGCTCCTCATTCCTGTGTCAGCCCTCCAGGGTCAACCTGTTTGGAGACTGACATTCCCAGAGAAACACAGGCTTGGGATATGTGTCCCGCTCTGCCCGTTCATACACATTTGTGCCTTGGATCAAAGCTGAGGAAGGGACTCGTCCTCCTCCAGAGCTGGTCTCACTCTGCGGCTGCGGTTGCTCTGATGAAACACTCTCGAGGCCCCAAAGACGGCGGTGTTTTAACTCACCACACTCTCTCACTCACCCACCTCGTCCTCGCTGCAAATTAGCATCATCTTTTCCATTTTCAATCTGTACACGCTGGTCTAGTGACTCACGTATGTGACTTATACTTCTCCAAGTCATTTTTCTGTCAGCAGGTAGGACTCTGATTTCTCCCTCATTTTCAGGGAGAGAAGGTCAAACAAAAAGCTTGAGCGCACGGAAGGAATTCTGTACACCCCAGAGCTTCCTTCTCAAAGGAGACAGACATTTGTAATGGGCCCTGCTCTAGAATAGCCCCGTGCATGCAGACAGCACCTCTCCTTACGATTGCAGGCAGGACAGTCCCCTCGGGATTTCGTTTTAAACTTCTTAAGAAAAGAGCAAAAGCCAATTTTGCAGCAACCACCTCATCTCATGCACCATGTGGCCGCAGCACCCCCTGCGTCCCGTCCGTGCCAGGATGGCCATGGGATTGCTTGGCCCCAGCTCACTCCATCCAGACTGTCCCGGCTGCCACGGAGCCATCAGCGGTAAGCTGACTGCCTTCACAGGATTTAAAGACACAAATGGTTCATACAGCTTAAAAACAACATTAATCATGCAACCAAGACATTTCTGCAAGATCCAAATACACGTCCAAGGAAGAAAAAAGATACAGATTTATAGCCCGGATTCTACTAATAGCCTTCCTGTCCAGAAAAACAATTCCACTTTTAAGTAATTAGGTTACCCGGAGCCAGCAGCAGATGGAACACGGTTGCCCTGGTGCCCCAGGCACATTGGTGACAGACATCCAAAGGGATCCAGGGTGGGCCGGGGGAGGACAGCGCTGGTGGCACAGGCACCAGCACTAGGGACAGCAAGAAAAGATGGATTTATACACTCCATTTTGCTCACAGGCACTTTGGCAAGCTTCCAGCCCGCGCTGCCGGCCACAAGCCCACATTTCACCACTTGCACCAGCAGCAGGAGCAAGGCAGAGGGAGCCTCGGCAGAGCAGCTCCAGCAAGTCCATACGGCTCTTTCCCATAAATCTCCTTATGCACGAAGAGAGCACAAGGCTAAGAACCTTCTCCCATCAGGCTTGAGATAAGACAGGAGGCAGCAAACACGACAATCCCCGGCGAATGTAACTGAGCAGAGCCGTGCCAGCACAAACATGTCACGTTTGCACTATGCCCGCACGCCGCTGATGCTGGAGAAGTCACACCGCGCCTTAACGGTACTTATTAACTCGAGCCCTGTTTATCTTTTCTAAGGTCACTTCTCAGCTGGCATAAGAATGGAGCACGTTGGCAGTGGTAAACCTGCCACCAGCACAGGAGCCCAGGGGTTTGGCTCCCACCAGGAGAAGGCAGCACGGAAGATGTCCCGTCTGCCTGCCCCAGCTTCAACGCCACCACTGCTTCCCTCCTCCCGCCTGGTTCTCACCATGCGGGTTTTCGACATCTAAAGATGCTTCAAAACACAGCACGCAGGGGGCCCAGCAAGGTCAGAGCCCCTCTGCTCCAAGAGGAGCTGCTGCACCAAGCAGAAGTCTCCTTCCTGCTCCCAGGTCCCACAGGGTGTGCAAATTCTTTGGGAAAACCAGATTTCTGCCCTGCCGACACTCTCTCACGTTCAGAGCCTCAGCTCTTGCTGGCACCAGATGGGAGATTATCCCCCACCTTCTGCAAGCACGGACGTGGGACCACTCCTCCAGCAATGCTGATGGTGATGAACACCAGGGAGAAGCTCACTCTTCCCCGCAGCTCTGGGGATAGAAGAGGTTTTTAGTGGCTGGGGAGCACGTGGCAACAGCCCCACACTGGCAGGGGAAAAGCAGAAAAAGGGGAGATTTAGATGAGATCTGAGGAAGAAATTCTTTGGTGTGAGGGGGGTGAGCCCCTGGCCCAGGTTGCCCAGAGAAGCTGTGGCTGCCCCATCCCTGGAGGGGTTCAAGGCCAGGTTGGACGGGGCTTGGAGCAACCTGGGCTGGTGGGAGGTGTCCCTGCCCAGGGCAGGGGGTTGGAACTATAAGGTCTTTAGGGTCCCGTCCAACCCAAACCATTCTACGATACTACGAGGAATCGGCTTTAGGGAGAGCAATGTTCATCAGGACAACAGCTCTACCTCCGAGCAGAGGTACTGCAGGGGGATAAAACAAGGACACTTGGATGCAAGTGGTCCAGGCAGAGCTGATACATGGCACATCTCCACCCAGCCTAACCCAGACCTGGCCCCTCCACGGGTCAGACTCACAGAATGGATGGCAATGGAAGGGACCTCTGGAAATCACTCCATCCAACCCCCTGCCAGAGCAGGGTCACCCAGAGCAGGTGGCACAGGAACGCGTCCAGGCGGGGTTGGAATGTCTCCAGAGACGGAGACTCCACCACCTCTCTGGGCAGCCTGTGCCAGGGCTCTGCCACCCTCACAGCAAAGAAGTTCCTCCTTATGTTTAGGTGGAATTTCCTGTGTTCCAGTTTGTGCCCCTTGCCCCTTGTCCTGTTCCCGGGCACCACTGAGAAGAGTCTGGCCCCGTCCTCTTGCCCCCCCGCCCTTTAGCTCTTGCTGAGCATTGATGAGATCCCTCTCAGCCTGCTCTTCTCCAGCTGAACAGCCCAAGGGCTCTCGGCCTTTCCTCAGCACAGAGATGCTCCAGCCCCTCAGCATCTCCGTAGCCTCCGCTGGACTCTCTCCAGCAGTTCTTCTTGTCCTTCTTGAACCGGGGAGCCCAGATCTGGACCCAGTGCTCCAGATGTGGCCTCCCCACAGCAGAGCAGAGGGGGAGGATGACCTCCATCCACCTGCTGATCGACCCAAGACCTGCTGGACTCCCTCTCCAGCACAGTGGCTAATGAAGGGACCTGTGGTCACCCCAGGAGCTCACCTTACAAAGACCCACCCGATAGGGACCCCACACTTGAGTCAATCCTCATCCAGAGGGCTGCAGCTCTGTGCTGGCAGCAGGTTCATCCTGCAGTGGGACAAAGCAAACAGCCAGCCCCACCACCCTACTGCCAAGTCCCAACCCCATCCCATCACTGTGCTGGAGGGGAAGAAATAATTTCCCTGCGGATACGTAACATGGAGCAACACTTGATACTGATGGCAGGCTTCAGTGAACAGCCTGCCAGTTTCCACTGCATCCAGGAGCTCTCTCTGTTTGGGAGCATTAAATATCCACGAATATGGGTCACCACTGCTTCCGCCGCGGTTTGAGGTGATCAGCTGCAGAGAGGATGCACAGATGGTGAGCACAGGAGTGGGAAAGATGAACCTTCAGGGGCCTGAGGCAGGGATGCAGTTAGAGGATGGTCAGTCAGCGATGAACCTCTGCAGTGGGAATTGAGGGATCAGGGCAGTGACTCCGGGAAGGAAAAACCGGGGGAGGATGAAAAGGCAGAAGCCAAAATGCACAAACAGGAAACCCGTTACAATAACGCTGCGACAGCCAACTTTCCTATTGCTGCCAGAGCTGTTTTGGACTTCAAACGAGAGGGCTGAAGTACCTGGGGGGGAATCAGTTTTGCAAGCCTGCTCCTGGTGCCCAAGGAGAACAGAAGGGACCAGGGCGAGCATGGCAGTGCAACCCGGGCAAGGAGACAGGGGAAGAGGCAGCAGCCACTCTCCATCTCCATCCCCAACCCCAGGCACACTTCGACATCCACCCTGTGCCCTCCCGAGGGCATTCAGACCCAGCAGACCACCCCAAACCCCATTTTCTGCTGGGTCAATGAGGTGAATTGGCTCCTCCAGGCTGGGCTGCCCCTCGCAGCGGCCGTGTGCCTCCGGGGAGGTGCAGACACTTTTAAGATCGTAGCCCCAGGTCTCCTCTCCAGAGGACCACGAGGCCTCAGCAGAACTGGGCCAAATCCAAGAAGGAGCTGGGTTTGATGCCAACCCACCAACCAGGAGAACACACGAGCCAGTGCAAGAAAAGAGAATTCATTACAATCCCTAGAAAAAGAAATCAAGTTGAACTTCTAAGTATACCTATCAAAGGAAAACACAAGCCCACGCACATCAGGAGATGATTACAGATGAAGCAAGGCAGTGCGGGGAATGAGGGGGAAGACCACCTTCAAGTTTCGACAGCGCCTGTGTGAAAAGCACAAACAAAACATTTTTTTCCAAAGCACCTCACCCTCTACAGCACGTAACACTCTGCCTCTCTGTACCCCTCGTCCCGCCTCTCCACAAAGAGGAAATTCACAATTAACAGAAAAAAAAAAGCTGCGTTACTTCATAAGCCCTGACATCCTGCTTTGTGCAAGACCTGAAGCACAGCAAGTCAGGTCAATTATACAAGCCCAAATAACGCAGCCATTTTCTCAGCCAGCTACGGGAAGTGATACTTCAATTTCCACAATGCACTCCGGTTCTCTTCCAAACAGTCCCAACAGCCAAATGCTTGCTGCTAATTAGCAGAGAGTGACTTTTATGACAGAGTTCACTGTAGCCAAAATTCAACACGCACCAATAAACATTGCAGTAAACTTTCAGGGCAATTAAAGAGACCCAAGATGGACTGAAAAGCAGTCCATGCTATTTTTAAGTGACTGCTTCGCACATCTTGCCACACTGGGTGAGAACTCAGGGCAGAGCTGTGACCCAGCTCTGCTTCCTACTCCTCCATTGCGCTCACACCCAGGAGAAAGGCACCTGGGTTTAGCACATGTCCCCAGCCACCAGCTGGGCACAGCAATCTTCTGGTTCTGTGGGGCAAAGGATGCAGCGGGATGCGGGCAGCAGTCAGCCGGGCAGAGCAGGAGTTGCATCCTTCACCTGCACAGCAAGAGAAGAGCCAGGAGGGCTCCACTGCAGCCTTTGGTACCTAAAGGGGGCTTATAGGAAAGATGGGGACAACCTTTTTAGCAGGGCTTGTTGTGAAAGGACAAGGGGTGATGGCTTTAAACTAAAAGAGGGAAGATTTAGATTAGATATTAGGAAGAAATTGTTTACAATGAAGGTGGTGAGCCCCTGGCCCAGGTTGCCCAGAGAAGCTGTGGCTGCCCCATCCCTGGAAACATCCCAGGCCAGGTCAGACAGGGCTTGGAGCAACCTGGTCCAGTTGAAGATGTGCCTGCTCACGGCAGGGCATTGGACTAGATGGCCTTTGAAGTCCCTTCCCACCCAAACCATTCTATGATTCGATGACAGGACAAGGAGTCCACTACCTGTCCCCATCACACACACGAGCTGCCCAGTTCATGCCTTTAAGGGTAGGGACTGCAGTGAAAAACCCACCCAGTCAGGAGCACGGAGCCAGAGCCAGCTCCCCTCCCCAGAAGCAAAGGGCAGAGAGGCGGTCTGCAGCAGGACAAGCCTCACCCCATGAGCATCACCCAAACCACCCAGAGAAGAGCAGCCCTGGCCCGACAGAGGTGCTGTTTGGTAGCCAATACAGCCGAGCTGCATGTCCCCGGGTGAGTCATCTTCTCTCATACAAAACCCCACAGAGGTCTGAAGTTCTTCCTGGGAAACCCTGCAGGACCCACTGTACGCTGAAGCAGCAGTAGGTCCCCAGCCACAAAAGGCTTCATCACTGCCAATGTGTGGCTAAAAACAGAGTCTGGGAATCCCCCACCAAAATGTGGTTCAACATCTTTGATACCCTGCAGAGCAAAGGCCACCGCTCAGAAACCAGACCTGCTGCAGCAGAGAACAGCAGCAATTTCAGGGTTGTTGGAGATGGAAAGATGTAAACACACACAGAGACTAGGTCCCAGGAGCGGAACTAGCTCATCACTCATCAAAACCTTACAACACACATCAAAAGTGTCTCTAGAAAGCAAGACAAATCCCTTACCCTCATCTGCTGCTTACCACAGAGCAAAAGCTCAGCCAAGGCTCACGAGCCAGGTCGTTTCCAGTTAACCTGTAAGTGCTGCTACTGTCTCCTCCAACCACTAAGCTGGGCAGAGGTTCAAAATCCTCCTACAGAACAGGAGAATAAAGAAGAAAAACGCCTCTAATTTTTACAGCTGCTCATCTTAAAAGTCATGAAGTCTAGGAGGAGTTCTGGACTTCCTTACAGCATCCTCAGCAGCACAGCCGAGGAGCACCTTGGGAAGCTGCACACTGCCTAAAGGCAGACGCACACAGTCTCAGAGCAATTAAAAGAGCCCTTGGGGAAGGAGTTAAGTGATTCAACAACAGGGCTCAAAGGCTTTCCCTCCTTCACACCCTTCCTGCTAAGGAGCTGCAGGAGAAGGCAAGCTGTTTGTCTGGGGGCAAGGAAGACTGGCCTTTTAATCACCATGGCCTCAAGCCTCTCATCCACATTGCTACCATCAAAAAGCTTTCCTTTCTACTGCTCTCACTACCAGTTTTGTTGTTCCACTGGTCTGGACTGCCACTGGCACACATTGGTGTCTCTGCTCAGCAGAGTAAACCCTGCAGAGATCTCTTTAGGGCTCATCTTTCCAGAGCAGCCTATAAATCCTGCCAGGGACAGCTTCGAGCCATCTGCTCCCTGCAGCGCAGCATCTGTAGCCCTGCTCTCCACGGCACTCAAAGTCTGAAGGCAAGAGGATTTCTTGAGGCTGGGTGAGGGGAAGAGCACACTCTGCTTCAGGGCAGAGAGGACACCATGAGTCCTGCTTCATGCTATTTGCTTAAGGGACCTATAGAAACTGGTCCATCGACAGTCAAAGTGTGATACATCATGGATCTGCCTAGCAGGTCTGCTGGCGGTGCTGGCTCGGGCTGGTGACAGCCCAGGAGATCAGGGTTTCCCACCTGGAAAAAGGGTGCAGAAAAGGCAGATGAGCATCCAGGAGGAGAGTACTTCCCACAATAAAAAGAAATCCTTTAAGCTAGATGCTTTGGTGCATTCAGCATACCAGGTCTCCCAAGCTAAGGTCTCACCCGGCGCTGCAGGACAACCATGCTCGATACGCTACTGCAAACCCTGTGGCGACCCTGACCTGGAAACTGCTGTAGATGAAGAAGTCACCGACCCACACTGCAGTTAGCCTGAGTGTGCCCAGGCCTCTGCTGTGCTGCACAGATCCCTCGCGCCAGGATAAACTCGGCCAACTCGTTGCAGCGGAGGAGCCCGTGGGCAGCTCCCACTCAGCATCCGTCACTGGGCCACCTGCATGTCCTTGCCTTTATCTAGAAATGCAGCAAGAAGCTCTCGTGTGAACATTGTTTCCATCTGACACTGGAAACAAGGAATAGAGTTGTTTTCCTGTAAGAAAATCCTGTAATAGCTCGATGATTGAAATGGGGAAAGTATCTTCTATGGACAGGGTCTGCCCAGCACACCACACATGGATCGGAGGCCCATTTGATACTACACCACCCGGGGTTCCCATCATCTAAAAGGGACGTAAGATTATCTATACTATTCTCTCCTTACAGTGCTAGCTCTAATAAACAGTATTTTGAATGGCACCTCACAGAGTGTGAGTGCCTTTCTTATTGGGATAACAGACCAGCACCTCCCAGTGCAAAACCTCTGCTATGTATGAGCCCACCGCAGGGCTTGCACGCTCTCAGCCACGCAGTTATGCTCAGCGCAAGATGCCTTCTCCACCCTCAGGAACAAGCAGTCGGAGAAGAGTCCTGCTTTCCCAAGGCAAGCGATGTCACCCCTCGCTGCTGCAGCCGTCCTCGGTGCCTCGGTCAAAGATTGATGCTGGGACCTGCCGACAGCCTCCGTGCTAGGAGAATGGTACCAGCTCACAGCAGGTCACCAGCCAAACCCATAGCAAAATACAGGTCACTGCAGAGAGAAGGTGGGATGAGCAGTGAGTCTGGACACTTCTTCTTAGTGCTTGAGCACTGCTGGCTGCTCCCAGGCCTCAGCACAGCAGGCATGCGGCAGCAGACACCAAGAGGACTTCATTTCACTGCCCACGCAGGTAGCAAGACAAAAAGAGCCTCTTCACAAGAGCCACCAGGCAGCGGGCTGCCACCAGCCTCCCCCGCGCCGCTGCTGGGTGTGTGCTCCCCATGGGCTGCCATCACCAGCTCCTGCTCAGAAGCCAGGATGCAGAAATGGAAGGATTTTAGGGTGCAGTAGTTTTGCTATAAAAGGCACTTCCCAAGCCCCAATTCATGTTCCTCTTACTGAACTCATACTTGCACCCAAAGCCTCTGGGGCGAGACACCAGCCTGTCCCACCTTTGGACCCAAATAAGACACACGTCATTGCCTTCCTCTGGTAAGACAGCTCGGTCCCTCCCATGCCACACATAAGGAGTGGCACTCCCACATCATTTTTCACTGGTGTTCCCCCCAAACCATTACTCCTGAGGACAGATAACACGTACCCTTCAGGAAAGCCCAAGGTCCAGCCAGCCTAATGACAGAGGCTCATTCCTGCACTTCCACCTAGCTCACATGGCGAGGCAAACACACAGAGACCACTCACACACGTGGCCAGGGCCCCATACACAACACACATCACTCGAATACTCTCCCTGCTTCTACATGAGCTGGATGAAAGAGCCATACAGCAACCACACATCTGGCTGTAATATGTGCCCCAGGAACAGTCATCAGCGACTCCATCACACCAGAAGACACCAGTACAGCGCAGGACCCCACAGGGCAGAGCTGAATAAAGCAGAACCACAAGCAGCTAAAGCAACACCAGGCAAGGAAAGGCTACAGGAAATGCAGGGCACATGACTAGAATACAAAAAAGACAGTGACAAACCATCAAAGCTGCCTGTAACGAACAGGACGTGTGAAGTTGGAGGGCTCTGCCCTCACTTGTGGTCAGTCTCACTTCCCACAGCTGCTTTTGGCACCGTGGCAGCTGCGAGCGCAGCCCCCCCCAACCCACTGAAATGAGCCGCAAGAGTCACGATGCCGCAGAAAGTGACAGGCAGCTCATCAAGCAGAAGTAATACAAGTGCTGCATGCAAAGCACGAAGCCATCCTTCCCCTCTCTGTGGCGCTGGCGAGGCTCCAGCTCGCACGCTTCATCCAGCTCTGGGCACCACACTCAGGAAAGGCAGAGACAACCTGCACAAGGAAGAGTTGTTTGGGTTGCTCTGTGAAAACAGGACTCAGAGGCAGCCTGGAGGGAAGAAAGGGGTAGGTCTTTCTCCTAGAGAAAGCAAAGTAGGAGCAGACACCTCTGTGAACGTTCCAGACGGTCCCATTTTCCCCCCTCCCCATAATTTTATAGAAGAAGGTTGCCCAGAAGCCTGCCAGAAAGCGATCTGCTGGCAGGTTTTTAAGCAGCAGATCATGACCTCTGGCATCCAACTGCAACGTTTACACTCAGAACCAGCAGTGCCTGGCTGCATCTTTCTTGGCAGAGGACATTCAATACTTAACACTAACAGAGCGTCTGGTTTTGGCAGAGGACATTCAATACTCGACAACAGCAGAGCGCCTGGTTTGCTTTTCTTCTCAAGGTCGACACATGCATCCTGCTCTACAGCCTCAAAACAAGAGCTTTATTTTTGATATCAAGACCTCCGCCCTGCCATAAGCATCAATCATCTGCGCTGGGCTGACAAGTAGAGGAAGTGCTGGAGCAGACATGCTTAGGATGTGTCCGGCTCTCTGACCACCACAAAATCATCTCCTCGGGGGAAGCCTCGGCACACTGCTGCCAGGCAGGGCTGTAATGCATCACAGAATGGTTTGGGTGGGAAGGGACCTTGAAGACCACCCAGTGCCACCCCCTGCCCTGGGCAGGGACACCTCCCACCAGACCAGGTTGCTCCAAGCCCCGGCCAACCTGGCCTTGAACCCCTCCAGGGATGGGGCAGCCACACCTTCTCTGGGCAACCTGGGCCAGGGGCTCACCCCCCTCACACCAAACAATTTCTTCACAATATCTCATCTCAGTCTCCCCTCTTTCAATTTACAACTGTTACCCCTCACCCTAGCTATTTGTTCCAGCAGAGAAACCCTTCCTTCCCCTTTTAGGTTAGCTTAACTTCATTGTCTCCAAGGGTACGTATGCTGCACCCAAATCCCACAGTCTCCTACTGAAGAAGTGTGATGTACAATTAAAAGCTCTCTGATAACACTGCACTTGTTGCTGCACAGCTTCCTCGGGCAGTGGAACTCTTCAGTGTCCCTTCAAGAGCAGCTAAAGGATGGTTCCCTCGACACCCCTACCACCCGTGGCACTGAGCCAGCCTGTGACAGAAGGAGCGTACACCTGCCTCTCCCCCAGCCAGCAGAAATGTGCACGCCACAAAGCTAAAACCATCTGGACTCCTGACTCGCCGCTTCCCATATGCGCTCCTGGCAGCAACGGGAGGAGTAAACCAGCCAGGGCTGGAGAAAGCTGTAGATCATCTTGCATGAAGCTCTTCTGTATCAGCTCCAGGGACACTAGCTCCTCTCCGAGAGTAGGGACATGTTCCTTCCCTTGGACACATGTTGCCTCCTCCGTATCTCCCCATATCTGCTTGCCCTTCTCCAAATGTATTGTGTGCAGGCTGGAGAGCAACTACCAGGTACAGCTTAAAGGCTGAGGCAGAGTCAAAGGCTGCAGAGTCGTTTGTGGTAGGAACCGGTGGAATCTTCCCGCAGCGGGTTTGGTTCTGACCACACATCACCTTTTTGGCTGGGTCCCACCCCAGCCACTCAGTCCTACCTGCTTTCCAGCTACACTGGCTTCGGGTAGATATTCAAGTTACACAACGTGAGACACCTTCTCAGGTGACCTGCTGTGCTGCTGCCACACACCGACCTCTTCCACCAAGGTTAAAAACACAGGCCCACTTTGGGGACGAGGCAGAGAAAGCAGCTCAGCAACAGCTAAATTACTCTTCTGTTACTTTGTACTGCCATCCATGCACATCCCACGCTGCTCCTTCCTTGCCCTGTCCATTTGGGATGACAACTTATGCTGTTCCAAAGGTTTTTGGGGCAAGAAGAGTTAGTTGTACCCAGAAGGTCAACCGGCTTTTCATCAACAGAACGGTGATGGGTCTAGAGTCACACCTTCAAGGCAAGGGAAGGGGAGAGCAGGACAAGCCTCAATGCCTAAAGCAAGGTGGGGATATGTGACCCAGTATCAGAGATTTCTACCTGGATCAGCTGCTTTCTCAAGGTTAAAATAGCAAAGAAAGAAAAAAGCTGCCCAAGCAAACAAGGCACATAGGAAGGGAGCAGTGCAAAGAGACCACCTGCAGTTTCATCACCCGCCCACGGCAGTCTGGCATGTCAGCACCGATTGCCCTTCTCAATACAGTTTATTGCAATCTCCAGCAAAGCGCTTTCACCCGCAGGTGCTCATGGAGAAGGATCAGTGCTGGGCAGAATGATGCTCTTTGAGGGCCAAGTGTGAACCCGCCCACTCTTATCAAAGTCCCTGTTGACTCAGTAAAACCACAGTCTCCCCAGCAAAGCTACTTCTGCCAGCAAGACTGCACTCCTGCCCTCGGGGCATACGCAGCTTTGTTGGCCCCTGCCTGCTGGTTCAGCCAGGCCAGGGCAGGAGCAATACCTCCATGGGAGACCTGCTCACCCCTATGCCATTGGAAAACAAGGCCAGTAAACTCAACACCAGTGTGTAACTGGTGACAGTAAGCGTCTGACAACACCCACACCATGCTTTATGTGCAAGATGGGACTTTCCTCCTCACCCTGGTCTGCATTCAGGGTCCTGTTCACAGATTTAACTGCAACAGCATTTCCATCAGAGGTGTCTCCAGAAAGACAATGACCTGGGAGCAGGTCTTCGGTGCCTGCTACACAAACGAGAAGGTCACTGCAGTTGTCTGGACCCTCCCAAGTTCAACTACCAGCACCATCTGTAGAGGGTGGAGACCCCATTCTCAACACACAGGTACTGGGAAGGGAAGGCAGCAACACCACATATCTCCCCAGGCACTACTGGAAACAGGCTGAAGACACAACAGTCTCCCTCTTGAAACAAAAGCATTGTCTTCACAGGAGCAAAATTAGTCACTTTGGGAGGCCTGGCTCAAAGCTGAGTGTGTTTTGGTTACCTTTACCCAGCACCCACACAAAACCACTATCTTTCCCTGCCTTTCTAAACATAAAGTTTACTGATGAATCCCCATACAATCCATCTTCCACAGGGAACCTCGCGCAGCCTGTCACATTGGTCAAACCCAAATTGGTCTACCAAGTCCATTTATCTCTACCTCATCAGCTCTGAGTGTGCAAAAGGAAAGCGTGAGCGAGCCCTGACCACTCCTGCCCCCACAGACTGCTCCAGGAGGAGATGACACCCACGCAGCCAGCCTCACCCAGCTACGCAAGGCAGAATGTCACCTCCTTCGCTCCCTGAACGCACCAGACTTGTCCCAACTGTCCTGCACACCTATATGACACCCCATGAACCACCCTGGAAGGACAACTTCAACGTGGCCCAATGTGATGGATCCTAGAACAAGGGCAAAGCTAAGGAGAAGGCAAGGTGAATCCTTTTAGCTTCACTGCTGGTGTGAGAGAATAAAAAATATGTCAAACACCATCACCTCCAAACAAACACACAATGCGGGGTTCCCCTATGTTAAGGATGCCACCTACTTTGACACAAAAACAGCCCTTAGGGATTTAAACTGCCACAGCAGAGCCCGTTTACACTTACAGCGGCTTCCTTCAAAGGCTTCCACTGCTTTGAACAAGACACAGGCTGGCACGCTCGCATGAGGCAGGGATGATGTCTGGCACATTTCTGTGGGTCTGACTGCGCAGGGAGGGGCCAGCAAGGTGGTCCTGAGCTAATGTGGGGGGAGCCCCTGGGCTGGCCGTGCTCCCACTGTGACACAGACCTGCACCCACCCACAGCTCCCTCCTCCGCAGCCCCTTCACGGCAAGGGAGGCCACAGCCATCCTCACTGCGTAGGGTGACATGCCACAGCTACCTCTCTTGACCATGTCGCTGACAGGCCAGGAAAGGGTGGGGGCACAGGCAAGCTGCCACCACACAGCTTCAAATCACACCCACACAGCAATGATCCCCCACTCCCAGGGACAGCCTGGGGGGACACACACAGCAAACGTGATCACACCCCACTCAGAAATGTTGTACCGTGCTGTACTGTAGCAGGTGAATAAGGGATGCCATCCAGAGGGACCCCGACAGGCTGGAGAAGTGGGTCCCTGTGAACCTCATGGGGTCCAACAAGGCCAAGGGCAGGGTCCTGCGTATGGGTCGGGGAAATCCCAAGCACAGATCCAGGCTGGGGATGGAGGGATGGAGAGCAGCCCTGAGAGAAGGGCTTGGGGGTGCTGGGGGGGGAACAGCTGGCCATGAGCCGGCACCGTGCGCTGGCAGCCCAGAAACCCCCCGCAGCCTGGGCTGCATCCCCAGCAGCGTGGGCAGCAGGGCCAGGGGGGGATTCTGCCCCTCTGCTCCGCTCGGGGGAGACCCCCCTGCAGTGCTGCCTCCAGCTCTGGGGCCTCAGCACCGGAGAGACACGGAGCTGTTGGAGCGGGGCCAGAGGAGGCCCCGGAAATGCTGGGAGGGCTGGAGCCCCTCTGCTGGGAGGACGGGCTGAGAGAGCTGGGGGGGTTCAGCCTGGAGAAGAGAAGGCTCCGCGGAGACCTTCCAGCCCCTGCCAGTCCCTAAAGGGGCTCCAGGAAAGCTGGGGAGGGACTCTGGATCAGGGAGGGGAGCCGTGGGACGAGGGGGAAGGGTTTTACACTGCAAGAGGGGAGATTTGGGTGAGATATTGGGAAGAAATTCTTTGGTGTGAGGGGGGTGAGCCCCTGGCCCAGGGTGCCCAGAGAAGCTGTGGCTGCCCCATCCCTGAAGGGGTTCAAGGCCAGGTTGGACGGGGCTTGGAGCAACCTGGGCTGGTGGGAGGTGTCCCTGCCCAGGGCAGGGGGTGGCACTGGGGGGGCTTTAAGGTCCCTTCCAACCCAAACCATCCTATGGTCCTAAGGTGTGTCCCCACCCCAGGAGCATGTCTGGGGGTGCACAGTTGGTGTGTGATCACACTGCCACCACCCCACACTCTGCTGTCCCCACGCTGGACCCCAATGCACAGCACCCACGGGGGGGTCCCACATCTCAGACGGTTCCCCACAAGCCCCCGTGAAACAGCTCAGACCGGGGCAGAGAGGAAAAAAAGCATTTTAGTACACTGCATTGCACTAGCCCCCGCTGCACGGCCCACAGCACGGCCCACCTGGGGAACCACACGTGGGGTGGGAAGGGGGTGCCCTGCACAGAGCCGAGGACCCATCACACCCCATGGTGGGGCATCAGGGTCGGGGGGTCACACACTTCATACAACCACCTTCCACTGCACGGCCCCCCCTCCACGGCACCGGGCCCCACGGCCCCCCCTTCCATGGAGCCAGGACCCACGGCGGCATCCCACCACCCCCCACTGACCCCACGGCACCGGGCCCCATGGACCCCCCTCCAAGGGCCCAGGACCCACGGCAGCCCCCACCTCGGCCCCCCACGGCACCAGGCCCCACTGCGGATGCCCCCTGCCCCACGGCCCCGAGCCCCACGGGCCCCCCTCCCCAGGACCAGGCCCCACGGCATACCCCCCCGGCACCAGGCCCCACTGCGGCTGCCCCCCACCCCACGGCCCCCCCCCTCCACGGGGTCAAGACCAACGGCAGACCCCCAACCCCCTCCACCGGGCCCCACTGCGGCTTGTCCCCCGCGTATCTCCCTTCCAAACGCCGTCCACCCCAACAGCCCCCACCCCTCAGACACCCCCTCACGCCCCCAGGCCCCGAGGCGGCCCCCGGGAGCTCCGCACCCGCCGCAAAACCCCGCGCCCCGCCGGTACCTTGTACTTGCCGAAGCCGGCCAGCTGCTCGGCCGTCACGTACTCCATGGCG
The DNA here is from genome assembly GCA_008658365.1 of Alca torda. NCBI lineage: Eukaryota > Metazoa > Chordata > Aves > Charadriiformes > Alcidae > Alca > Alca torda. The sequence goes on from CM018078.1 coordinate 124,828,755, forward strand.
GCCCGGTGCCGGTGCCGGTGCCGCCGCTCCGCGCCCGCCCAGGCCCCCGCCGGCCGCCGTAACCCGCCTCCCGCCGCCGCATCGGCCCACCCGGCGTGGCCGTGACGTCACCGCGCCCCGCCCGCCGCTGCGCCAGGGCGCCACCTGCCGGGCGGGAGGGCGGCCGGCGCTGAGGGGAGCGGCTCGCGCTGAGGGGGCGCGCGCTGCTGGCCCTAAAAATGGAGGGTTTTGGGGCAAATAAAGAGCCGGGGAGGGTGAGCCGGGCCTGCCTTGAGCACCTCGCCGAGGACCGGCTGTCGCGGGTGGAAACATTTGACGCGATTATGATTTAGCAGCGATTCAGAATTCCTTAAAGATGTACGGTAGGCTGAGAGGTTGAAATTTAGCAGCACTTAATCACTCACCGGTTTAGGGGTTTATAAGGTGGGTGAAGAAAAGAATTGAACGGCGACTTAATTACAGAGTCGCAGATGGCAAGATTCACACTGGCTGAAGGTATCCCAAATCAATACATATATACATGAGCAAAAGCATAGGTCTCAAATTAATACATATAGCAAAATACAGGCACGTGTGCACGCACGTACACACAGGTCTCTGATTGCTAAAATCAGGAATTTCTTAACTTTAAAAGCTGACGGGTACCACTTTAGAGTCCTACACGTGCACGGACAGATGAAGAACATGTACGTCCATAAAGCTACCATATATATGTATATATTCTGTACATACATCTCTCTCACAAACATATGGGTGGAGAGGTGGATGGAAGGGAGGCTAGCCTAGAGTAAAAATTTTCGAATTTGGGGTAAATGTAGGGTGAATACTCATGGTGCACCGGCGTTCCTCAGCGGGCAGCTGTTGAGGCTTGAGAAGGGTCTTGTCCTGCCCTGGCCCCGAGGTGTCACCCTGAGAGGTGTCTCGGCTCGGGGGAGGTGCTGGCCACAGCCCGCTGTGAGCCAGAAGAGCTCAAAGGCTCTTTACTGGAATCGCTACTTATAGGATCCGACATAATTGACTTTCATCAGGTACTTTTCCACTCTGACAGTGGAATATTCCGGTACTTTCCACTGGTTACACAAGCCCAAGGCTTGTTAGGACTTGGGGTCCTGGTATCCCCCTCTCTGTCCCCATATGGTGTCAAGAGTGATCAGTTATTATTTCAAATGGTAGGAGCCGTGGCCGCACACTATTGTGTTCTGGTTCGTTGCTCTCTACTTTTTCTTTCTTTCATGTTGGACCATTATGTATGGTTCTGGTCCATTGTCTTGTTCTGTGGCCCAGGTGGGGAGGGAGATCATGCCAAGCACCAACATGGGGGTGTTGGTTGACAGTGGCTGAATATGAGCCAGCAGTGTGCCCAGGTGGCCAAGAAAGACATTGAGGGGCTGGAGTGTGTCCAGAGAAGGGCAACGGAGCTGGTGAGGGGTCTGGAGCACAAGTCCTGTGAGGAGCGGCTGAGGGAGCTGGGGGTGTTCAGCCTGGAGAGAAGGAGGCTGAGGGGAGACCTTCTCGCTCTCTCCAGCTCCCTGAAAGGAGGGGGGAGCCAGGGGGGGTCGCGCTCTTCTCTCAAGGAACAGGCCATGGGACAAGAGGAAACGGCCTCAAGCTGCACCAGGGGAGGTTTAGGATGGATATTGGGAACAATTTCCCCCCGGAAAGGGTTGTGAAGCATTGGCAGAGGCTGCCCAGGGCAGTGGTGGAGTCGCCATCCCTGGAGGGATTTAAAAGCCGGGCAGACGTGGTGCTGAGGGACATGGGGTAGTGGTGGCCTTGGCAGTGTTGGGTTAACGGTTGGACTTGATGAGTCTTTTCCAACCTACATGATTCTATGATTCTATGTGTCTTCCCACACACACGCCTCATTCCCCACTGCTGTTCAACAGGGAATTCTGGGATTTTATGATGTTTTCTGCCAAATGGAAAGAAAAGCATCAACATCCCCTCTCACAGGGACATCTGCCCGGTCCCAGCCCTGCTTATTCCACTTCTGCATTTTGCTGCAGTTTTATCATTTTTCCTTTAAAGAAAAGTGTAAGAGAAAGGGGGTCCAAAGGGGCCAGAAGAGGGAGACTTTCCCGATGCAGCTTGGGCTGGGAGAATCCCAGACTCCATGCACACTGAGGTCAGGACCAGTGGGAGAACCCCAGGGGCACGTAGGGCAGGGCTGGGGTGAGGGGAATCTGTGGGCTCCACGGGGAGCCTGTCCACATCCCATGGGCTCCAGGGACGGGTGGGACAAGGGATATGTGTTTGGGATCCCATGGGGAAGGAATGGAGGGGTACACAGAGGGAGGTGGGATGGGAAAGATAGAGCAAGGATGGGGGAGAAGAAGATAAAATTAAGGAAGGGAAGAAGAGAAAGTGAAAGCAAAGTTGGTGCACTGGGATCTCCACGTCTCCACTTCCATCACTGTCCTGGCCTCCTCCCAGCCTGTCACCCCAGCCCCAGCTTCGTCACCTGCCTTCTCCAGCCCCCATCTTTCCCACCGTGCACATCAGACAGATCCCCACCAGACAGTTCCTGCTCAGCTTTACATTCACATCCCACCATCACTGGGTCTTGTGCCTTCCCTAACGATTTCTTTTGAGCAAGTCAGTGTCACTGAGAACCTTAGAATCATCGAATCACAGAACAGTTTGGGTTGGAAGGGACCTTTAAAGGTCACTGTCTTGGTTTGAGCAACACAAGACTAACTTCTCTTTCAGTAATTTTATTTTTCAGTAACGTTTCTTCTAATGCCAGGGAAAATCGCACTTTTATAAGATTTTAGTGTCTGAATTTGTGAAAATATTTACTTTATAGCCAGCTCTGGTGTGCGGGTTTCAAGGTCTTGGTGTCTTCAAGCTCGCCAGGTGCAGGGATGATGAGGAGCGAGACCCGGGCACTTGACCCAAGCTGCCAACAGGATTATTTCATACCACAAACATCACATTCAATACAAATTAGAAAGTTTGCTGAGGAGTTCTCTCTCTCTTCCATGATGGCTGCCATCCTGAGATCTTCTTACCCCGCTGCCAGATCCCTGAGCCCTTCCCTCCCTCCCGAAGCCACAGTACTCACAGTGTCCCACATTGGCTGTCCCTGCTGGGAGTGCACGGCTTCTGCGGATAGAATGGGCTGAGTACGATCCTTGTGTATTTTATATTGGTATCGGGATCAGTATTGGTTCTCTAGTGTTAGTAATGTTAATTATCTAGACTTATTCTATTAAACCTGTTCATATTTCAACGTTCGGGTTTCCTTGTTTTCTCCCGATTCCTCTTCCCAGGTGGGGAGGGGTCATCAGGTGATAGAATAATTGTCTAAACAACAATAAATTGTCATGGGTTCCTCAAACCATAACAGTCATCTAGTCCAACCTCCTGCAATGAACAGGGAAATCTTCAACCTTAGTTACCAACCTTGCAAACAGGGAGAGCTACTGCATCCTTGTGTCACTTGGAAGCATAGAGTCCTAGAATACCAGGTTGGAAGGGACCTCAAGGATCATCTCTTCCAACGTTTCTTGGCAAAATATGTTTCCATGTTTGCATTCCTTCCCACAGCAATGTCTGCAAGGAAGGACGCGCCAGACGATCCCTCTGAGGGAGACATGGGCCAGGGCGGACTGGCAGAGACACCGAAAGGTGTGAGCCTCCACGCAGAGTACTGTCTCCCTGTACTGGAGAAGAAGCTGGGAGTTACTGGCACACAAGCTTTGAGACATCGGAAAGATGAAGATTACCTAAAGGCTGTCACCCACGGTCCTGCTCCAGCTGCTGGTGCTCAGCCCTTCACTCACCTCATCCACACCGGTCCTCCCAGGCGGTTCATTTTCAGGATATCCTGGTTTCAGGTAAAATAGAACCAACTTTCTGTTCAGTAATTTTACTTCTTAGCTAGGCCTCTTACTCTCTGAAATTAACAGCATATTCTGCTGAACACGGTTTGTTCTCAGAGTGATAAGACCAATATTTACAATTAGTGCCAAGGAATGGTACGCAGAGAGGCTCTTGTTTATACTTCTTGCTATAACAACCAAGGTCAGCTAATTTCATTATTTGCCCCGTTGGAGGGTGGGAAGCAGAAAAGCGTAGAGGGGTCCCACCTGCAGGGAGGAGCAGACAGGACAGGTGACCCCAAACTGACCAACAGGGGTATTCCATCCCATCTGCCCCATGCTCAGTAGAAAAGCTGAGGGATCAAAGGGTCAGTCTCTTTTCTTCAATGGCCCATGTCTGAGAAGGACCCTGTCTGTCCCTCTGCCTTTGATCCCGATCTGTGGATTCCTGACTCCAACTGTGGAATCCAGTTCCCACTTGTCACTGAGTCCAGTCTGGAACCTCCCCAGTGCCTTACTGTGACATCATCTTGGGAGCTTGAAACGGTTTTCTATATACTGTATCTATTTCATTCTTTTCCTTTTTATTATTCATATTTCATTAAAGTAGTTTAGTTTCTTCTAAACTCGTAAATCTCTTTATCTCTCCTCCTCCTCTCCATGTGCGAGAGGTGGGGGGGAGAGCATCTGTCACCAGCCATTGGCCAATTTGGCCAAAACCGCGACACAGGACACCCACCATTCCCACCCCAGTGGCTGGAGGTTAAAGACCCCCACTCACCCCGGTAGGTGGCACTGAGACACCCCCCACTCACTCCGGTATCTGCACTGGGACGCCCCCCACTCACTCCAGTACCTGCGCTGGGACCCCACTCACTCCTGTAGCTGACACCATGGGCCAGAGGCACCTACACTCCCAGTCTGACTCCAGTAGCTGGCCCCAAAACCACTCACGCACACACAGGTCTCACCAGTAACTGGCACTTAGTCCTTGCAGCACACACTCACACTGGCAGGGTTTGTTTCCTCTCATTATCTCCATGTCTGTTTTGTCAGGTCTGTGTCATGGTATATCTTGGGTTTGGTTCCCCTTTTTTCCCTTAGTTTCCCAGTTGACCAGTTCCCCGATCAGATAACCTCGCTGGAGTAAACCTTCCCACCCTCTCACTCATCAGTGAGTGGGACTGACCAGGCTTGGTTCCCACCACTGCCTCCCTTACCACTGGTCGGTCAGATTTGTTACACTGGATGTTCTTTTTTATGGCCTCCTCCCTTTCTTATTATCCTTTGAGACACTCAAGAAGGTCCTTGCCCAGACACCCTGAAAGGAGCAGACACTCTTCTTCCACAGACCATCGCCCAGCTGCCGTCTGCCTGTCTCCACAGCACCGAGGCTGTAGTCACGCACAACTGTGGCTCAACTGAAAATAAAGCATACAGAGACCAGTCCAGTCCAACTTAACAAGTTTATTAGCAGAGACTACAAGAGATTATACTGAATAACCACTTTAGCAACTCTTCAGGAGGGCGTGGTTCTTGGATTTCCAGCGGGGTTGCAGGAACCACGCAGCAAAAACTGCCGACCACCTCACTGGTACAGTCCCAGCTGGTCCCATGTGCTCCAGACCATGGCTCCGTTGCCACCAGCCTGTCTTGACACCACGAACACTAACGTCACACACTGCTGAGGAACCTGCAAAGACACCTAAGTCTCCACATCGGTCATACAAAGGCTTTTGCTCAATAGCAAAGCAAATGGCAAGGGAGGTGCTATCGTGGCTAAGAGCTGGAGATAGTTCACCGGGCCCAGGCATCTGCGTAGGAGCAGCTCACCCTAACGTGTGAAGTATACTGAATATCCTAAATCCGTGGAGGCTGTTGTGATAACTGATGGCATCCAAAGTGGCATCGGAGACTCTTCTGTCTACTGATCTGAGTACCGGCTCAGTTTATCAGTAAGGGATCAATAAGGGAATGATAATCCCGAAATGCAGAAGAGCACAGCTCGCCACCAATATCGAGCTGCTGTCAGATCCTGCAGCCCTGTCTTTAAACGTGACAAGTACCTGTCACATCCCACTCTCAGTAAAGAGGGGGGGTAAGTCACTTCAGATTCGTAAATTCCCAACAGCGCAGACTAAGGTGAGATGAATCTCCAGGTCCATATAGAAACATTTATTAGCGTCCCAAAATGGTTAGTATAGGTCTTAACAAGTCCCCGATAATTGGTCAGGTGTATAACAAATGATGGCAAATGGGGAGGTGTGCATCGTGTTACTAACAGCAGGTATATGACAACTTATGGCAAGCGGTACTTAAGGTCGTACTTAAGGTCATTACTTAACACTCTAACCATTACTTAACAATTCTAAGAGAAAAGAGAAACTGAGTGATAGAGAAAGGAAAAGACAGAGAAAAAGACAGAGCTAAAGAGATCACCGGTCTTGGTTCCAGCGTCTTTTTCAGGGAATATTCCCAGGCATAATCTTCTTCTTTCTTGGAAAAATCTTCCCAGATACGGTCTTCTTTCTTGGGAAGCATCTTCCCAGGCACAGTCTTCTTCTTTTGTTTCTTCTATGTTCCCTCCTAGGAGGACTTATTTTCCCCTTTTACTGAATTTGCTGAATTAGCACGGTCCACCCCCCTTGCCGAGGACAGCCTCAGCTCAGGTTTCTCCCTTCTCCCAGGTGACGTGCAGCATGATTTGGGTGGAGAGACGAGTGCCATAGTCATACGTGTTTAGCATGACCTCTATAATCTTCATTAGCATATGCAGGGTGTGCACTTTCATATGCATTTCACGGAATCACGGAATTTTTCAGAGTTGGAAGGGACCTCTAGAGGTCATCCAGTCCAACTCCCCTGCCAAAGCAGGATTGCCCAGAGCACATCACTCAGGGCTGCGTCCAGGTGGGTCTTGAAAGTCTCCAGAGAAGGGGACTCCACATCCCCCCTGGGCAGCCTGTTCCAGGGCTCTGTCACCCTCACCGTAAAGAAGTTTTTTCTTATATTTGATTGGAACTTCCTATGTTCCAGCTTGTGCCCATTGCCCCTCGTCCTGTCACTGGGAACCATCGAAAAGAATCTGGCTCCATCCTCCTTAAACCCACGCTTTAGATACTTGTCAACATCAATAAGGTCTCCCCTCGGCCTTCTCTTCTCCAGGCTAAAGAGTCCCAGCTCTCTCAGCCTTTCCTCATAAGGGAGATGCTCCAATCCCTCCATTATCTTTGCTGCCCTTCGCTGGACTCTCTCCAGCAGTTCCCTGTCTCTCTTGAACTGGGGAGCCCAGAACTGGACACAGTATTCCAGTTGTGGCCTCACCAGTGCAGAGTAGAGGGGGAGAATGACCTCCCTCGACCTGCTGGCCACACTCTTCCCTATGCAGCCCAGGATTCCGTTGGCCTTCTTGGCAACAAGGGCACATTGCTGGCTCATGGATAATATACTGTCTACCAAGACCCCCAGATCATTTTCTTCAGAGCTGCTTTCCAGCAGGTCCCCCCCTAACCTATGCTGGTGCCTGACATTCTTCCTCCCCAGGTGCAGGACCCTACACTTGTCCTTGTTGAACCTCATTAGGTTCTTCTCTGCCCAGCTCTCCAGCCTGTCTAGGTCACGCTGGGTGGCAGCACGGCCCTCTGGGGTGTCAGCCACCCCACCCAGTTTGGTATCATCAGCCAACTCGCTGAGCATACACTCTGTCCCCTCGTCCAGGTCGTTGATGAATACGTTAAACAATACTGGTCCAAGTATTGACCCCTGGGGGACACCACTGGTTACAGGCCTCCAACTCGACCCTGCTCCATTAATCACAACCCTCTGAGTCCCGTCACACAGCCAGCTCTCAATCCACCTCACTGTCCCCTCATCTAGTCCACGCTGCCTCAGTTTCCTAAGGAGGATGTTGTGAGAGACAGTGTCAAAAGCCTTGCTGAAGTCAAGGTAGATGACATCTGCTGCTCTGCCCTCATCCACCCAACCAGTTATACCATCATAGAAGGCCACGAGATTGGTCAAGCATGATTTACCCTTGGTAAATCCATGTTAACCACTTCCAATAACTTCCTGCTCTTGAACGTGCTTGGATATGACATCCAGAACGAGTCAGTCCATTACCTTCCCAGGGACGGAGGTGAGACTAACCGGTCTGTAGTTCCCTGGGTCCTCCTTCCTGCCCTTTGTGAAGACTGGACTGATATTGGCCTTCCTCCAGTCCTCAGGCGCGTCTCCTGTTCTCCGTCACCTTTCAAAGATTTCGCGGATTGTCACTTATCGGACACAATGGCCTCAAGAACTGAGAACTAGTGAGCTCACCACATGAGTGGCAGAACTATCCTGTCTTCACAAGACAGTTCTCCCACGCTTTCAGGCACCAGAAGCGTTAGCTTTATCAGCTCTTTGAAGGCCAGGCCTGCATTATTTATTTTTTGCGAGTGTTTGAGGCATGCCATTGAAGGCTTGGAGGGCCCTCTGCCCCTCCTCAGGGAATTTACAGTCCGTCTCTCACAGTACCTGCTGCAGGAAACTTTTTGCCAGTGTCACTTATTTTCTCATAGCAGCTGACAAAACTGGTATGTTCTAACGCCGCCTTTGCTCTTCATCTGGCCCTCAGTCTTAATCTTGGCCATATGACTGCTCGCTGCAGGGATGGGGTTTTGTGCTGTTTTTTTTTTCTCTAAGACAAAGTGGAGGTAAATGTTTACGGCAAGGAGGGAAGAGGATTCTGACTTCAGCATGAAGCAAGGGAGTTTCTGAGCAATGGCAGGAGTAGCACGCCTTATTTCACCCAACTTTGTGAGCAATTAGATGTCATTTTCTTCATGTGGCTTGGGGTCGTAGTCATGATAACAATATTTTGTGGATAGAATTGTACTATGTTCTTCTAAAATACAAAGCAGTTGTGGTTCTTCCTTCATATCAACTTGGCCTAAAGCTTCCCCAGTTCGTCCAGTGCTTGCTGCTTTGTAATTGTCTGCCACGAAGCGGGGATTTCTCCTTTGCCTTGAAATTTCCCATTGTACCGTCTTTCTAGCTCTGTCCTGAAATGAGACACAAACCATTTCCAGTACACTTGCGTGGATGGATAAGGAGGAATGTTCCAACTGGAATAAGGAGATCCTGCATCCCGGTATCTCTTGTAGGGGATCCATGTGTCTTCAATCCTGAATAAACAGTCACTTGCAACACTACTAGAACAAATATCAATGACCAGATTGTCTGTTTTGTGCCACCTGTATCCCGCCAAAACTTGTGGACGGTGGAAAACAAGCTGATGGTCTCCGCCGTGATTCGGAATGGTGTTTGTGCAAACAGCCCCACAAAAGGGACACTGCTCCCAGCACCCCGCAAACTGTTCAGCCAGGATTTCGTAAGGCTGCCTTTCAAAGGAGCTCATATCAGCAGTAGCGAGCTCTTCCTTGAGCTGATCCTTCACGGCAGACAGCACTTCTGTCATGGCATTATTCAGGAACTCTATGTCTGTTATCTCCTGATGCTCAATGCCCTTCAGCTCCCTTCTGGGCAAGCTTAGCATCTCTCCAAGTGCGCTGCAAAATTCATCCAGCCAAAGAGAGATTTTGTCATTTCTGTCTTGCCTGTCTTTGACAATGTTGGTTGATGCAAAAATGGCCGACTGGATGCTTTCATAGCAGTGACTAAGGGAGTCATCTAGAAACTTTTCCAGCCTCCTGTTCTTATCTAAGCAGTACGTCTCAACTTGTTTCTTTATGTAACTGCGTAAAAAGTCTCCTGGGCAATTAAGGTACTCCTTGAAATTCTCAAAATTTTCTTCTTCCGCCATGTATCTCAGTAGGCAGACTTCCAGAGAGGATCTGTTGCCACTGAAATCTGGGATTTTACCCTTCATGTCTCGAGCTATGGCAAGAGCCGTCTTGTCATAGACTGCCTGTTGGAGAGCAGGGACAATCTTGTCGCACAGGAAAACAGCGAATGTTGTGATAGAAGTGGCTCCTTGGCAGGAAATCTGGAAACATTTAAAGAAATCTTCTCTCTTGCTCTCCAGGTAGATGGTTGGATCATTTGCTTTTTGGAATGCTAAGTGCAAGGCTTTAAACCTTTCTGCTGCCATGCTGCACAGATACAGTGACAAATCTATTCTGTAATCTTTATTAAAACTGTATTTTGCACTGTTAGGGACAGAGTTCGTACCTTTCTGTACTTCATTCAGTATTTCATGAATAAAACTTCGGTTGTAATCTCTTTGCTCCTTTTCCTTCTTATCAATGTTTGCCTTCACACAGTCGATAATGTTGTCTGTAATGCGCTGTATGTTGCTCGAATCAGCATCATCAAAATTCATAGCGAAGAAGCCAAAACGTTTTTTCTTAGCGACATGTTTCTCGAAGTCAACACAAAATACTTTGTGTTTGGGAAATGCCCTGATTCGTTCATGTAATTTAGGCTCCCTGAAGTGATCTAGAAGGATATTTTCTATTTCCACATCGATATCAACGTGTTCCAGAGGGGGAGCAGCAGAGGAGACTTCAGCAACCCAGGTTGCCCAGAGAGCAATAAAGTGGCCTCTCAGTTCTCTTTCACTTAGTCTCTGGCCTTTTAGAGTCAGAGCCAAATGCCTACTCCTTTTCAGGAGCTCGTTTTCGTATTCTGACTTCCTGTCATCCAGTTTACACTGGTTCTTCTTTAGCTCGATAAGATTCTCACACTTCTTTCTAGTTTCAAGAAGAAGAGATTCTTTTAGGTCTTTCAGCTTCAGTTCCGTGCTGCCTTTCCACTGGACCAGTATCTCACAGTCTCTGTCTTCACTGAAATACTTTTCCATGTTTTTCATGATGGCATCACTTGTCTCTTGCACTAGGTTTTCAAGGTATTCTGTGGTGATCCTCTGCAAGTCCCCATTCCGAATTTTATTGTCCAGTTTCATTTGCAAGTCTAAGATGTGACTCCTCAGCTGCCAGGTCCACTCACTAAATGCGGTTTCCAGTTTCTTGTATGCAGCAATCTCCACTGAATTCTTGAAGCTGAAAATGAAGTTTTCATTCAGCAAAGCATTCCAGAGGTCACTAATTCGAACTTTCAAGCTCGAGAGCCTCAAAACACTGCCCTGCGACTCCTTCTTAGCAGCTTGGAGAATTTTGCTCTTTAATTCCTGGACATTCTGGCTGTAGGTGGGGTTGGGCGGTGCCATTGGGGGGTTTCCTTCCCACAGGTGAGCAAAGTAATGAATGTGGGTGTTCACGTCAAAGCGGATGACGTCGCTGAAGCAGGAGACATCACAGAATTCCTGCTGGGCAGCTGTCACGGTCATTTCATCCAGCTTTTCCTGTAGACGTCTCTGTCCTTCCATGTTCTGTTCCTTGGCAGTTATTTCTCCCACATTTTGGTGTACGAACAGGCAGCCTGGGGAAAGATTTACTTGCTTCATCCTCAGAAAAGCCTGCACAGCGATCTGAAGGACATCTTGCATTTCTGAAGGATTTTCCCCAAAGATATTGATCAGAGTCAAGTTGCCGATGCCAATGACAAAGGTGGCCAGCTCGTTGTCATGATTAAGAGACTGTTTATTGGCCAACTCTATGGCACGAAGTCCCTCAGTGTCAACAACGAGCATGTAATCAAAGTCCAAATCCTGTCGCAGCTTCTCATCCACTTTAATTAGCTGCATAAATGCTCCCCGGGTGCATCTCCCTGCACTGACATTAAACTGAAGACCAAACATGGCATTCAACAGGGTTGACTTCCCTGTGCTCTGGATGCCAAGCACCGAGAGAACAAATACTCGTTTGTCTCCCAGCTTCTCAATTAATTTGTCAAAGATTGCCCCGACCCATTGTAATGGTACGTAAGAAGCATCACCATCCATCAGCTCAATGGGATACCCTGAAACCATCAGATCAGCCGCAATTTCAGGTAGTTTGACAAAACATTTATCCTTTGATTTCATTGATTCCAGAGCTTCATAAATCTGCCCTACCTCTCTCAAAATATGCTCGAGGCCAATGGATGAATCGTTGATTTCATTGGAGAGGGCATCTAACTGACTCATCAACGCAGGTTTCAGATTGGTTTTTTCGCTGCTTTTCTTTATGGACAGGATTTTAGACCATAACTGGTGATACTGCCTCCTCAGTTCGTCAAGGCGATCGGAGGACAGGTCATCCATAAAGACCTTCATCCACTGCAGGAAGTATTTCTTGGTATCTGCTGGCTGTGACTGGAGAAAGCTGAGGACTGACTTCATCAGCTCATTGAGGGGGAATGCTTTGTTCAGCTGCTTTTTTCTTATGGCTGACTTCTCCAATTCAATTTGGCTCCGATGGTGCTCTATGCTCTTGTTCCTCTTTTCCTGCAGGCGAGTGAGTTCTTTGTCCTTTTTGCACCACATGTACCACAGTTTTCCTTGAAGAGGCAGTAGCTGGGATTTGATCTCAAACAACTTCTCTTTCTTCAGAAGCTCCACCAGCGCCTCTGCCTTTTGTTTGGCCATCACACACGCGTCTGTATCTTCATCGACTAAGAATCCGTGCTTGCGAGCTCTCTCCAGGCAGGCGTCAAGGCTAAAAAGCGTGTTAGACTTTTCCAGGAGATCCCTGATTGTTTTTGTCAGCTCATCCATTAATTCTGCTTCGTTTCTGTTCTTCATACCTATTTTTATGTTCTGGCTAGATCGGCCAGCTGCAACGTTCTCTTTTTCAGTGAAAAGGCAAACCAAAGGCCTCTGCGACTGCCACAGGTCACGTAAAATTTTCATCCCTTTCTTGTCACTCTGATCAGACTCGGACACGAAAGCCACGTTCACAGCAGATATCTCCTGTAAAAACTGCAGCTGCTCTTCGTGATCCCTCGCATCTCCGTGCAGGTTACAGAAAGCAACACAGCAGCCAAAGCTGTCATCGTCGCTGCCACGGGGACAGTACCAGGAGATCTCCACAACGCCTTTCATCAGCAAACAGTCTTTGGTGCTGCCTTTGCAATGTCGGTGGAAAAAAGTGTCATGCTTTTGTTTGCTGAGCAGAGCATTCAGGATCTGAGACTTGGAAGAGGAGGGAGAACTGCCGATCCGTATGAAGGACACGATGGGTGTCTCTGCCTGATAAATGAGCTTGTTCTTGTAACTAATTATGGCCTGCTTTCCCGACTTCTCAGCCCCTTTCCAGCTCTTTTTGATTTGGCTGAGGGACCAGATGGGGAACTCTATCCGTGAAGTGCACGGGTTTGGTACCAGCAGAGGTAGCGCAAATTGGCAGAAGGCAAGCTTTGTGGAAATGTACTGCCTCATGAAATCATCAGCACAATGAAAAATTGCCATCTGGAGGTCCATGGGGTGCACACGACTGCCCCCGGTTGCAGATTCAGGGGCTTCTTCCTCCAAATCAGTGAAAAAGTCATCAAAGGAATCCGAGGGTTCCTGCACGGGTGTGGGTCCTGGGTTGCTCTCGTCCTTGCAAGTCAGGTACCTCACCCGATAATCCACGGTTAATAGCTTTTGCAAGAAGTAAAATGGGAGTTCATTGTCCTTGGTGGGCTGGCTGTCATGTAAAGATGTCTTGTATATGATGTGGAAATCTTCTATCCCCATCTTTTTTGGATAGTGACTTTCTAGTCCAAGGCGCTGAAGTAAGTGGAGGAATTCTTGGTTTGCAATGGCTTGATTTGCTTTGGATTTGCTGCCATCGGATTTGGATTTGGACTGACTGGAAGGCTCTGTTCTTTGAAAAGTGTCTTTTATGTCTTTGATTATATTGTGTTTTTTCACATCGTCACATGTGTCATCCAGGCGCCCACTGATGAAGGAATGCAAGTCACTGTCCAGCATCTCCCAGTCTTTGGACGCACTGTGCTTCTCGAGGAGAGTTTTTATCTCTGTGGACCATAAGTTTTTCATTTGATCTTCCATGAAACCTAAACGCTTATTCTTCTGCTCAGGGGACACCTTTTTGTGTTCAGGTGTTACAGTTAGACCCATCAGCAGCAGGTAGGCCTGGGCTCTGTAAACATCTTGTTCCTTCAGATTCAGATACTCCTTATGTCCCGTTTGCATTTCATTTATCATGAAGTTAATTTCTGGACATCCAAGGAGGTATTGAAAAGTGCTGCTTTCCACCTGGTATCCCATGCTGGTCGTAATTAAGAGCACCAACAGTTCCATGTCTTTCTGGGCCCTTTCCTGGAGACACTGGAGCAAGGAATAAATCGCTAGGCTTGCAGTCAAGGTGGCTTTTATCTTTGCTTCATGAATGGCAGATGCAGAGGTTTCTGGTGCGTAGGTGACTTCCTGGATGTAGTCCTTCATTTGCACCAGTGTCTTGGTGAGATCTTCAAGCTCAGAAACATTGGGAGTTTTGGGAAGCACGTTCTCGCTATGGAAAATCCATTGCATAATGAAGGAAGACCTGGGGAAGTCCTTGACAGAATAGACATGAGGATCCAGGAGGCACCTCAACAGAGACTTGATATAGGTGGTGTTTTCTGGAGGTGACTTCTTGTAAAACAGAACGGTGTTCACCAGGAACTCCTGCAGCGCTTTGTCCGACAGGCATACATTGATCCAGACACTATGGTTTTGGGTTTTTTCATTCAGATTCTGTTTGAATTCTATCAGCGTGAGCAGTTTCTTTTCATCCACCGCCACCTCCCAGGCCTTCACGCACTCCACGAAAGCTCTGGCCTCTTCTACCGCGCTGACCAGCTCCTCTCCAAACACAGTGCCGGCACTGTGATTCGTTAACGCTTCGTACGCAGCCCTGAGGCTGCTGCTCATTTGATAGACAGACTTAAAATCACTGCTGTGATTGAACAGGATTATATCCCACACTGGGATCAGCTGAAAGCCTCGGTCGATAACAGACCAGGTTGAATTATCAGTTACAAGCCCCACTTTCCACTGAGGAAGAGAATCCGTCCCTGGTGGGCCCCCTGTGTTGGTCACGTAGAGCTGAACTGCCGTGTGGGCACCCCTTTTGTCTCTCCCCTGAATGGAAGCCCGTAAACTGGATTTTGAAATGTCCACACCCACTCCCCCGCTGAAAACGAAGCCGCTGTAGCTGGCCCCGATGTAGCAGTTCAGTGCTTCAGATGCCAGTTGCTTCATCTCTTCCCGCTGCTCAGCAGTGAATCCTTCCGTAGATGCCTTCCACCAGAAAATCCCCCCAAAGTGGAGGGGACCCTGGTTCACATGGGACCCAAACCTGTTGAAGAAGCTCGCGCACCTACTCTTCAGCATGTTGGGCCTGTCTGCTTCCTGGGTGATGCTCAAAAGGTGCTCGATGTCTTGTAGCTCCCGCAGGGCCACATCCGAGAGGCAAAGCTGATGCTTTTGGAAGTAGCAGGAGGCCAGAGGGAGGTACTGGTACTTGATGGTGCAAATGTAGCTGTGCTCAGAGCGGGACTTGCGGGTGTCCTCTGACTGCGAGGACTTACTATGATCTACATCCATTTCAGCCTTAAACCCCCAGAACCCAGTTTTGGCAGAAACGCTGATGCTGAACCCCAGCTGCTCCATGGACTTGGTGAAAGTGGCTTCTGCGGCAGAGGAGGAGAACTCCTTCCTCTCAAGCAGCGACCCTTGCTCCGGACCAGCGAGCTTGAATCCGTCGGGAACCCTGATGAGCTGGTCTCGCTTCGCCAGCGCATCCGCAATGCTGCTGGTTCTGTAAATGCCCTGCAGGGCCAGTCCCCCCGATGCCCGCCTCAGGACCTCTGTGTCGGAGATGTTATCACCCCTGGCCACTGACGACTCCTGCTGCTCCAGCTGCTTCTGGATGCCCTCCAGCACACTCACCAATGACTTCTCCGGTGGTGCCCAGTATTCTCGGGGAATCTCCATGGCTTTCCACAGAGCCTCCACTTTCTCTCTCATAACTGCCTCCGTGCTGTGGCTTCGGCTCTTGTGCATTTCTTTCAGCTCCTCCAGCAGTAGCTTGGCCACTTGTTGTCTCTTTTTTGTCATCTCCAAGTGCTCCTTCTGCAGCTCCTCAGAACTTGCTTTGTTGTCTGTTAGTCCCAGGAGTTTTCGGAGCGCCTTTGTTTCCCAGGGGTACCGTACTTTGCACTCCAGCTTAAGGTAGTCTTCATATTGCAGATGTTTCAGGGCTTCTCTGGACTTGACTCCCAGTATCTCCGACAGTTTGGGGAGCCAGTATTCATCATCCAGCCCTTCCTTCTCACATGCTTCTGCCAGTAGTTTTTTAGCAAGTTGTGCCTTCTTATCATCCTCTAGTATGTCGTCCTGTGAACCCATGGCTGTGGAAAAGAAAAACAGACTTTTTAAAGGTATGTCATAGAATCATAGAATCATTCAGGTTGGAAAATACCCTTGGGATCATGGAGTCCAACCACCAACCCCACTCTACGAAGTTCTCCCCTACACCATATCCCCCAACACCACATCTACACGACTCTTAAACACATTCAGGGATGGTGACTCCACCACCTCCCTGGGCAGCCTATTCCAGTGTCTGACCACTCTTGCTGGGAAGAATTTTTTCCTAATGTCCAGCCTAAGCCTCCCCTGCTGCAGCTTGAAGCCATTCCCTCTTGTTCTATCGCTAATTACCTGGGAGAAGAGACCAGCACCAACCTCTCTACAATGACCTTTCAAGTAGTTGTAGAGAGTGATGAGGTCTCCCCTCAGCCTCCTCTTCCTCAGACTAAACAGTCCCAGCTCCTTCAATCGCTCCTCATAAGATTTATTCTGCAGGCCCTTCCCCAGCTTCGTTGCCCTCCTCTGCCCTCGCTCCAGCACCTCGAGATCTCTCTCATAGAATCATAGAATCTTCATGGTTGGAAAGGACCTTTGAGATCATCGAGTCCAACCATACACACACACACAAAAAAAAAACCCTACAATCTCTGTCACTAGAGCATGCCCTGAAGTGCCAAATCTACAGGTTTCTTAAATACCTCTAGGGACGGTGACTCACCCACCTCCCTGGGCAGCCTGTTCCAGGGCCTGACCACTCTTTCAGTAAAGTAATTCTTCCTAATATCTAACCTAAACCTCCCCTGCCGCAGCTTCAGACCATTTCCTCTGGTCCTGTCATCGTTCACCTGGGAGAAGAGGCCAACACCCTCCTCTCTACACCCTCCTTTCAGGTAGTTGTAGAGGGCAGTGAGGTCTCCCCTCAGCCTCCTCTTCTCCAAACTAAACATGCCCAGCTCCCTCAGCCTCTCCTCATACAGCTTGGTCTCCAGAGCCCTCACCAGCTCTCGTGTTGAGGTGCCCAAAACTGGACACAATACTCAAGGTGTGGCCTCACCAGTGCTGAGCACAGGGGGACAATCACCTCCCTACTCCTGCCGGTCACACTATTTCTAACACAAGCCAGGACGCCATTGGCTTTCTTGGCCACCTGGGCACGCTGCTGGCTCATGTTCAGCCGCTTGTCAATGAGAACCCCCAGGTCCGTTTCTGCCGGGCAGCTCTCCAGCCACACTTCCCCAAGCCGGTGGCGATGCATGGGGTGGTTGTGGCCCAAGTGCAGGACCCGGCACTTGGCCTTGTTGAAGCTCATACCGTTAACGTTGGCCCATCGATCCAATCTATCCAAGTCTCTCTGTAGAGCCTCCCTATCCTCATGTAGATCAGCACTCCCACTTAACTTGGTGTCATCTGCAAACTTACTGATGATACACTATGTCCTTATCAAGGTCATCAATAAAGACGTTAAACAGAAATGGTCCCAACAGCGAGCCCTGAGGAACACCACTTGTGACGGCCCACCAGCTGGATTTAACTCCATTGACCACCACTACTTGGGACTATCCATCCATCCATCCAGTTCTTGATCCAGCAGATTGTACGCTCATCCAAGCCATGAGCAGCCAGTTTTTCCATGAGAATTCTATAGGGAACAGTGTCAAATGCTTTTCTAAAGTCTAGGTAGACAATATCCACAGCCTTTCCCTCGTCAAATAATCGGGTCATCTTGTCATAGAAGGAGATCAAGTTCGTCAGGCAGGACCTGCCTTTCATAAGCCCATGCTGACTAGGCCTCATCCCCTGGTTGTCCATCTCATCTAAATCTCCCCTCTTTCAGTTTAAAACGGTTGCCCCTCATCCCACGGCTCCCCTCCCTGATCCAAAGTCCCTCCCCAGCTTTCCTGGAGCCCCTTTAGGGACTGGAAGGGGCTCAAAGGTCTCGCCCAAGTTCCAGGTCCTTCACTTGGGCCACAACACCCCCATGCATCACTACAGGCTTGGGGAAGTTGGACTCGATGATCCCAAGGGTCTTTTCCAACCTGAACAATTCAATGATACTATGATGCTACGAGATCTGAGGAAGAAATTCTTTGCTGTGAGGGCGGTGAGCCCCTGGCCCAGGTTGCCCAGAGAGGTCGTGGCTGCCCCATCCCTGGAAACATCCCAGGCCAGGTTGGACGGGGCTCTGAGCAGCCTGGTCTAGTTGAAGATGTCCCTGCTCATGGAGGGGATTGGACTCAATGGCCTTTAAAGGTCCCTTCCCACCCGAACTACTCTGTGGCTCTATGATTCTATTCTACTTTCTTTTTTTTTCTTACACTATCATACAAACCTGATAATTGCCTCTGTCTCAATTGTGTTGGATACTGAAGACATTTATTCAGTGCACAAAACCTTCCTGTGCATTCAGCTCTCGTCCCACCCATGACACAAAACTCTTACGAAGCCTCTCCAACACCGGTATTGATCCAAGTGCTTATGGCTGGGCTTTTGGACCCTTTCAGAGCCTTTAGTCTCAGCTTTTCCTTTAAAGTCAGTGAAGATTTAGACGACATGCTCAATGGACATAGGGTCTGATTCACCTCACCTGGTGAATGCTCTGATTCAGCAGATGCTCCTTCTGGTCAGATGCTTGACTTCCCAGAGGTCATAGCCAGCCAAGGTCCCCAGCTCAACTGAGACAGCACACCGTCACACAGCAGGCCCAGTAGGGAAGGATGGGGTGATAAGAAGAAGATGGGGCCCACCTCAACAATTCAGGAGGAAAAAAACCGGAAGGAAAGGCCCAAAATCCTAAAGGAGAAAACCAGACAGTCAGGAGATGGCAACCCCTCAACGCAGAGGATTCATTTCGGGGAGTGGTGGAGGCCATCCCTCCTCCACCAGTCATCATTGCCCAGCCAGCAAAGACCCATGGGGGCCCTTTTTGGGGGGTGACCAGGCTAAGGTTTCCCCTGGGACCTAAACCCATGGTGTATGTTAGTCCAGGGAGGGTTTGCAAAGGAGGGATCTCCTGCTTTCAGAGTCTCTCCTGCACACAGCAAAAGGTGCCCAGGAGTGACGCAGGACAGGGCTGAGCGCTTGCACACCACAGCAGCACCACGGGGAGGAGACACCAAGCCTGGACATGAAGTCAAAGCTCAATCTGATTAAAAACGATCCTCCAGTGCCCTACTACCTGCTGACCTCTCAAATACTGGCCCTCCTGCCACCACCCTGCAGCCACCAGCAAGGGAGGGTGTGGTGGTCACGCCTGCTTTCTCGAGGGGAGGAGACGTGGAAGGATGGAGAGCAGGCCGAGGGATGGAGAGCAAAGCCTGGAGACCTGCAGAAAAGTCCCACCCCAGATACCCAGGCTGTCCAGTCTGTGCTCTCCAGTCACACTCAGCCACAGAACCATAGAATTGTCTAGGTTGAAAAAGACCTTTCAGATCACCAAGTCCAACCATCAACCCAACGCTGCCAAGGCCACCACTACCCCATGTCCCTCAGCACCGCGTCTGCCCGGCTTTTAAATCCCTCCAGGGATGGCGACTCCACCACTGCCCTGGGCAGCCTCTGCCAATGCTTCACAGCCCTTTCTGGGAGGAAATTGTTCCCAATATCCATCCTAAACCTCCCCTGGCACAACTTGAGGCGGTTTCCTCTTGTCCCATGGCCTGTTCCTTGAGAGAAGAGCGCGACCCCCCCTGGCTCCCCCCTCCTTTCAGGGAGCTGGAGAGAGCGAGAAGGTCTCCCCTCAGCCTCCTTTTCTCCAGGCTGAACACCCCCAGCTCCCTCAGCCGCTCCTCACAGCACTTGTGCTCCAGACCCCTCACCACCTCCGTTGCCCTTCTCTGGACACGCTCCAGCCCCTCAACGTCTTTCTTGGCATGAGGGGCCCAAAACTGGACACAGCCCTCGAGGTGGGGCCTCACCAGTGCCCAGTACGGGGGGACGGTCACTGCCCCACTCCTGCTGGCCACACTAGTGCTGGCACAGGCCAGGATGCTGGTGGCCTCCTTGGCCACCTGGGCACACTGCTGGCTCGTATTCAGCTGCTGTTGACCAACACCCCCAGGTCCTTTTCCGCCGGGCAGTTCTCCCGCCGCTCTGCCCCAGCCTGGAGCATCCACGGGGCTGGTGTGACCCAAGTGCAGGGCCCGGCACTTGGCCTTGTTGAACCTCACACCATTGGCCTCGGCCCATCCATCCAACCTGTCCAGATGCCTCTGCAGAGCCTTCCTGCCCTCAGGGAGATCAACACTCCCGCCCAACTTGGTGTTCTCTGCAAACTTGCTGAGGGTGCACTCAACCCCCTCATCCAGGTCATTGATAAAGATATTAAAAAGAACCGGCCCCCGCTGGGGAACACCACTCGTGAACGGCCATGGGATGGCCTGCACCCCATTCCGCAGGAACAGCCCCCTCCGGAGTGTTTTCCCCAACCCAGCCCTGGGGGAACTGGGCTCTGGACATGCTTGTGCCTTGGAGGGGTCGCCAGGGACCAGAGCCCATTGAATGGGGAAGTTTAGACTGTGGGAGAGGCTGGGAGAGGTGAATCCCACCATCATGCCATAGAAAGGGAAAGGAAGAACTCTCCCCCTGAGCTTGGGAACAGAGCGGGACGTCCCACAAATGCCGCTCGTTATCCCAGAGCTGCCACACTCTCTAACGAGAGGCGCGGGAGGCAGCACCACCACCCAAGCTGCCCACGCCGCCAGCCCGGGGTCTGCACCCCCGCACCCATTGCCTCTGCACCCCCGGTGATGCTGACAGAGAGCACCCCATGGAAAAGCTTATTAGCCATGACATTCCCCAAATTATCCCATTCAGTTGCAAGGCCACAGGAGCACCGTCCCACCTCCCCTTCCACACGTCCCAGCCTGGTTCCCTGTCCCCACAGCAGGGAAGCAAATGGCTTCAGGCAAGTGCATCCATCCTGACCCCCTGTGGGGCCGGGAAGGAGCAGCCCTGGCTGGGGCCAGCGTTTCCCAGCTGGGAACGGGCTCCGTGGGGGCAGCCAGGGTGTCCCTCCCCATCCAGCCCCGCTGCCAGCTCTTGAAGCCAGGCTTTGCAGACATCAGCCTGGCCCCCAGTCCCCCTGAATCCCTCCCCGGATCCCTCCTCCTTCCCCACCTCCTCCTGCTCTGACCCCCCCCTGCATCCTTCAACCCTCCCAGTTCAACCCTCCCAGTACTCACAGCTCCCCCCCCGGCCTTCCTCAAAAAGGCTGGAGAGCAAAGGCTGCGTCCCCCATCCCACGCTCAGGGCAGAGATCATTCGCCTGCTGCCCTAAAATCCCCTTTTTCCCTCCCCCGGCACCTCTCAAGAGATGGGACCATTCGCCTACTGCCCTAAAACCCCCTTTTTCCCCTCCCCCGGCATCCCTCAGGAGACGGGAAAACACACGGAATAGGAAGCAGAAGACAAACATCTCTGCGCTGGTCCCATCTCTGCGCTGCTCCCGGGCTCCCTGCTCACCAGCGAGGTCCCACCGTGTCCCTGCGGCGCTCGGCAGCTCCCAGGCTGGCCCCAGCCCAGCCCAGACCCTCTCTTTATATCCCACCGCCCCGAGGTGGGGACTGATTGCTCTTTGCAGGGAGCCTGATTGGGGGGACTGATTGCTCTTTACAGGAAATCAGGTCGTTGTC
Organism: Alca torda; assembly: GCA_008658365.1. NCBI lineage: Eukaryota > Metazoa > Chordata > Aves > Charadriiformes > Alcidae > Alca > Alca torda. The sequence goes on from CM018078.1 coordinate 124,850,393, forward strand.
TGTAACAGAGTAAAAGTGAAACTGGGCTGGTGCAGCCTGCGCTGGAGCCCAGACAGACATATCCCATGGCAGCAGCACCCCCCGGGAACCACCCCCGGGCCCTCAAATCCCATCCCGGGCTCGGCACTGGGGTGCCCAGGGCACCCGACCAGCACCGGCGGGGAGATGGCAAAGCTGCTGCCGGCAGCACTTGGGGGTCTGGGCTGGAGACCTCCCAGCCTGCTCCTCTTACCCCCGAAACATCGACTCGCCAAGTGGTTTGGGTGGGAAGGGACCTTCAGAGGCCATCGAGCCCAACCCCTGCCACGAGCCAGGACATCTTCAACTAGACCAGGTTGCTCAGAGCCCCGTCCAACCTGGCCTGGGATGTTCCCAGGGATGGGGCAGCCACAGCTTCTCCAGCCCTCCCAGCATCTCCGGGGCCTCCTCTGGCCCCGCTCCAACAGCTCCGTGTCTCTCCTGTGCTGAGGCCCCAGAGCTGGAGGCAGCACTGCAGGGGGGTCTCCCCCGAGTGGAGCAGAGGGGCAGAATCCCCCCCTGGCCCTGCTGCCCACGCTGCTGGGGATGCAGCCCAGGCTGCGGGGGGTTTCTGGGCTGCCAGCGCACGGTGCCGGCTCATGGCCAGCTTTTCCCCCCCCCCCCCGCACCCCCAAGCCCTTCTCTCAGGGCTGCTCTCCATCCCTCCATCCCCAGCCTGGGCTGGCACCGGGGGCTGCCCCGACCCGGGGGCAGGACCCTGCACTTGGCCTTGTTGGACCCCATGAGGTTCAGAGGGACCCACTTCTCCAGCCTGTCCAGGTCCCCATGTGTTGGCTTGTGTGTGCACATGTGTGTGCAAACATGTACGTCTGTGTAGGGGTGCATGGCTATGTGCGTGTGTGCGCATACACGTGTGTGCATGTGCATGCCTCTGTGTGTGTGTGTGCACCTGTGTGTATATGCATGTGTGTCCATATATGTGTGCAGTGTGTCCAGGCCTGCACGTGCACATCTATGTGTGTGCACATCTGTGTGCACGTGTGTGTGCACGTCCATGTGTGTGCACGTCCATGTGTGTGCACGTGTGTATATGTACATACGTGTGTGTTTACACACCCCAGGTCCTGGGTGCCAGCACAGTCTGCGCCCACTTCCCATGCTGGAAAACACGTGGGGAGTGGGGGGACAGGACACCTGCCGCCGCTTCGCCGTCCCCACGGCCCATGAACCCCTCGGGGACGGGCATCAGGTTGGGGTGACAGCACTGGGGCTTGGCCAAGCCGTGCTGGCCGCTTTGTCCCACCCGATTATCCCCCGCCTGCTCAGAAATTGGTGCTCTGATGCTTGGCTCCGGGGGGTCCGGCTGTGCCGGGGGGGCTGCGAGCCCCCGCTCCAGCCCGGGGGCTTTCCCCGTCCTGCAGGAGCTCCTGGAGGTGATGACTAATGGATTTGGAGATCACCTCTGGCATCGCCGGCTTGTTCAAGGGACCTTGTGGACTTGAGAGTGGCCGTCGAGCAGCCCCCCCACCCCCTCCATCCCCTATAGCCGCGCTATAGGTCTGGCTGCCCTATACCCTTCCCCTGCAGAGGCAGGAGGCATCTCCGTCCCCTCTGTCCCCTGTGCCGCCTGCTCCCTGCCCCGCTCCTCGCCGCATCCCGAGCCCCCCCGTATCCTCCTCCCGCCTCGGGGTGTTGCTGGGACTCCCCTCCTGCAACTCCAGCCGAATCACAGGGGCCGGGCCCTGGGCTCAGGAAAAGGGCGACGTGCATTTGCAGGAAGGCTTCGAGACGCCCCCTCACGATATTAATGACCCCCCCATCCTCACTAATTGGCTGTGGGTCTGAAGCCGTGGCCTCGGGGGCTGGCAAAGAGCAGTTTGCCCCCCGCTCTCCCGGGATGCTGCTCCATGCACGGGCTCCGGGGTGATTCAAAGAAAGGTATTTTTAATTTTTCCTGCTGGCTGCTGCTGGACTGGGATGGACTGGGCTAGGCTGGGGCCGCTCTCCTTCTCAGAAATCACAGCCCTGCTTGGGGAGGGCTCAGGCTGCACCTGGAACTGAAACTGCGCCTCAGGCTCACGTGCTTTCCAGCAAAAAGCCTCATTTCTCTCTTCAGAGAATAATAGAATCCTTATGGTTGGAAAAGACCTTTCAGATCATCGAGTCCAACCATCAACCCAACACTGCCAAGGCCACCACTACCCCATGTCCCTCAGCACCGCGTCTGCCCGGCTTTTAAATCCCTCCAGGGGTGGCGACTCCACCACTGCCCTGGGCAGCCTCTTCCAATGCTTCACAACCCTTTCCGGGAGGAAATTGTTCCCAATATCCATCCTAAACCTCCCCTGGCGCAACTTGAGGCCGTTTCCTCTTGTCCTCTCAGGTAGAGTTTATCTTCCAAACCCCTCCCAAGGATGGAGGATGCCAAGAGGCGCCGCTTTGGCAGGGCTCCGCGCAGCAACCAGCCACCCAGCGCTCCCAGTGCTCTTGCAACACCTGGGACCAGCGTCTGTGGGGCTGGGGCGTCTCCCGCAGGGACACCCGCAGGGATGCAGCCCCTGGGACCAGCGTCTGTGGGGCTGGGGCGTCTCCCGCAGGGACACCCGCAGGGATGCAGCCCCTGGGACCAGCGTCTGTGGGGCTGGGGCGTCTCCCGCAGGGACACCCGCAGGAATGCAGCCCCTGGGACCGGTACCTGCGGTTTTACCTGTCGCTTTAAACTGAGAGGGGGGAAATCCAGAGTAGATCCAAGGAAGAAATTGTTCATGCTGAGGGCGGTGAGCCCCTGGCCCAGGTTGCCCAGAGAGGTGGTGGATGCCCCATCCCTGGAAACATCCCAGGCCAGGTTGGCGCCAGGAAGAGACAGGATCTCCCATGGTGGCCGGTGGCAGCAGGAAGGAGAAACGCCGAAACCTGGCTTGAGGCACTGAATGAAGCCCCGTGCCCGCAGCAGGGTGTCACCACTCCTGTGCCCCGCTGCACATCAGCCACACATCTGGGGACGGGCGCATCAGCCACCGCCGGCCCCGTGCCCATGCCGGGGCTGGAGAGGAGAGACCACTTTCAGATGGGTGCCCCCCACCCAAGGCTGCACCCCAAGGGCCTTTCCAGCCCCGTCCCCGCAGCCACGATGTCCCTTTGGCTGAGGACGCGGGCACGGGGGTAAAGCAGAGCGTGGCTCCAGCCCCTCAGGGCGGTGCTGCATCCCCTGGCCCCCCCACCATCGTCACCGCTGCACCTTGTCCCCATGAGTCACAGAACCATAGAATGTGTTGGGTTGGAAGGGACCTCTAAAGGCCATCTAGTCCAACCCCCCTGCAGTGAGCAGGGACATCTTCAACTAGATCAGATGGTCATCCATCCATCCATCCATCCATCCATCCATCCATCCATCCACTTCAACTAGGTCATCCCGGAGAGCTGCCTTCATCTTCAACTAGATCAGGTCGCTCAGAGCCCCATCAAGCCTGGCCTTGGATGTCTCCAGGGATGGGGCCTCCACCCCCTCTCTGGGCAACCTGGGCCAGTGTCTCACCACCCTCAGTGTAAAGAACTTCTTCTTAATGTCTAATCTAAACCCGCCCTGCTCTAGTTTAAACCATCGCCCCTCGTCCTATCGCTACATGCCCTTGCCAACAGCCCCTCCCCAGCTTTCCTGGAGCCCCTTGAGGGACTGGCAGGGGCTGGAAGGTCTCCCCGGAGCCTTCTCTTCTCCAGGCTGAACCCCCCCAGCTCTCTCAGCCCGTCCTCCCAGCAGAGGGGCTCCAGCCCTCCCAGCATCATCATTTGTCCGTCAGAGTCCCGGGACTTTCACTGATTCACTATCGGAGTCCCACCAAAGGACTTTCACTGAATCAGAGTCACAAATAATCAAAATCAGTTATTTTATTGAGAGCGACAGAAACAGATTTGAGGTTGCCGTTGATAAATTCACTAACTACAATAGCGCTAATGAATTAAGGTTAATACGGCCAGCAAGAACAACGGTAGTACCACAACCCGGGGTGACACCCCCCAGCGGGGCGTATCGAGTTCCTTCTCTCCCAATTTAACAGTCATTTTCTCCATCCTTTTGTCCCCAAAACTACGAGGTTTCCCTCCCCTAGGTGATGTCTAGTATGGTTTGGGTGGAGAGACGCGTGCTGCGGTCAGGCATGTTCACCACGATCTCTAAAATCTTCGTGAGCGTACACGGGGGTGTCGGCGTTATTGCGCATCTCACGGGTAACGAGGCACAGGTCAATCACCGGCCACGGCAGCGTCTCCAGGAAACAAAGAGCTGCACAAAGTCCCTGTTATCCCGATTTTACCGTCTCTGCTGAGGAGAAGCAGGGCTGCCCTGGCTCCCCGCGACTCCCCCGTTATTTACGTACCCTGCCATGGCCAGACACGGCTTCGCCCCCCCTGGGCTGCACAAGAGAGAGCAAAGCCCGTCTTAACGGCTCTTTGAGCACAGAGACTTCACCTCATGATCCAAATTCCACAGCCGGCTCTACCAGGGAGTGGGGAGAGAAATTCGGGAGCGGGGACCCCTCTGTCATTCCCGGGAAGGTGTTTATTGAGGCCGCCGGCTCTGTGCTGCGCTGCCAGCCCCGGCACCGAGGGGGTGGATTTCCCCAGCGCAGGAATTCGGGAACTCGTCCCCTGACTCCGACCCCTCCATCCCATGGCGGGACGGACGGACACGCCACTGTGCCCCGTCACTGGAGGGTCTCTCCTGGGGCCGCGTTGCCCTGAGGTTGCAGCAGGTTCCTGGGGGCTGCGGGGCTGGTAGGGCTCCCCCCAGCTTGCCAGAGCCGGTGGGAGCCCCCAGGAGCCCACGGACCAGCCAAGTGGGGTGGCGCGAGGGGCAGCCGCCCTCAGCTTCTGCCACCCAGGGCTTGGTGGCCACCTCTCCCTGCTTCACCTGCCATCACCGGCCAGGTCTGGGCTTCCTGGGGGGGCACACGGTGACCTGGGGGTCCCTCCGGCACCGCTCCTGCCTCGGGTGCTCGGTTCCAGCTGCTGCTTTGTCCTCCGGTGGTGTCAGCTCTCCGTCTGCAGGACATCCGCAGGGACATCATCTTCACTCTGGGGAGAGAGGTGATGGTGACCGCCTGGGGACACCGGCCCGTGCACCCCCCGGCATCGTCACGGCCGGTGCCCACCCCCAGCCCCGGCGTGGGGGACGCTCACCCCCAACGATGCTCAGCAGCTCCTGGAGCTCCTGCCGCAGCCGCAGCCGCAGCAGCTCCCGCAGCAGCTCCCGGCGCCGGCTCCGCGGGGACACCCCCATGCGCCGCAGGGTCCCCTCCGTCAGCCGCAGCAGGACGCGGCCCGAGACGGCGTGTTGGTGTGCCAGCTCCGTCAGCTCCCCGGCCCCGCTCCGCGCCGCCAGCCAGGCACCCACCTCCGACACCGTCCACTGGCAAAAAAAGGGGTGAGCTGGGGGGGTCGCCCCGGCCCCCAGCCTGTCCCTCCAGCCCCGTGGAACCTACACCCTCCTCCATGCCACCGTCCCCCGCTACCCAGCCGGAGCGTGACCCTCCCTCCCATCCCCGCACGACGCTGGTGGATGCACCCACGTCCCCAGCCTCCACCCATGGAGGTCCCCGACCCCTGGGGGTCCCCCAGCCCCAGTTATCTGTGGGGTGTCTCCAGCCCCTGAGCCCCTGCCCACGCTCACCTCGGCTGTTGGGCATCCCTCCGGCGCTGCCTCGGCCCCATCCTGCTCCCGGGTGTCCATGGGGGGCAGGAGACAGCTCAGGCTCTCTGCAAAACGGGGCTCCATCACCAAGGGTCCCACAGTACCCCCCCAGACCGCCCCCCGCCGTGTCCTGCCAGCCAAATACCCCCCACCATGACAAAGCACCCCGTCCCGTGGTCCCTGCCCGCCGCCGCCTCCCCGGGGGGATGGAGATGGGGGTGGCTGTCCTCCCCGATGCCACCTGGTGCATCCCCCCCGGCCCCCCCAGCAGGAGGGGGCTGCTCACCGAGGCCCCGCTGCCCGTCCCGCCACGTGGGCGCGCAGAGCCCAGCGCACCCAGGAGCCGAGATCAGCCCCGGCTCGCCCGTGCCTGACGCCTCCCTGAGCCCAGGGGGGGGACACCGGCACGTCACGGTCCCCCAACCCAGCCGGGACCCCTTCCCCAGCCTGAGCACCCCCCCTCCCCACCGCCCTCCACCTCGCACCTCTGCCCCGGCTCGGTGCCAAGTGCTGGGAGAGGGAAAGGATTGAATCGTTTCGGTTGGAAAAGACCTTTAAGATCATTAAGTCCAACCATAAACCTTAGCCCCGGCCCTGCCTCTGCGGGCACAGCCCCGTGCGCGCCCCGACAGCCCGGCTCCCCCCCGGCAAACGGCTCTGCCAGGGGCTCCCCGCCGCTTCGGGGAGCCGAGGGGCAGAGGAGAGCGGAGCCAGGCTCCGGCTGGACCGAGAGCCGGTGAAGGAGCTGGGCAAAGGCTCCTCCATCTCCCCTCCCGCTTCCCCGCAGCCAGCCCACCCCCTTTGCCCCGAGCACCTTCCCCGCACACCGCGGGACGGGACGCACCGGAGCAGCTTCGCCCGCCACGATGGTGGCGAGAGTCCCGGCGGGCGGCGGGGACGCGGGAGAGGCACCGGCAGAGCAGGCGGGAGGAGCAGGATGAGCCTCAAGGATGAGTCACATCCCGAAGGGCTGCGGCCCTGCCCCAACGAGCGTGTAGGGACCCAGCCCACGGAGCCGCTCGGCCCCCGAGAGCCCTCAGCACACGAGAGACACGGAGCTGTTGGAGCGGGGCCAGAGGAGGCCCCGGAGATGCTGGGAGGGCTGGAGCCCCTCTGCTGTGAGGACGGGCTGAGAGAGCTGGGGGGGTTCAGCCTGGAGAAGAGAAGGCTCCGGGGAGACCTTCCAGCCCCTGCCAGTCCCTAAAGGGGCTCCGGGAAAGCTGGGGAGGGACTCTGGATCAGGGAGGGGAGCCGTGGGATGAGGGGGAAGGGTTTTACACTGACAGAGGGGAGATTTAGGTGAGATATTGTGAAGAAATTGTTTGGTGTGAGGGGGGTGAGCCCCTGGCCCAGGGTGCCCAGAGAAGCTGTGGCTGCCCCATCCCTGGAGGGGTTCAAGGCCAGGTTGGACGGGGCTTGGAGCAACCTGGTGTGGTGGGAGGTGTCCCTGCCCAGGGCAGGGGGTGGCAGTGGGGGGGCTTTGAGGTCCCTTCCCACCCAAACCATCCTATGATTCCATGACTACGGAATAGCTGTGAACACGTTCCACCATGGAAGAGTCAGACCTGAACAACCCAAAGGGCCACGGGGCTCCAAGGGCCGCACACTTGCACCTGAGCCACGGAGATACTTCACAGGGCGTCAGCTCGCCTCCCGGCACAGAGCACAAACAGCATCTTCCCAGCCCCGAGCAGCGCAGGAGCTTCAGCTCCCCCCGGCCCCCGCAGCAAGCCCCAGCCCCAGCCTTTCCCCCAGCAGAGCCACAACCGCCCCCGGGCTCGCGGCGGGGGGCTGGTGCCCCCTCCATCGCCGGAGGAGTGGGCTAAGCCTCGTCAACCAAGCAGGCAGCTGCGCATCTTTGTTGCGTGGTGCTACGTTAACTTTAAAGAGGGTTTAGCTCAACTCGTCCTGCAAAGCAGGGTCACACGAAGTCACCCGGCCGCGGGAACGGGCTCTGGCACGCGCGGGAAGAATGGGGATGGTGGTGGCGCCGCTTAGGAGTCTGCCAAGCGCAGGAGGAATTCCCTCCGCTGGGAGAGAGCGGCCATTTCCCCCCCGCGTTTGAGCAGGAAACACGAGGGGTGTTTGTGCGCGGACAAACCAAACAGGCGCCTTCTCCCCCGGCCCCGGCGGCTCCCGCTGGCGCCCGCAGCCGCCTCCCTGCGCTCGCTCTTGTCGTTGCCCAACATTCCCAACCAAGAGCAAACAAGACCCACCCACGGTCGCACCCGGCCCTTATCTCAGCGTCGCCTCCCGAGGTGCGGGGCTGGACGGCAGCTGCTGGGCTGCAGAAGCCGCTCAAAGGGGTTTCGGAGGTTGTTTCAGAAGAAGCTCCGTCCCCCGGCCCGTGACACCAGCCATCCTCAGCGTAACAAAACCACAAGTGAAGAAAATAGCCCAGAACGTTAACCAAAAGGGCAAGAACGACTGCCCGTCTTCCCAAAAATCTCGGGAGAAGGACCCCAAGTCTGCACACCTGGAGTTCATCAACGCCTGGACTCTGCGTAAGCGTTACGCTGCCCCTGCTCCTCAGTTTTCAGAACGGCAGACACCGGGAGCGTGTAATCAAGGTGCCTTAGAGAAGCAGGAGTTACCAAAACAGCCTCAAAAGCCGGTATTCTGCAGATTCGCTGGGGCTCCGGCGCCCACGGCGCGTTCTGGGCAGATTTCAGAGCAGGTCTCCCCTTTCAGAAAGCAGACGCCCGGTGCCGCGTCAGAGCGGGCGCCCCCGTGACACACACCGCGGAAACCGTCCCCAACGTATTTCAGGTGAGGGGAGGGAAAGAATAAAGCCAGACTCGTTTTTTTTTTTTTCCCCAATTTATTGTGGCTAACAGCAGCGACACTCACTTGTCGGAAGCAATTTGCTAATTCCGAGGCTGTTCGGCCTCCGTGCAGCAAAGCCCCTCCTCACCAACCGGGTCAGGCAACGCGGTTTGAGCCCGTTTCTGAAACCAGTTGTTACTCCGGACGCATTAACCCACATCTCAGCCCACCGACCTCCAGTACTTTACGTTCTCCTTATCTCCAAATTTCACTCTCTGTACCCAGCTTTGGAATCACCCCTCTTCTCCGGGGGCAGAAATCTTCCTTACTGAGGAGTTACAGTGGAAATCAGAGAGGTCACAAGGACCCTGGAGAGACTAAAAGCCACATTAACTTTTATTCTCCTGGAAACGGAATATTTCTTAGAGCGCGCTCATTAGTTGAGAATTACCAGCTGAGTAGCTAAAAGGTATTTACAAAGGCCACCAAAAATCCTTTCCGAGAAGGACTGTGTGTATGTTTTTATTAGTGCATTGGAACGGCATTGCCAGGCACAGGACGTACGGACACGCACTCAGCGGTCCCTCGTCCCCTTACTGGGGGTAAAGCTCCACTATCATCGCGTGCCCCTGCAAGGAGGGAGAGAAAAAAGAGTTAATGATCACACACACACGCGCTCAGCAGGAGCTGCTCATCTCCCGACGTCTGAAAACAAAAGGGGAGATGAAAACCCAGAGCCGATTCGCTAAGGGGCCTCCGCAGACAGCGGTTTGATGGCTCTGGGCCGGCACAGATGTGCTTCAGGCTGGCCAAGGCACCAGAGTCCACCCTGACCGATGCTCTCCTGAGGGCCAAACTGGGAATTCAGGGTGGAGGCAGCACTGGGAGCAGCGCCCTCAGGTTACAGAGGGCCAGCCGTGCCAGGTCCCCAGGGAAGCGCCACCAGTCACGGCAACCCCAACCAGGGCTCCCACCCACAGCCCCCAGAGTTGTAGGAAGGGTCCCAACCCCGTTCCTCTTGAAAAGATCTTTCTTCCTAAGATTGGAAGAGCGACACTCGCAAGCCACCGACTGGGAAGTCTTTGCGAGTCACCAAACGAAACCCTCGGAACATGGCAGAAATCGCTCCTCTTTTGGATCATACGGGCAGCACCGGGCTGCCGTCGCCGTTGCCCAGGGACAACTGTGAGATGGTGATGAACGCCCAGTGCCACGGGACTTCAGCGGCATCCCCACAGCTGGCGTAACTGGGCAGGATTTCACAGCACCGACGGGAGCAGAAATGCGATTACTGCCCCTCTCCGGAGGGAACGGTGCCAGCCACGCGGCATCCTTACCTGCCCTCCCGCAGCACAGGCGGCAACCAGGCCGTACTGTCCTCCCTCCTTCTTCAGTCTGTGGGCAGCAGTAATCACCAGGCGGCAGCCAGTGGCACCGAAGGGATGTCCCAGCGAGAGGGAGCCGCCCCAGGTGTTGAACTTCTCCAGAGGAGGGGCTCCGACCTGCACGGACACAGGGAGGGACACACACCGTCACCAGCCTGGAAGGAGACCGGCCTCAGCACGCCACCAAACCCGCACGGCCGCCCGGCGCCGCTCCGAAGTCTTCCCTGGCGCCTACAAGTGCCCGGTGACAGCACAAAACCTGCCGAAGGCCTTCCCGCTGTCCCCCTGCTGCTAGAAAGCAGGACTGAGACCCTCCCGGTGTTCTTAACTCCCTCCTCTCCGACAATTACTATTATGGCTGTAGATCTCCACCCTCCTACAGACAACAGGAATGTCATCGCTCCCAAAGAAACTGCTTGACGGGTGGATCTGCTAACCCAGAGTTCAAGAAGCGTTGCTTCTCCTCACAGAACACAGCAAAAGCCCTGCCCTGCCGCACCAGCGTGCCCCGCTGCAGCGAGGAACTCGATCAATCCTAAAGTTAAATTAATGACAAAAGCATCCCGACTGTCAATCCTAAAGTTAAATTAACGACAAAAGCATCCCGACTGTCAATCCTAAAGTTAAATTAACGACAAAAGCATCCCGACTGTCAATCCTAAAGTTAAATTAACGACAAAAGCATCCCGACTGTCAATCCTAAAGTTAAATTAGCGACAAAAGCATCCCGACTGTCTTACCTTTGACTTCCTGCCCATGTAGTTTTGCGCAAACCAGTCCGAATCCATAGCTTTCAGGTTAGCCAGTATCTGCCCCTGAAAAGGAGAGGAAGGCAAAGTTAGCATGGAAAAACGGCAGACTTTGAGGAAAGCCTACGGACAGTGCTAGCAGGTAGGAGGGATCCTGAGGCGAGCGACAGCCCCAGAACGAGCACAGCCAACGGAGAACAGCACTCCTCTGGATGGGCCCTGCTCGTCAGCGTCAGCTCAGCCGTAGCCCGAAGAGACGCCGCCCAATTAACAGGCCTCCTCCCCACGGTAACGCGCAGCCCCGAGCCCGTTAGCAGATGACGTGCAGAAGTGGTTTCTTTCACACACGGGTCTTGGGAAAGTAAGGTTATTTTTTTACGTGTTATTTTAAAAGAACCTGTGTTCCTTTGGCGGCTTCAGGCAACGTAAGCCACACTCAACATAGACTGTGACAATGTAAAAATGTTATAGATTTAAAATATCCACAGTACTTCTCTGCAGACATAAACGTAGAATTACACCTGGCTGCATTCAGCGAAGCTCTTAACGAGGGCTTTCGCCAACGTGACAACACACGTCTATAGAAGGGCATTTTGCAGCCAGGGGCATCCTCAGCGTTCAGAGCACTCACAGCAAAAGCTTCGTGGAACTCAAACACGTCGATATCAGCCATGGTCAGCCCAGCCTTCTCCAGCACCTTGGGCGTAGCGTACGTTGGACTGACAAAGAGTTAAGAAACAGAAGTCTTGCGTGAATATCTTCCCTCACATCGTCGTCCCCTTCATCCACGGCGACCCACGTCACACTCCTCCTCTCTAGGGTTGATGGTTCAGCTCCCTACCTGTCCCACGCCAACCGAAACCCAACCCGAGGTAACTCCTGCGAGTACCAACACGCCGCGATGCCCCCCAGCGAATCGGGGCGAGTGTTTCTGCCACGGCGGCTCTCCCGCCTCAGCCACCTCCCCCTCCTGAGTCACGCCGGCTCTCGCCCCTCTGCGAGAAGGCCTGAAGAGATGTAACATCTCCTGAGAGACTTCCACAAAATCCAAACAGGTAATGGCAAGTCAAGGCTGTCGTGCTAGTACGGACTGTCAGGGGATGCGCTTCACCCTCGCCACCTACCCCAGTAGCAGCTGGTCCTTTGGATCCTGGGACACATACACGAAGTCCCTGCACAGGAGAAACGCATTAGTAGCATGAAGAGGAGCAGACGGAAGCGAGAGCAGGCTTCAGAGGCCACGCAGAGCAGTCTTTTTTTACCTTAGGTAGGCCTTCGGTTTGTATCCCATGGCCAGCGCCTTCTCCTCAGACATGATCAGAACTGCCGAAGCACCGTCTGTCTGAAAGGGGCCGACAAACCCAGTGAGGTCACGGCCTGAAGAGCACAACACCCCGCGCACAAAACGAGCCCGACAGCCCTCCGGCGCCGCAGCTGGCAAGAGGACTCGGATCTAACCAGAGCTTCCACAACATCCCCGTACGATACTGACTGAGCTGACGGACGGATGATCTCCGAGTGATGCTGGCACGCGCGCTGCTGAAGCCCTTCCCTGTGGTCCAGACCCACAGCTGCCCCTGGTTTCAAACAGGGCAGAGGTCCCAAACTGCCCTGCCAGTCCTGAGGACAAGCCGGTCGCCCCAAACGCTCACCTGCCCGCTCGGCTCCAGCCCAAAACTGATGATAATTCTGGGATGACGAGCCACAGTCTCACCACATTGCAAAAATGAACATCACGACCCCGGCACATGATCACTCGTTTCCTGGATAACAGCCCAAGCCGGCCTCCAGATCTGCCGCAGACAGCACACCAACGGTGCTCCAGCTGTTCCCGACACCAAGGCTGTGGCATTGCCAGCCTCCGTAAGTCCCCAGGAATGCTAAGGAGTCAACACCATTGCTGCTGAAGAGCCCCAGCAGTAGTTACTCGCTTCCTTCGAAGGGCTCGTCACAAACAGCCTTTTAAACAGCAGAATCTGTCAGGGCTGCGTGCAGGAACAGGACAGTCACCCCGAGCACTCTGCGGGAGGCAACCGCCTTCTACCGAGTCTCAGATACGCCTCACCTAATTTACACAGCTGCCTTAGACTCCAGCATCTGAGAAAGCTTCCTGTAAAAGCGCTAAAGAGGGAGAAAGAGAAGCATATGCAGAAGACAGCTCATCGTAGATGTGCTAGAGAAATCTCTCCTTCCCCTCTGTGGATTACAGTGACAAGTTTAGACTAAAACTACTAACTTCTAGACTTACAGCGTGATCGGTCCCATCCTGGGACAGAATTTCAACACGTGCCTTCAAATGCTCAGCCCTCATGAGGCAGCTACAGAAAAGCAAATAGGTAAGAGGGACCAAAATCTCAGGGTTTTAGTTCTAAGTTCAAAATCATAGAATCACAGAATCATTCAGGTTGGAAGAGACCCTTGGGATCATGGAGTCCAACCATCAGCCCCACTCTACAAAGTTCTCCCCTACACCACATCCCCCAACACCACATCTACACGACTCTTAAACACATTCAGGGATGGTGACTCCACCACCTCCCTGGGCAGCCTATTCCCATGTCTGACCACTCTGGGAAGAATTTTTTCCTAATGTCCAGCCTAAACCTCCCCTGCTGCAGCTTGAAGCCATTCCCTCTTGTTCTATCGCTAATTACCTGGGAGAAGAGACCAGCACCAACCTCTCTACAATGTCCTTTCAAGTAGTTGTAGAGAGTGATGAGGTCTCCCCTCAGCCTCCTCTTCCTCACACTAAACAGTCCCAGCTCCTTCAATGGCTCCTCATCAGATTTATTCTCCAGGCCCTTCACCAGCTCCGTTGCCCTCCTCTGCCCTCGCTCCAGCACCTCGAGATCTCTCTCGTATTGAGGTGCCCAGAACTGGACACAACACTCAAGGTGTGGCCTCACCAGTGCTGAGCACAGGGGGACAATCACCTCCCTACTCCTGCTGGTCACACTATTTCTAATCCAAGCCAGGATGCCATTGGCTTTCTTGGCCACCTGGGCACGCTGCTGGCTCATGTTCAGCCGCTTGTCAATGAGAACCCCCAGGTCCGTTTCTGCCAGGCAGCTCTCCAGCCACACTTCCCCAGGCCTGGATCGATGCATGGGGTTGTTGTGGCCCAAGTGCAGGACCCGGCACTTGGCCTTGTTGAAGCTCATACCGTTAGCGTTGGCCCATCGATCCAATCTATCCAAGTCTCTCTGTAGAGCTTCCCTGTCCTCATGTAGATCAACAGTCCCGCTTAACTTGGTGTCATCCGCAAACATCTGCAACAGCCCGGTACCCTGGTTTACCAGATTATAACGCGCTTCGAAGTGACCCTTGCAAAATGCGAAAGCAGGTGATACTACAAAGGAGACAACTCATTCCCAGACTACACCAGCTTGATCCACGTGCCTATGGGAGGCAGAGGGTAAACCGGACAGTTTTCCTCCCTGGCTGACAGTGACGGGAAGAGGCATTACCAGGAAGGAGGAGTTGGCAGCTGTGACAGTTCCGAAGGGCTTGACAAAAGCCGGCTTCAGCTTGCCCATCTGCTCCATCGAGGAAGGACGGATCCCGTTATCTTTGGTGACTGTCTCTCTGCCTGTTGATGGAAAAAAAAAGCACATTTAAACTACAAAAGTCAGCAACATACGTGAATTTGTACATCAGGAGTCCAGGGAAAACAAAAATAAAATCAGAAAACCATGCTTTTTTTATGACAAGTGGGATCAGGGAAAAAGGGAAAATCCGTTCATGGTGTCAGGATATTTAACGTGGCTAAAAAATAGCACTTAAAAATTGAAGCTACGTTACTTTCTCTCTGAAGACCGCAAAAATGAAGCACTGCAATCTATTTGCTGCAAGAAAAAACTACCACGTGGGAAACAACCCAGCTGATAAAAGAATTTAAATTCAGATTATAAAGCCTGAATTGGAGAACTGGGCCTAAAGCAGTACAGGCTTACATGCCAAGTTTTGAGGAAGTAAGAACACTGGGAAGAACCAAATATACCTATCTTCCATTATACTGCCTCCTCAAATAAGCCAGTTGACAAAAAGTACCAACTTTAGTATAAAAACTATGTGTAACTGTGGATCTATAAAAACAAGGTCTCTCTAGGAAACTAATTACAGAGTAAAGTGCCCAAAATTAACAGCTGCACCAGAGCGTGCCCCCTGGCTGATGGAGGGTGAGGGTGGAAATCAGCGTGAGGAAAGGACAGCTTAAAGTTTCTCCCCAGGCCGTTTCACATCTGAGCAATGGCTGTGAGGCCTGGTGTGAACTGGAGTCTACCCAGTGGAACACATTTCGGCTCTCCCTTTCCAGAACCCGATTTATCCGACCAGGATTTTATCAGGCTTTCTATTTGTTGTTAATGGCTTGGGGTATAAAGATGGGTTCTCTTGCCTGAGTGAAAGAGCAGCGGGATTCTCGGTCCAGCCGTTCTGATTTTCCTTGCTCTATCACCGCGTCAGCATGGATACGGGGTGGGTACGACAAAAATTTAGATGTGTAAGAATATGTTTATATATTTAGATATGCATGCTTAAAAACATGATCCGATGTCAGTAGTTTTCCAGGGAGAAAGAGTTAAAATCCATATCAGATACAGGGAACATTGTGAATCTGACCCCAGTACCTCCCCTCCTTCTCTGAAGAAAATATTTCCTTACTGAACTGCATGCTAGCACACGTGCACTTTTACCTGGCACTTTGAAGGGTACCACGTCGAGTAGCAAACCTCCCTCCTGGGCTTTCTTGGCTAGCGTGTGCGAGCGGAGGGCGTACTCGTCTTGCTCCAAACGGGAAACGGCGAAGGCAGCAGCCAAACGATCGGCAGAGTGCCCCATAGTCTCGCTGGTGGAGAACTCTGCCACAGCCGGGAGCTACAGAACAAAGAGGGTGAGCGCACACACGGTCCTGTCCGCGGGCACCTACACAAGGCTGAGGAGGAGGTCAAGCCCTGCGCAGCCAGCCAGCGAGGCCCTTCTGTTTATTAAGCAGGGCAGCTAATATTAGAGCTATGCAATTAATACACGGTAAGCACACCACAAGTCACCTGTTCAAACGTATTAGAGGAACCATCGCTTTCCAAGATTTTAGGAAAAAAAATGGATAAAAATGAGGTCCAAACTGCTGCTTGCTCCAGGGGTTGAAGAACTGTATTGCATTTGCACACGCAGACAGAGAGCAGCTGCCTTGCGCATTTAACAAGGACTCCCCCGTGAAGGGTGACCGGACTTTTTTGGGCCAAGGTGAAACACATCCCAGGACCTCGCAACTCCTTGTCAAATACCTCCTCAAGCAAAACCGGAGGCAGCAAGTGATTTCAGCTTAGCTCTTCTTCTTCCAGCAGCACACAGGAAATCCCTGCGTGCGTTTAAGTCTGCGATTTCCATATCTTATGTGGACTTTGGATCTCATCCCTGCTGGATGTACGCTGCGCTTCCAGCAGCGGCACGGACACACAGAGTTCTGCCGTGAAGAGCTCGGGGGCGGTTAAGGAGGGAAGTGCTTTTCCTTCCCATCTCCACCATGTCATAATTCACCTCTCTCATGACCTCCAAGACAGAGGAGTGGCTCCCTCTACAGCAGGTTCCTGACACCAAACAGCAACCGCCGATTCTCATCTGAACGCGCTCAGGACCTGGCAGGATGCGGCCAGGAGCAATAATCATAAGGCATATTTAAGACGCATTAATCAAACAACGAAATTACGTGAATATACTGAGGATGCTCCTCTCTGATACTGAGCACGTTAATTCTATTATTTAAGAAACAAAAATTCTTCTGAGCCTTTAGGACCCTTGCATAAGTTTTACATCGATGGAAAAAAGCTTGTATTTTGTAGCCTCCAGCACAGTGTGTCTAGGAGTTGTAGGAGGAGAAGGAGGTTTTGAAATAAGATAGGTTTACTGAAGACTAACATGTAAGAAAACAAAGCAGAGTCACGAATGCTGTGAGACGCATTAATCAACTATATTTTTAACCGAAAGCACAGGACAGGGATCCAATAAAAGTGAGCCACAGACAGCCAGCTCTCCCTTTTTAAGTCCTCTCCATTGAGGCTAAAAAAATTACCTAGGCCAACCTGTTTTACACCTGCTCGTACAAGAGCTTAGCTTAAATATCTAAATGCCTGGAAAAAAATTACCTCAGGAGCAAAGTAGTCAGGGCGAATTTTGGAAATCAGGGAGAGCTTTTGGCCCAAGGTCTTGGCTCGGTTCAGAGTGAGCATCGTCTTCCTCATCTTCCTGCTGTGACGAATGGGAACGTCTGACATTAACTCCACGCCCCCGGCTACGACGACGTCGCACTGTCCAGCCGCAATCAAACCCACGCCTGCAGAACGAGAGAGTTTCCCATGAGAGCTGTGGGGAGAAGTGACGCTTGCCCCATCAGTGCCTGGGATACTACTACATTTTATTTCCTTCTCCAGCCTCTGGCTTTGGCCGAGTTACACAACACGGGCTTAAGAGAGATGTGCAGGTGGAACAGACATTTTCTGAATCATACTGGTCTTGTAACTTCCACTTCTCTTTGTCACACACAGCAGTTGGGAAAAGAATATCCGCAGTGATTCAGGACACTAACTGGGTCTCAATTTTTTTGCTCCATTTAGGCTAAGTTAAAGATGAAAGTAGCCTGACAGGCAGCAACTTCTTTATCGTGATGCAGCTTTTTCCTCCCAGGCTAGTATGGGCACTGAGCAGAGACTAGCGTTGAACGCACAGGGTGTCACGCTGCTGGCCTACAGCAGACACTCGATTCATATTATATTTTGTTGATTCAAAAACTTCCCTTCCATTCCAGAATTCCTTCAGATGCTTACTTATATTCACTAAGCAGTGCAAGTCAGACGAGGGATGCAGGGGAGTCGCTAAGCTCTTTCTCAGACCCACAGCTTGTTCTTCCAGCCAACATACCTGTGGTCATAGCCTGGTTCGAAGAAATGCAAGCCATGGTGACTGTATGGGCTGGAGTTTTGTCAGAGAAACCCGCTCCCAACGCAGCCTGTGAGCAACAAAGAATGACTGTTAAAACCTACGCCTTTTGCTCCACGGGGTCAGAGCCACCATCTGCAGACTCAGCTGAAAACAAGTACGTCAAGTTTCCATTCGGGCAACTACTGCAGCAGCTCATCCCCTCCCCAGGCTCTGGGAACAGGAGGAGACGGCAGCGGCCCAGCTGCCAGGGCTCTCAATCGCGTTACGCACAGTGTCACTGGCCCCCCGTTAACAAAGGGACAAACTAATCACACACCTCACGATTTCAAAAGAGCTTCCAACTACTTGACATCGTCTTTGCTTCACCTTATGCGCAAAGGCGGCACGTGAAAGGAATTATTTAGACCCCTCAGTACGAGGCCCCGTGATCTGCTTTACACGGAACAGAAAACATTTCCTGCAGTCCAGAAAGCAGCGCTTCATCTGACCCAGCTGAGAGCACGGCCTCCCGCGACGGGAGAACGGCTCCCAGCAAGACCTCCCCTAGTTGAGACGTGGCCAACTGGTTTAAAGTTCAACAGTTGTTCCCAAGTTAAAATTACACCGCAGCCTCATCTGACTGGCAGGTGACCAAAGCAAGTATTTGCATCTACGAGGCTAAAACTACCGATGGAAGTGTAGAACCTCATAACCTCCTAAGTCTTTCCAGCCCAGGTTACATCATGGGTTCGCCTGCTTGCAGAGAATAACAGCGGAGGCTCCAGATTATAGAAAATCACATGCTGCCTCTTTAACACTATTTCAGGGGACCGGCTTCTTTCCGTGTATAATATGTGAACTGCGTTTTCTGACCGGCAGAATAGAGAGCCGCTAAGCTACTCCGTTTCAAATCACTCACGAGCTGCATCTGCTCAGCCAGCTAAAATAAATAAATACTACAATATTCTATCAAATTATGCTCCTGTCCTCTCAAGTACTTTGGACAAGCCAGCATTTGAGTCCAAGTGGCAGTTAGAGCGGTCAGCAAACGTTAACAAAAGCTTCCCTTTCAGGGAAGAATCAAGCAGAGGCTTCACAAAATTAAAATACGCTCGATCTAGGGCAGATTTCAACAGGAGGCAGAGTCCCACACAGTTGTTTCACAGACAATACTGCACAACTAGTTCATACTCCCAAATCACGTTTAAATGGACCTTTTTTTTTTTCCTAAGTGTTTGCCATCGTCATACTATTGGCAGAAATCAGACTCGCAGGGGAAATGCTGCACATAACCCACCTCTCTGGCAACATTGCTCGTTTTCACCTCCTGGATAACTGTGCCATAAACAATGTAATCCACAACATCCCTTGGGACACTGGTCCGGTTCAGCAAGCCCCTACAGGAGAAGATGAAAACAAACAGAATTTGCACCATGTACGCAATAACCTTGTCACTGTCCTCACACATCCTCTTCCCACCAGTTTGGCTGGAGAACAAGGCAACAACAGAGAACCAGCTTCTGCCCCTAGTTCAGAAGTAGTCTTGTGTGCATAGGTAAAACTGTAATTGGCTGCGGACTGCAAATAATCACGGTGATAATACTGCTAGAAATGATTACATAATTTCACGAAAGCAACTACTCGACACAACCCGAAATGGTTGTTACTATCTTCCCCAATTTGGAGTATTCTGGCATCGAAAATAAAGGAAGTGGGCCTTAGGAGATAATAAAGCCAACCACCTTTGGTGTAGGAACACGTAAAACTTCAATAAAGACACCCAGAAAATAAGCAGTGCGCTTTCAGAGTTCATTAGAAAATATATTGCATAACTTGGCAGAACACCTTGACAAACACACCACCACAGCAGACCCCAGAGCAGGCACTGATTTAAGGCCGCTGAGATTCAAATGTAGTTTCATGTGCTACGAAGCACCGAATAAAAATGAAACCGAAGGCACCTCAGTCAATAACTTCTCTTCTGCAGCACACTAAAACCCCCTCAATGTACAGGCCACAGCCCCCACGCACGACTAACACGCTGCCCGCCAACCAAATCAGCCTGCCTTGGCAAAATCATGGAATCACGGAATTTTTCAGAGTTGGAAGGGACCTCTAGAGGTCATCCAGTCCAACTCCCCTGCCAAAGCAGGATTGCCTGGAGCACATCACTCAGGGCTGCGTCCAGGCGGGTCTTGAAAGTCTCCAGAGAAGGGGACTCCACATCCCCCCTGGGCAGCCTGTTCCAGGGCTCTGTCACTCTCACCAGAAAGACATTTTTTCTCATATTCAAATAGAGCATTCAGATTTGACATGACCGCAGCCAACCTCTCGATCTCTCCTTGGGCCTCGAAATCTCCTTTCCCCGCCAGTAAAGCCTTCTCTCTTTTCACCAGCACTGTGCCCTGCTTCTCAACAAAACGAACACACTGAAGAATGGAAGGGACAGGCACGATGACAGAATTAACTTGTTATTCTTGTCACCACTTAGTTTTCTCTGCGTTGCCCGGGTTGTTTTTCCCATGAACTGTAAGCATACCTCAACAGTAGCTATGATCGCTGTCTTTAGGAAATTACGTGCAGTCAAGATTCAAATTAACTAAAATTTATCAAGCAGGACAACAACGGGATCTCTGTGTAACAACACACTTTAACACAAGCCGATTGTAAACCCTACCGCTTAGGCCGCCTACTAAGGTGGTGGCGGACCCTGAAAAATGAAGCACGTTCAAAGCCAAAGCTAGAGGCTTGGCTTCCAAATCTGCTGAAGCCACCGTACCAACACTGCAACCCCAGCAGCCCAACAAGTTTTCTGGGCCCTTGTAGTATTCAATTTACTTACTGCAGTGCTGCTCTTGCTAAGTCGTGTGGCATAAGATCCGCGTACCTGGAAGTTAAAGAAGAGAGGCAGAAACTCAGGGGTGTCAGAAACCGATCCAGATGTCCGCTTCACCACTGCAAGCGCACATCAGCAGCAAAGAACTGCTGACATACCAGAAACGCTCCACTGCATTTATCATCAAACGTTTCATACCCCGGGTTGTGAAGACTGCCCGCGTATAGGTCAGCACACAATCACTGTACTTAAAAACACTGAAAAGCAGCACTAGCAAAATAATCCATCCTATCTGAGAGTTAGGCCTGGTCCTAATTCAGCTGTGAATTTGGTGGCATAACAGTCCAGAAGACGAGTCTAGGGCAGATTCTCTGCGCCTCTCCTGCTAGTTTTGTGAACCTTGTTGCTTTATCTGCTCTAGATTCACCAACAGCTTCCTCTAGACATGCAACATAAATCCTTATTCTTCTCCGAATTCATATCCACAGGCAACCTTCTTCAAACCACATTTTTTCATTAGGTAAGCAGCAATAACCGTAGCAGCCTAACTCATTGCCACTTCAGTACTTTCAGGCATAAGAATAACTACATTAAAATGAAAAAGCCAGCCAATGTTTTTCACAGGAAGTTTCTACTATTAACCAAGTCAGCATGTATTCTTATTTTATACTTACGAGGTGCCAGACTGCAAAAATGGAATACGGACACCCTCTACCACAACGATATTCTTCACACCACTTTTGGCCAAGGTCTTCTTACTCTTAGGCTGGACTGCTAAGAGAGAAGTGACGTTAACAAGAATACCAGCAAGCTTAAAGTAAGGCTCTGTAAAAAATACTAGAAAACCAGGGAAATTGTTCTCTTTTGGTGCCTCAGTCAAAAGCAGAATAGGTAGGACACCTGAGTTGTAATCTTCTATCTGTCTGGCTAATTATGTGGTCTGTGAAAAATGATTTAACAGCTCGGTATGTCCCCCATCAGCAGAGAGTCATCTATAGTCACAGTGGGGCAATGGTACAGCTGAGAACAAAGGCACATAACTCCCAGTCTCTGTTACCACTGACAAGAATATTGCAGGAAGAGATACCTCTAAAAATGCTGCACAGCTTCCAATATGAATGAGGCAGACCAAACTGGAAGCCTGAGTAAGATCTCTCACTTGGGAAGCAGCAAGGACTGCCAACAGCAATCCACCTTCCACAGGAACTGCCTGAACACGTGCTCTTACTGCATAGCAGAAGTGAGAGAATTCAAGGGAAATCAAAACACAGTTCAAGAAGTCAAGTAACTTGCACTCCCACAGGAAAGCGGTAGCCAGAAGAGTGCATACGGTTGCTGTGGGTAACTTCCTACTTCTCCGTAACGTGTCTGAGCATCTCAAGTTCTAGACAAAGCATGTCATGATACAGTGTCATTCAACAGGCCACCGTCAGAGCTCTTCTGGAGTGAGGATTAAGAGAGTTCAGTGAGAATGTCCTAATGCAATCAGGCCTGCAAATCTTAATGAGCACATACGGCAGCACGGGGCGCTCCTTTTACAAGCTAGAAAAGGACAAAGACCTGTAAAAGCAGATTAAGTCCAGCTAAATACTCTACTCAAGCAAGTTGCAGGATGAAACTCCAGCACTGATCCTGGGTTATACAAGGTCCTCTGCACAAAGCCAAGGAGACGAGGGGGAGCTGCTCTCCAGGCCCGTTTCCAAAACCCAGGCAGCTCAAAGCATTATGGTCACCTGGTCTCACTGGACTTCAGAGCTAATTCCACAAGCTTCTCCTTGTCAGGGACAATCCCCTCCCCTCTGGGCAAGCGATCTGGTGAGGCCCAGACAGCTTATACACCCCGAGCCCTCTGTTTAGATTCTAGAAATAGCAACCTATCAGGTGACACCGGGCATGAGCTCTGGACTGGGCAGAGCTGCTGGGAGCGAGGGACATTCAGAGGTTGAGCGGACTCTGCTCCAAACAGTGGTTTCCCTGTAGTTTTATTTGTTCGCAGCTTTCTTGAACTAAGGCTGTCTGCACTTTACTTCTGAGTTTTATGTAGAAAAAAACTCTGAGAAAAGGAGGCAGCTTCAAAAATAGTCTTCTCTAGCACAGACCCACTGAGATTCCTGGTGTTTTTGCTTTACCTGCAGCTTGTAACTGTGAAGAGCAGCTGAGCGATCGAGCAACTGGAAAACAAGAAACAAAAACGCGGGATCTATCAAACCTGAAATGTTAAAAACATTTCTAATTTCTCTAAGAACTGTTAAAAAAAATAAAATAATATCATAGTAAGACAACTGCACCTGAACATCTTTGAGATATTTTTTTAATTTACTCTGTTCATAAAAATTACACAGTTCATATTACTTGTTAACTTGAGATTTCTCCCACATCTAAGGTGGGAAGGGACAAATATGGCAACAATGGAAATAGTTTTTTTTAAAAAGACATTCTCATCTTTTTTAGGATGACAGTGGAACAGAGATTCAGATACAAGCATCCATTCCAAACCCAACACTTAAAACAGAACTTTACGACCTACCAATTCAAGCTTTTAATAAATGTAAAGATACTTACAGACCCTGGCAGCCCATGCTGAGGAAGCAGGGAGGTTTCTGATGGCGTGGGTTAGCATGGAAGTCATTTTGATACCTAGAGAGCTGGAGAAAGACTGCTATTAGTCCAATCTGGTCTATTCAGAACAATTTCAAGGTAAGCGATCTGCCTGCTCCACACAGAGCCAAAAAAGTGAAGAAACAGAAGACGCGCCAAGGGCAGCAGCACAGAGAATTACTTCCTATTGCACTTTTTGAACAGCATCTAACACACGAGGAGTCTGGCTTATGACTGTGGCCTGCAAATGTTCCTGTAAATAAATACTCATCTCCCCAGTGACCCAGCACCAGACTAACAGCAGCCAGCGCAGTTTTCAATTCCCCTCCCAATAACTGTTCCACCACTTCCCTGCTGGAAAATTGTCCCAGTGCCCAGCCAATCTCGCTGCCAGCATGACTCCCCTGACGCACTCTCCTTGGCACTATTTCCTGCTGCTACCCCTCGTTTTAACTGTTGATGCCAACCTCACTAACTTCCGTTGTGTATCCCCATGGGAAGCAATACAAGTTGGTACCCCAAAAACTTCCTCTGGAGCCTTCCCAAAGCTCATTCCAAAACCAGGTTTCCCTACAGACAAATCCTCATCTGCAGTTTTTATTGCAAAAAATGGTCCTCACATCACCAGAATTTTGGCTGCTTCACAGCAACGTTCACCTCAGTCAGGCTTTTAGCATTCAAGCTAACAACTCTCTCCCAGATGCACACATTACCCACAAAGGGTTAGAGAAACACCCGCAGTCCCAAGCCCAGCCCACTCAGGTATTGCAGCTCTCTACAGCCCCTAAAAATTCAGCATAAGCTGACAGTCATCCCCCTCCCATGTTTACATCTCACACCCTACGGCTCCGCACCTGCAACATGTGACACAGCACTCCTCATTCACCATCCCGCTCCAGCTATGCTGGCATTCCACAAACCAAACCCGGGCTCCTCACATCCGTAAAGGTCCAGAAAACAGACCTCCTCCTCCCCAGCATCCTTCTCTGTGTTGTCTCTCTGCAACAATGCTCTTCCTCATCTGTGCAGAGCTCCCTCCCCACACCTGATTGAGGCTTTTCCCCAAACCTTCCCTGTCAAACTGACAAAATAGAAATATCAAATCATAGAATACTTGGGTTGGAAGAGACCTTTAAAGGCCATCGAGTCCACCCAGCCCTCCCAGCATCTCCGGGGCCTCCTCTGGCCCCGCTCCAACAGCTCCGTGTCTCTCCTGTGCTGAGGCCCCAGAGCTGGAGGCAGCACTGCAGGGGGGTCTCCCCCGAGCGGAGCAGAGGGGCAGAATCCCCCCCTGGCCCTGCTGCCCACGCTGCTGGGGATGCAGCCCAGGCTGCGGGGGGGTTCTGGGCTGCCAGCGCACATTGCCCACCACATTTTCAGAAGACATCTGCTCCCCCAGCACCCCAACAATACAGCCCTACACACACAAATCGATCTGGCCAAAGCTCCTTCCAGAGCCCGCAGCATCTGCCCGGCATCCTCAATAGCCCTTACTCCCCTTCCTTTCACCTCACAACATCCCTGACCTTTGTACCGACCTCAACACCTTTCAAATACACCCTCACACATTACACGTAGAATCATCTAGTTGGAAGGGAGCTTTAAGATCATCAAGTCCAACCATTAACCCAACACTGACAAGTTACTGACAAGTTATTGCACCACGTCTACACATCTTTTAAATGCCTCCAGGGATGGTGACTCCACCACTGCCATGGACAGCCTCTTCCAATGCTTCACAACCCTTTTGATGACAATATTTTTCCTAATATCCATTCTAAATCTTCCCCGGTGCAACATGAGGCCATTTGCTCTCATCCCATGACCTCCTCCTTAGGAGAAGAGCCCGACCCCCCCTGACTCCCCCCTCCTTTCAGGGGGCTGGAGAGAGCGAGAAGGTCTCCCCTCAGCCTCCTTTTCTCCAGGCTGAACACCCCCAGCTCCCTCAGCCGCTCCTCACAGGACTTGTGCTCCAGACCCCTCACCAGCTCCGTTGCCCTTCTCTGGACACGCTCCAGCCCCTCAACATCTTTCTTGGCACGAGGGGCCCAAAACTGGACACAGCCCTCGAGGTGGGGCCTCACCAGTGCCCAGTATGGGGGGACAGTCACTGCCCCACTCCTGCTGGCCACACTAGTGCTGGCACAGGCCAGGATGCTGGTGGCCTCCTTGGCCACCTGGGCACACTGCTGGCTCATACTCAGCCGCTGTCGACCAACACCCCCAGGTCCTTTTCCGCCAGGCAGCTCTCCAGCCGCTCTGCCCCAGCCTGGAGCATCCATGGGGTTGGTGTGACCCAAGGGCAGGACCCGGCACTTGGCCTTGTTGAACCTCACACCGCTGGCCTCAGCCCATCCATCCAACCTGTCCAGATCCCTCTGTGAAGCTTCCTACCCTCACACAGATCAACACTCCCGCCCAACTTGGCGTTGTCTGCAAAATGACTGAGCCGATCCCACATCCACTCCGGGTACTCAGAGCGCACACAAGCTACGCGCCCACACACTATACACCCGCTTCTCTCGCCCCGCTTTCCCAGACCCCTCCCTCCCTTCCCCCCATATCCCGCACCCCCTTCTCACGTCAAGCACAGCCCAGAGCCACTATGCACCCACCCTACCGCACACATGCCACGCACGGCCACCCCTCCCCTCAGGTACACTCAGGGGCCCGCACAAGCCCCACCAGATCCCCCAAAATTAAGCGACAGCCCCCCCGCCGCCCTTCACGTACACAACTCACCACCCCCCGCTATCAGCGGCCGACCAGGTCACCCCTCCCTCTCAGCAGCCCCCTCCGCCCGCCCCCGCACCTCCGCCTGCGCCCCGCACCGCCCGGCACTGCCGCCGCCACCGCCCGCCGCGCCGCCACTCAGGAAGGGCCCCGCGCCCTCTCCTCCCGCCGGGCTGCCCCACCGCCCGCCTGAGGGACGCACGCCTCCACGCAGCCCCTTCCCGCGCTCCCCGCTCCCCCGCCCGCCGTTCCCCCTTCGATGTAGAAAAAGAAACCTCCGAGCCCTCGCGGCGTGCGGAGAGGAGCGAAGGGGACGGGAGCGGGCAGCGGCGGAGAGGACGGGCAGTGCGGCGGGCAGCCGCGGGCGGGGCGGGGCGGGCGGGGATGGGGTTGGCCAAGCCTCCGGGCGGCCTCTCCCTCATTCGACCTCGCGCGCAGCAAAGATGGCGGCCGCGGTGCGCGCTATCGGCAGCCTGGGGCGCTTCACGGCCGCCTCCAAGTACAGCCTGGCCCGGCGCCCGCCGCCCGCGGGTGAGACGGAGCCTCCGGGGCGGCGGCTGCTGCTGCCTCCTGCGCCGGGGTGGGGGGGTGTGATGGGGAGGGACAGGCGGTGGGAACGGGCGCGGTCTCTCGGGGTTGGGCCGGCGGGACCCACGCGTGAGGCCGGCGGGACCCACGCGTGAGGCCGGCGGGACGGGGTGCCACTGACGAGGGAGGGAAGGAGGGTGTCACTGTGGTGGGGCTGTGAGGGGCAGCGGGCGGGGTGCCCACGCGTGAGAGGGTGCTGGGGGGGCGAGGACAGGGTGTTACGGAGCGGGGGGTTGTCACCGGGCATTGCCCTCGGAAGGTGTCCCTGCGTGCGTCCCGCGCCAGGGTGGCGTCCCCACGGCCTGTGGGTCATGCTGGGGGTCCCTGACATGTCCCTGCCTCTCCCTCCTGCAAGGTTTACCCAGGGCAGGGGTCCGTGTCTCCATGTCCTGGCAGCCCATGGAGGGTGTGGGTGTGCGTGGGTTTGTGTGTGCCCCCACGGGGGAGATGCGCCCACGCCAGTCTCCGAGGCAGTCTGGCCTTTGCCGTCCCTGTGTCCTTGCACATGGGCACGTTTTGGGAATCCATGTACAACTCTGTGACTCTGCACTGGGCAGGGGGACCCTCCACACAGGATTATCCTCAACACCTGAGCGGATCCACGGGGAGAGGGTGTCCTTGTGTCCTTACACACATATGTGTCCTCAGTGCCTGTGTGTGCGTGCTTGGCGGGAGGGGGGGTGTCCGCATGTCCTTGGCCATCTGGATCCCGGGGCTGTCATCCAGGCACACAGGTGTGTCTGTGGGAAGGGGTTACCCCGCTGTGGGTGGGAAGAATATCCCCGGGTGTGTTTGCACATCCAGGTGCCCCCCAGTCTGTCTTTATTTTAGTATACAGGCGTCTCAGCTGTTGGCTAATGCTCCTTTGCGATCTGTCGAGCCAGGCAGTGTTTGCAGCATTGGGTCATGGTGCTTCCTCACAGAGCTGCCGAAGCAAGGAGTCGGCAGGTGCCCCTAGGGAGGCTGAAGGGAAGGCTCAGAGGCATTGGAAACCGGTTCTTGTTTCTGTGCTTCAAAGGGTCTCAGGGTCTGGTATCGATGTGGAGCTGAAGTCTAGCAGCACTTGGTTTAAACCTAACGCCTGTCTTACGTGCAGTGTTGGAGCAGGTTTGTACATGAGCTGGTTGTGCCAGGAGCAGGGCGCTGCAATCGATCATGAACAGAACTGTGGTAACTCCAGTCATTGCTCAGGCTGTTGTTGGTTGGATTTCTTGTTATAATTGGCAATATTCTTCATCACAAACAGTCCTGGAGCTGCTGTGAGGACACTGTCACTCACCGTAATTAATAGCATTGTTCTGCCATAACCAAGTGTTTGTTAAATTAGATGCAAACCTCGCCAGGGCAGGCCAAAAAGCATGAAGGAGGCAGAAGACAGTGTGAGCTCGAGAGCTAGCCGTACCTGTTGGGCCACGTGTCATGAGTTAGCAGGTTCCCAGAGGGGATAGGAAAGCTCAGTTTGTCAGAAGTTTCCCATCTCACGGCTTGCAGTTCAGTGCTCAGTGCCATCAGCTCACAGGTACAGGCTGAAAGCGTGGGCAGTTGTCGTCCTGAGCTTCAGCTGGCTCGCTCTACTGGTGCTCGGCTTGGTCCAGGACTGCAAGAAGGCTTTTCTCCTGAACCATCCATGGATGCTGTTCCCACTTCGAGGGGCATGACACGTCCGGGTGAGTGGAAGGGCAGGAAGGGGAAGCACTGGAAAGGAAAGCAGATGAGGAAATGACAAAGAAAAGAGAAAGTGGGAAGAAAGAGGTTGCAGCTGGACTGTGTGAAAGGGGTGTTCTCTCTTCTCTGCTGCATCCAAGGTCTCAGCAAAGTGCTGAGAGCAACTGTCTGAAGTGTTGGTCTCCCTGTCTCTAGAAGGTCTTTTAATTGGAGTGAGTGAAGTAGTGAAAATGGAATCGATATTCAAGGCTTTTAATTCTAGAGAGAATGTCAGTGAAACAGCGGAAGCGTACATCTCGGCTGCTGCTTCCTCCAGTGTTTTGAAGGAGGATTTTTCTGGCTCTGATCTTGGCAAATTACCATTGTACTGCTGAATGAATCAATGCCTAAAGCAGGTGTGCTGTGACTGTGACCAAGCAAATGTGGTTTTGGTTTTACACATGTTTTTCCACAAATATTCTGGGCTCTAAAATGTACTGTCAGGCTGAAGAAACCTCACTCAAATAATAAGCAGCTGTTACTCTGATGATAGTACCTTTCCCAAAAGAGTTTACATTAAAATGTAGCGAGGTTTGTTCAGTCAGGCCCTTGATTATTACTTTTTTTTTCCTACTTCAAATCTTTTGTTTTGCTAGAGCTGAAAGACAAAGTGGAATTCAAGGTTTTCATGGAAGCAGTCTGTTTGGGAACTGATATGACAGAGGAAAGCGTGTTAGACCATAGAAGGAGAAAAAAGTTAATTAATCCATTCTTTTTTTATTTTAATTGAGATAGTGTTTTTTGCATGTGGTGTAGTTTTTACTGCATCGTCAGTAAGTGCTGGAGAGTGATGTGCTGCTTACCTTCCTGTGTCCCAGCCTTGGCAGATGCCTGACTGCAGGTGTGGAAGGAAAACATTATCACTTGCCTTGCAGCCGAGATATGTTTGGTCTAATGCTCCTTCCTGCTGTGCCCAGCCATGTGCGGCAGCACAGGATTGAAGTGAATGAATTCAGTCAGATCAGTTCAGTCCTTGCCTTATTTTTAAAAAATAGTGGAGCTGTGTGGCTTTTATTGGGTTAAAATACTGCCAGCGCATCTTACTCTGCTGAGGAGCATCTGTCAGCAGAGAAACTGTTGTCAGACCACGCTCGGTTTTGTGGGAAATGAGCATTGGCGTTTAGTTTCAGGAGTACCTGATTTTAGCATACGAAAAGTTTAGGGAAATTAACGTTGGATACAGCAATCGCAATCTGGATATTGTAGTCCAAAATCACTTTAAAGTAGCTTTGGAGTGGAAACCGGTTGGCTCTTTGTGGTGTTGTGGGCACATGACACACGCACGCGCGCACACAAACCTGTTTGCCGGGACGGACTGACACTGAATTTCCATCCCCACAGCCTCGCACCGCGTATCCTGGGCTCGGGGAATGGAGCGCAAAGGTCAGTCCCTGCTGCCAGCATCGGAGACAAGGTGGAAAGAGGGCCAAAGTGCAGCGGAGCTCCAGCCCTGAGCCCGTGTCACGGGGCTGCGGGAGGGGGAAGCACCTCTTGGGGGGGTGCAGGCTGAGGTTTTCTGCTTGTTTTCTCTGTGCTGGCTTTTCTGCCCTCTTGCTGCTGGGAATGGGAATGTTTCATTCATGAGCACTTTATCAGTGTTGAGCAGTAAAACCTCCTCTAGCTAAATGGCTGTGTTCCAGTTGGTAAATGTGCCTATGGGGCTTAAGAAGTAACGCTTTTACTAGGTTTCAGACTTAAAGCAGCTTTGGCAGGGATTCAGCCTAGGTCTGTGTTAGAGGATCCTCTCAGTCAAGATCAAGGTCGCTTGGATAGAACTGAGATGCATTGGTGTAGAGAGATCATCGGGCCAAATACAATTTCTCAGCAGAAAAAGGGGATCTGGGATTTATGAGTCAGAAAAGCGGCATTTCACTTGTGGACAGAAGTTGTTCATACCACCGTCTGAGTTTTCTGAGTGCTTCGAAACAAGACAAGTTTGTCTGGGTGCTTCCATATGTAATTAGTAGAGATGGATCAAGTATTCTGTTGATAGCTGGAGGCAAGAATAAATATTCTGTGCACTCTTTTTGTGGCTCACCAGATGTACACCGTGAGATCTGTGAAGTAATTCTGGGGGTGGCACCACTCACTGGCACAAGAGTGTGTTTTAGCAGAAATATTCCAGGGCAGTTGTGTGTGATTGGCTGAGAATTTAACTTGCAGGCTTGAAATTCTCCAAAAGGCAACAAGGTCTCTTCCTTAGTGTAGGGAAAAAGCGTTGAACTGTGCATACTAAAGGCAAAACACCCCTGTGTGTCACCCGCTTCATCTCTCGTCAGCTCTTTGGGAAGAAGGCTTTGATTTTTTTGCCCTCAGTTTGGCAATGCTGGTGTTGGACGCTGCCGTGTGGAATCTGTGCTGTGAAGGTCACTTCAATAGCGTGGAGTCTGCTGAACTCTGGTGGTGGCAAGGTCAAGCTGTAAGAGAAGGAACTGGCTCATACTCGGGATTTTCCAAATCACTGTACTAATGAGGGGAGATAGGAGGATGCATTAATAAAGGACAATTAAGCTGAGAGTGCTGAGAATTCCTTTAACATCTGCAACATCTTTTCTTTAGGTTATGGTTGCCGTAACATCTCCACCTCCACTGCGCTTCAGAGTAAGTGTAAAGCTTTTCTACGCGAGTTCATTTTCTTTCGTCAGATCCACTGAGCGTAAGCTGATAACACATTTTTGGTTTTTTCCAGATAGAACCCATGTTAACTATGATATCAAAGGAGATGTCGCTGTTGTACGCTTCAACACACCAAATTCAAAGGTACTGTTTTAGCTGGCTGTGAGTAATAGGCATAGCAGTGGAAGCAGCAGGAATAGCAGTTCTACAGAGGAAACATTGAAAATGTTCGTTTAAGACTTAAGAACTTTCCTGACCTGCAGCCTTTCAAAGTTGTGAACAAAGTAGAAATAGGAGAATAATAGCATTTAACATTTCATGTTTAATGAGACATCTGAAGATGCCTCATGGAAATGCCTCTCGATCTCATCAATGCTTTCAATATCTAAAGGACGGGTGACAAGAGGATGGGGCCAGACTCTTCTCAGTGGTGCCCGGGGACAGGACAAAGGGCACAAACTGGAACATGGGAAATTCCATCTCAACATGGAGAAGCTTCTTTCCTGTGAGGGTGGCAGAGGCCTGGCACAGGCTGCCCAGAGAGGTGGGGGAGTCTCCGTCTCTGGAGACATTCCAACCCCGCCTGGACGCGTTCCTGTGCCACCTGCTCTGGGTGACCCTGCTCTGGCAGGGGGTTGGACGGGATGATCTCCAGAGGGCCCTTCTAACCCCTGCCAGTCTGTGACCCTGTGAAATATTTTGTATGTAGTAAACTAATTTGTTGCTCACTGGCACAAGATATCACTAAACCTTACCAAGCTCTTGGATTCAAGGTGGTTAAGGAGAGTGTCCATTTTACAGAAAAAAAAAACAGCTTAGAAGCTCATAAAATCTGTGTTTGAGGTCACGAACCCACTGTTGGGGAGGTTAAGGAGGAGCTTCTTAATAACAGATTAATTGATGACCTGCTGCAAGGTTTCGTCTTGGAGGGTGTTTTTCTCACCGAATTATGGCACAAGATGAACTAACTTTTATAGCAGATCTGTTCTCAATTTGGTGCCCCAGAAGCGTTACAATTGTGCCAAGCAGTGGGCTAGCTGTTGGGCCAATTGCTTTCTCTTTATTTGCAGAAGGCAAATCTTGAAGCACTGTAGAGCTGCTGCTGCTCCTGGCTTCAGACAGATTGGAAAATCCATTCAGACCTACCATTGTCTTTGGCTTTCTGTTGTCAGTCTGTCTTCTGTGCAAGTTTTCTGATGATAGGGTGGTTGAGTCCAGAACTTAATCAGAGGTTGAACTCCACTGTCTGCTGGGCTCCGTATTTACTATGCTTATTTGCTGCCTTCAGGTGAACACTCTATCCAAACAACTGAGCGCAGAGTTTACTGAGGTAATGAATGAGATCTGGTCCAATGAAGCTATCAAAAGTGCCGTCCTCATCTCTTCAAAGCCAGGCTCTTTCATTGCTGGAGCGGATATCGAGTGAGTACAGAGGCGTTAGAAGTTACACGGCTGGAGCTTTCTCTGCAGTCCAGCATGCAGGGCCAGTGGTCTGGTGCGCTCTGAATTCCGAGCAGTTTGTCACTGACATCTCCCCAGGGGTTGGGAATGAAATCCATGTGCACAGGATGCCTAACTTGCTCAAACAAAGTTAGGACCTTGATAAAGAGGAACATGGCAAGTCATTAAACCCCATTTGGCTGTAGCTCTTGGTCACTCCTTCCTGCGTGCTGGGGTGCAGCCAAGGAAAGCCTTCCTGGCTCCGGGGTGAGCATTGTCCTTTGGTCTGGGAGACAAGAAGAGCAGATAATTTACATGCAGGACTTCATTTAAGCTGGGTTTGAGTGCCTGGCAGTCTGCCAGCGTGGCCCCTTGATTAGGCAGGGTTTGGCGCTGTGCCACGTGGAGCATCTGAGCAGCCTTCCAGGGGATTCAACGTGGGGAACTCTTGTGGGGTGCGGGACCCGCATGGGTGCTCTCACTGGGACCCGGAGTGCCATTGGCTTCTAGTCCTGGCACTGGCCAGGACAGAATAGTTGTTCAAAGACATGAAGATCCAGAAAGCTCCGAGGAAAGAAGGTGAATTACAAATAGGCCCTTCAAAACCTTATTACCTTTTTGGCTGGCCTCATTCATGGGCAGAGACGTGATGTAAGTTGCGGTGGGATGGAGGCAGCAGCCTGGTAAGCAGAGCAAAAAGACTGGCTGCGTTTAAGAGGTGTCTGCTGGTCTCAACACCACGAGCCTCCTGAATTGCTCCTGCCTGGCAAACGCTGCTAGCCTCCCTGAGAGTAATTGGCACAGGGAGTCTCTAATTGGAGTGCAACATCAGAGCACTGGCCATCTGCTCTTCTAAAAAGTGATCCTGGGCTCTCCCCTCCACCCTTCCTGGCAAGCGCTTTGAGGCTTCCTATGACCCTTCCTCCTCTCCCCCAGAGGCTTTCACAGCTCTGACACAAGGAAACTCATTCAGGGCCTGCAGGCGCAGCCCAGTGTCAGCGTGCAGTGACTTAACCCACTGAATTTAGTAGTCTTCCTGTGTTGACTGTTAATGTAAGACTGGGGAACTAAATAGCTCTTGCCTGTCTGTCAGTCCCTGGAGCTTTGTGGGAAAAGGGGAACAAACTCCTTGAAGCAGTCTCCATTTTACTGCTGTTTTCTCGGTGCTTTTCCAATTCTGATCAGCCTTTCTGCTTCACTGCAGCATGATTGAAGCCTGCAAGACTGCTCAGGAAGTGACTCAGCTCTCTCAGGATGGACAGAAGATGCTAGAAAAAATTGAGCAGTCTCCAAAGCCCGTAGTTGCTGCCATCAGTGGCTCCTGCCTGGGAGGAGGACTGGAGGTATTGGACAATTCTGGGTCTGACAAGCAGCAGTAGGAATTGATAGCGCTGGATCTCCAAACTATCTAAACGGTGCCTGCAGGGCTACTTAGTGTGAGAGATTTGAGACCTGACATGGCTTTGTGACATCCATTCAAATGAGTTTGTGGCAAGTTAATGGCTTTGTTGTGCTTCAGGGCTCCGACACACTAATTTTTCTGCTTCTGCTAATCAAATATGAATCTCTGTGGGCCAGGCTAATATTTAGATGAGTGTCCCAGGGAAAACCGGCTGTTTCCGGCAGGCATTGGATCTGGATAAATGCTGCTGGCAGAGTCCAGGCTGGAAATTGCTGCTTTTCAGATGGACTGAGTCTCGTATCCCAGCAACTTCTGTTCTTTTAAAGGTTGTTGTGAGAAGGATGAGCGTGGGGAGCCCGGCCAGGCTCCTCCCTGGCCCGCGTACTCTGCTCTGTTGCTTGCTGCTTTGGCTGGGTGCTATTTGCTTCGTAATCTCCATTTAGGATTTTGTAAACTGAAAGAATCTGTGGTAATTCCTGGAGCAAAGTTGTTCCTAAAACCTTGTGGAATGGAGTCTCTTCAGTTACGTACTGATTTTTCAAGCAGTCACAGCTTTTTCCAAGCACTGTGGTGACAGATCTGAACGTGGTGATGCAGTGATTAAACCAAGAGTCATGGCTGATCTGGAAATGGGACCATGCTCTCAGTGTAGTGAATGAATTTGGCCCTTGATGGTCTAGATGAGATTTTACAATAGCTTGGCTCAGTTTAGTAGTTACATGTTCATGTCATAGGTGCTTGCTGTCATCTGCCTGTGTGCTCTTCTCTTGCTGGAAGAAGTCACCAGTGAGCACAGAGGGAATCTGGGCAGCTGAATTAGGGAATTGGGGTAGCGTCAGGAAGAAAGTTGAGGCAGTGTGTAGAAGAGACTTTTGTGATGGATGTCCAGTTCTTCTGTGGCCTTTCACAGGAAAGCTTTCGTTTTCTCTTCCTTTTTTAAGGTTGCCATTGCCTGTCACTACAGAATAGCGACAAAGGACAAGAAAACAGTCTTGGGAACACCTGAAGTGTTACTGGGTCTCCTGCCAGGGGCGGGGGGTACTCAGAGGCTGCCAAAGATGGTAAGTAGGAGAAGAACTTTACTCGATGGCCCCTTCTGCTGCATGGCATGCTCCCATTGTGAAATCCCCTTTCTGCCCTTCCAGGTGGGACTCCCTGCTGCCTTCGATATGATGCTGACCGGAAGGAACATCCGTGCTGACAGAGCAAAGAAGATGGGTCTGGTTGACCAGCTGGTGGACCCACTAGGTCAGATATGATGCCTCTCAGTTGCTTGATCTGCTGCCCATCAGTTAACCCCTCCACCTTACTGAACTGGGTGGAGAAGCCACAGCCGCAGTCAGCAGTCTAGCGGGGGTACAGCTTGTGGACTGCAGAGTCCTTACCACGCTCTGCAGTGTGATCTCCATTCCCACCTTAGAGGCATGTGCATGGGGACCTTGAAATGTCAGGCTCCTGCTAAAGCTGAGCGAATAGGGAAAGGTTAGCATAGAGGGCAGGCCTGCTGGCTCTCTTGCATAAGCTAATTATACGGATAAGAACCTGCATTCCTCATTTATCATGTCAGAGGGACAGATTGCAACCCATAATGAAAGGAGAATAGATGACCGATGTCTACGTTTATGCAGCCTGCAGATGTTAATCTCTGTGACAAGATCTTGAGAAGAAGCCAACCCCCGCAGCTGAGGAGCTCTGAATTGCCAACTGACTTTAAGTTGGGTGCAGAAATTCCTTGCAAACTGCAGACCAAATTGCACTTCCAAGTGCTGAGTGCGCTAGCAAATAATTTCATGCTTCTGCTGTCGTTGGGGGGGCTTTCTTGGGAGGTGACTAAATGGAGGGGCAAACCCTTCCCAGCCTCCTCTGAAAGGTCTGAGCAGCCAGGAGTTAGGATGGAAACCGCTGTGCCAGCTGGCACTGCCACACAGTTGCACTGTGCTGAGCTTTGTTTGCCAGGGCAGAGCATGGCCAGAGTACCCTGATGGCCCTTAGCCCTTGAATTTGAAGAAAAGAAAATAAACAGGAAAAAAAAGTGCTGCTGCCTACCCTGAGAAGTGCAAGGGAAGCGCCTGTGTCAGTTCTGTCTCACGTGCCAGTGTTCAGCTGGATGAGGTTCTGCATTCTTCCTTATAAAACGGATCAGTGGTACCCAGGCTTGAGTTAAAATTGCCTGATTAAACTTTAGCACTGTGAATTGTCTGTTAAGAGCCAGCAAATGTGGCTTTTTGTACCAATGATTACACTGGCTTGCTTAAAGGAAACCTGAACTTTCTGAAGAGCTGTTTGGAATCCTGGCTCAGACCAGATAAGCGCATAGGGGGAACACAAAAACCAAATTCTGTGCAAGCGTTAGAGGCATTCCTTGTTCATTCAAATAGCAGCCAGTGCCAGAAGGCCTTCTGCTGAGTGTTCTCATTTTCATTCTCAACGTCTGGGGGAAAGCAGCTTTAAGTGGGGTGATGCTTTAACTGATTATAGAAAGCTTTGAAGGAGAGAGACAGCATTAATCAGGAGGCAATTTCATGGGGTGCAATCAGTTCCCCTTCAGCAGGGAGCTCTACAGAATTCTCTTGATCTGTTTACCACTGTGCCCAGATCCAATTCTGGTGTGTGCCTTTTATGTAAGAAAGCAGATGTGAGTCAATAGCTTGGAGCTCCTGCATTAGGAGACTACAGGATGTTGAGAGGTAACAGCAGGTAAAGTAAACCCACGTATGTGGGTTTGACCGCCTTGAGTGAATAGTTCTTACAGCTCAGACTTACAAATAAACAGCTCTTTTCTTTAGCTGTACTATCAAAGTCCAGCGCTTGTTGGCATTGAACGCCCAAGGTGATGAAACGGGGAAATCGGGTGTTCACATTTTGTAGCACATCAGGTCACTAAAGCTGAAAGTCTCGGACTTGTTGCCTTGAAGTGGTGGGAAGAGAAGTTGGAAGCTGGTAAGGTTTGAGCGCAGAAATCCCAGGTACTCTCAAATGTCCAATAAATTCCTTAAAATCCACAGGGCATTGCTGAAATATAGATTATGCAGCAGCTCTGGGTTAAGTTTTCTGAGCTGCCTGTGAAATGAAATACGTTGTTTTGTTTGGACCGTTTTCCTCTAGAATGGCTCTGACATACTGCCAGGGCATGAGTGAGACTTCCTAACAGTGAGCTTTCATTATTTAGTCAAAATGTACATGCGCCTTTATTTGCTTCTTGCCGAGAGACCCTCCAGCAGGCAGCAGCGTCTGGGGACTGCTGACTATACACTCTTAAGATTTTATACGAAGAGAGGTGAAACCTAAAAGTTGAAGACCTTGGTTTTTGGTGGAGGGAGAGAGTAGTTGGAGGTGAAAGAGGAGGGGTTCTCTCTTTTGCTTTTGTTCTTTGAGTAGTTTCCTGTGCTGTTGTCTTTGCTCTGAGGACTTGCAGCATCCAGGTGTGGCTGGAGCAGTTTGTAGCGAAGGTTAACGAGGTTGCCCAGCTGCGAGGATACGGAGTTGTAACCTCATTGGGTTTGTTCGGCTAGTTCAGAGGCAGCCCAAGGCTGCATGGTTCGCTGCAGGCTCCTTATGGTAGCCCTGTGCAGAATGGCTGGGCATTGCTCTTTCATTAATGACTCATTATATTTGCCTCCAGCAACTTTACACAACTGCCTTTTCAGCCCTGTACTCTCTCCTCCTGTGCTGCTGGTACAAGTCCTGTGCTCGGAAATTGTGCAACCCACCCTCGGAGATTGCTGTAACTCATTTTGTGGGTTTTTGTTTTGTCTGCATGTTTAGTAGCAATAGCGTTGGTACAACTTAGTTGTGCAGACTCAACATACCGCATAAGTTAGGAGAGGGGCAGGAAGAGGGAGGGGAGGCAGAACACTTAAGTTCTGTTGAGATATAGGGGTGCCTGCAGTTGTGCAAAGTGAAAACGTGAGGGTTAAAGGGCACAATTTGCAAAAAGATGGTCAGGCGCTAAAACAGGGGTCCAGAGAGGTGATGGGACCTCCGTCCTTGAAGGTGTTCAGAGACTAGCAGAACATGTCCCCGAGCAACCTGATCTAATTCCAGAGTTGGATTTAACTTTGAACTTGGCCATGCTTTGAGCAGCAGGTCAGACTGGATGGCCCCATGTCCCCTTCCAGCCGAAGCTCTTCCATGGCTCTGTGAAGGTATTGTTGATGTTTAAGTGGCACACTGCTGCCTGCTCCCATTGGGAGCTGGCGTTTTGGCATTTCTGTATAATGCCATGGATATTAAATGCCTTGGGGCCTTCCCATAGTTGCCTGTTGAGCCTTTCCATCATTGTTCATAATCAAGAAAAGTAAAACAGATGGCAGGGAATGGAGTGGTAGCAATTCAAAGGAGCATCATGTTGCTTTCTCATCCCTGTTTTTCTGCATCATCATCCATCAGTGATAATGTAGTCGCCCAGCTGACGTAGTTGCCAAACCACTTGCCATGGTATTTGAAGTCATGGCAGTCGGGTGAAGTCCCCAGTGACTGGAAAGAGGGAAACATGGCACCTATTTTTAAAAAGGGTAGAAAGGAGGACCTCGTGAACTACTGACCTGTCAGCCTCACCTCTGTGCCTGGGAAGATCATGGAACAGATCCTCTTAGAAGCTATGCTAAAGCACATGGAGGTGATTCAAGACAGCCAGCATGGCTTCACCAAGGGCAAGTCCTGCCTGACCAACCTCGTGGCCTTCTATGATGGAGTGACTCCATCAGTGGACGAGGGAAGAGCTACGTATGTCATCTATCTGGACTTCGTAAGGCCTTTGACATAATCGCCTACAACATCCTGCTCTCTGAACTGGGGAGGTGTGGATTTGATGGGCGGACTGTTTGGTGAATGAGGAATTGGTTGGATGGTTGCATCCAGAGTGTAGTGGTCAGCAGCTCAATGTCCAGGTGGAGATTGGTGACAAGTGGTGTCCCTCAGGGGCCTGCACTGGGACCAGCAGTGTTCAATATCTTCATCAATGACATGGACAGTGGGATCAAGGGCACCCTCAGCAAGTTTGCAGATGTCACCAAGCTGGGTGGAGTGGTGGCACGCCTGAGGGACGGGATGCCATCCAGAGGGGCCTGCACAGGCTGGAGAAGGGGGTCTGTGTAAACCTCATGAGGTGTAACAAGGCCAAGTGCATCTTCTGCTGCATTTCCTCAAGGGTTCCCTTTTGTTCACAGGACCAGGTGTGAAGACTCCAGAAGCACGAACGATTGAGTACCTGGAGGAGGTAGCAGTTGGCTTTGCCAGAGGACTAGCCAACAGAACTGTGTCTGCCAAAAGATCAAAAGGGCTAATGCAGAGTAAGTCTGTGGGCATCCTAGCCAAATCCCAAGGGACTGCAGTGAGTATAATCCAGCTTTGCTTCTCAGGGTTACGTTTGTACTCCTACTTAATTCCGTCTTCAAAACAAAGCTATTTCATGTTGCAATCATCTCTTGAGCCAGGTGGGTTGGTAGAGAAAACATTACTCTCTAGACCTGATCTTCAAGTGGCGTTGCCAGAGCTGCACATGGTGGCTCCTGAAGCATGCTAGAAGGGAGCCAGGACTCGGGGAGAGAGCAGCAGCCCTCTCCAGAGGACTATCCATCTTCAAAGCTTAATAGAGAACTTGCTACTAGAACTTGTGTAACCAAGTGGGAAGAGGCACGTGGGTCTGCTCTGCACTAGTGCTCTTCAGCAGCGCCCTTATGACTGCAGAAGAGCCCCAGAATGGTGACCTCTCTGTGTGAGTTCGACTCCGCAGAGCTCAGTCCATCGCCAGTTGGATTGGGAGGATACTTTAGCTTGTCTGTAGAACAAGCCATAGTTGCCCTTCTGAGCAGGCCATGCTACTTGTGGCTAGCTGAGTTGGAGGTGCGTGCTTCTGTTGCAGAGATGCAACATTCAGACCTGTCCTCTATCTTTCCAGTTAATCATTTAAAGACTGGTTGTGCATATAGCACTGTGCTGAGACGTGTTTTGTCCCATCTTGCAGAGATAACAGACTATGCCATGGCTCTTCCGTTTGTGAGGCAGCAAGTCTACAAGACAGTGGAGAGCAAAGTTCAGAAGCAAACCAAAGGACTCTACCCTGCTCCAGTAAAGATCATTGAGGTAACCCCCACTGCGGGGCCCAAGAAACTACATTGAAGGTGGATCTGTGGGATAACATGGCAACAGACAGAGGGAAGGTGATTCCTTCCTCTGAAGACCGTACATCCTGGTCTTCACAGATCAGTCTTGATGAGTGCTAGCTGTGTGGTGTATCGAGCAAGCACGGTAAAATTCAGAATAGCTTCCCAGAATACGATCACCAATTTATGTGGTACTGCTACCAGTAAGGGGAAGATCAAGAATCCAATTGAGGAAAGGCTTAGCTGGAATGCTTTGTCCATGAAACTCTCAGCTGCAGTTTTTCCAGGCTTCCTATACAGTTTCTAAAGCGTTGGGTTAACTTGTTCGCAGCCAGGAAAATATGAATTGCTGTTTTCATAGCACTAACCCCACAATACTTTAAAAGTTAGTCCCCTGAGTAACGCAGGCATTATTACTTACAGACAGTGTCCATGGCTGAATCCTTATTTTAAAGTGACTTTTCACTATTTAAGTTGTTGCTAAGACTTCTCTAAAACCTATGAATGCCTCCCTCTGAGAGCAATGACATTACAGGAGCACAGTCCTACTGAAAACAATTCCTGAAACCACAAGGTACGTGTGAAAATCAACCTGATGGAAAAGTCCTCGCCATCGTAGCTATTCTGTGCTGGAAGGACAAGGTGATTCATAGCTCTGGTTTGAACAGCATGGACAGGACCCAGAGAGTCTTGAACTGTGCCGTGACTATTGGGCAGGGGTCCGTGGTGAAAACAGGAGGTGCAGCTAAAGGAGGAATCTCATTAGAGCGTAGCTGTTGGCGCACAGGACTTAACGGCGGCGTATCTTTATTGTTCTCTTTGACTAGGTTGTGAAGACTGGTCTTGATCAGGGGCGTGATGTTGGATACCTCACTGAATCCCAGGTAAGGAGATGAGATCCCTAGTAGTAAGCAGTAAATTGTGTATTCAGGGGGGATTTGTGGTTAACCACACACAAAGGACTGCTCAAGATGGTCTCTTGCCCCCTGCCCCTTCTTCTGGCAGTGGGGCTGTGAAAAAGGGCTGTCTTGAACAACAGAACTGTTTGTCAGGGTTCTTCGTCTGTGAAAACAGTTTGTGCCTTTTCTCATTCGTCTCTGTGTTATCTTTTTGAGTGGGGAATACCCAGCTGGAGCGCACTGACCTAGGTTTCACGTACCAGGACTGTGATTTCTCTGTATGTCTGAGCACCGTTTGGTTTTTCTGATTGTCACACGGGACAGATAACCCAGAGCTGTGGGTATGGTGCTGCCAGTCTCATCAGTGTGGCCGGGCAATTTGGTGCAAATAGATAATTTCTTTGAAGAATTAACTTTCATTTTTACCTGTGTTCTATTTACTCTGTCACCTTTTTTCACAGGCATCTTTGTTCAGGGTG
Organism: Alca torda; assembly: GCA_008658365.1. Taxonomy (NCBI): domain Eukaryota; kingdom Metazoa; phylum Chordata; class Aves; order Charadriiformes; family Alcidae; genus Alca; species Alca torda. Next base: position 124,891,272 of record CM018078.1, read on the forward strand.
TTGATTCTCCATTACTCTTGTTTTGCTGCTTGTCCCGTTTTCTGGTCCAGGTGCTTTGTACTGGTCCTTTTTCACCCATTGATAACTTTGGGTGCTTCTGAAAATTGAGTGGTTTTTTCCCATAGTGGTTTCTTGCCCAGAACAGGACTTCACTCTCCTTATCCCTTGGTCAAACTTACCTATTTAGTAGCCACTCCAGTCAGCGTACTGGCCATTCAGGGGGACCTCAACGCAGCAGAGAACTGGGCAGACGGGAACCTTGTGAAGGTCAGCAAAGGGAAATGCCAGGTGCTGCCCCTGGGGAGGAATAACCCATGCACTAGTACAGGCTCAGGGCCAGCTGACTGGAGAGAGTCCAGCAAAGGGCCACAAGGGTGATTAAAGGCATCTGGCACACGAGGAGAGACTGGGAGACCTGGGACTGGAGAAGAGAAGGCTTGGGGGGAACTTAGCAATGTGTATCAATACCTGGTAGGAAGCAGTAAAGAAGGCATAGCTGTGCTCTTCTCAGTGGTGTCCAGTGGCAGAATAAGAGGCAATGGGCACAAACTGAAATGGGAAATTCCACTTAAATATGCAAAACAACTTTTTTTACTGTAAAGGTGCTCGAACACTGGAACAGGTTGCCCAGAAAGGCTGTGGAGTCTCCCTCCATGGTGATACTCAAAACCCAACTGGGAACAGCCCAAAGCATCCTGCTCTAGTTGACCATGCTTTGATCGATGGGGTAGGACAAGACAATCTCCACAGGTCTCTTCCAACGTCACCTATTCAGTGATTCTGTGAAATAAGGCTCTATTTCATTCTTCCTTTCTCTTCAGTTCTTTAGTTCCCTGGCACATCGGTTGAGTTTAGCACCAATAACAACTTCCCCATCCCTGGAGGTGTTCAAGGCCAGGTTGGACGGGGCTTGGAGCAACCTGGTCTAGTGGGAGGTGTCCCTGCCCAGGGCAGGGGGTGGAACTGGATGATATTTAAGGTCCCTTCCCACTCAAACCATTCTGTGAAGTCTTTTCCATTTTTAAAGCCCAGAAGACTTCCCCTCTTGTTCTGCTTGCTGCTTTTCCCCGTCGTAGGTCCAGCCACTGGTGAGGCTGAGTAGGTGTTAGAATCATACAAGAGGTATCCTACTGCAGAGGTGTAGGTACACACACGTGTGTGTTCACAAACACAGAGTACACGTGTGGCTGGCCGCACAGACCGCGCGGTGCCTTCACTGGTGACACCCACACAAACGCAAACTTGGTCCCAGGCATGGCCAACGTGGATGGTTGCTGTTCCTCCTGGCTGGCTGATCAGAATCGAAGTTCACGTGCGGCAGTAAGTGCACATGTCCGCATACACACACACCCTCCTGTAGCTGGCTGTAGATGTTTCATCTGTCTATTAGTTGGCCATAGGGCCCAGTCAGACCAGCTGGTCGCACTTGGACCTCATGGCCTAAATGCCATCCAGTCCTGCTTGAGGTTTGCTAGTGACACACGCAGGGGAAACAGGCAAAGAGTTTAATACGGAGGTAGGACAGACTGTGGTGGGAGGTTCAGGGCTTGAGCAGGCAAGCGTACTCGCCAGCAGCTCGCTTATGCCTGACCCTTCTATTCCACACATACACACACGGTCTTTGTTTTCCCATGCTTGCTCATCCTCAGCCATCTCGATCCTTCCCTTTCTCTGCCCTTGCCTCTGCCTTAATAAACAACCTGCCCCTAATTAGTTTTTTCCTCACTGGTCCCAGTTTTGCTACGTCTGTACTCAAATTTGTTATTTCTGATACTGAAGAGCTAATTCTGGCTGGGCACCGTGTCACTGGCGTGGTTACCTGGGCGCTGCTGGCTCTGCAAGACCTGACTCCCCAGAAGACGCACGACGCCCCCATCTGATTGTCTCTGCATTTGGGTCATCGTTCACGTCGCTGCCCCTTAACCACTGGTGAAATCCATCTGTCCCCCACAGTACACTCTGTAATTTTCACCAGCTTCTCACACTGCTATCTGTCATATCCCACAGCCTTCCCTGCCATGCTTAGTAGCTTCTTTTGTTCTCTTCTGGTGACCGGGTCCTGGTCTGAGATGTAGCTGTCTGCCTCCTACCTGACCAGTGACCTCCTGGGTATACCCCATCTGTTCTGGTTACGCATTCCACCCACGTTTGGTCTGGTGCTGAATAAAAGGCTTGGGGATACTCTGTTCCTCGCAGAGAAGAATGAATGTTTTTCTCCCTGAGAATAGCAGCAGGGTGGAGATCTTCCCAGAACCCTCTAAAGAATAATAAGCGTCAGTGTCGTGTCTTTCTTAATGCCTCTCTCTTTCCCCTAGGATAGGAGCCTTGCGGATTCTCTTCCAGGCTTTGTGTTTGTGATATTTTAACGAGCCTCTAGCTCACAGGATGTGGGTGAAGGAAGATACAGCCTGAACTACATTGCGTTGGCGGCTTTCCTTAGCTGGCTTGGCTCAGACAACATTAGTTTTCTGTCGCCTTACGCTGTCTTTTGTCTTCCTGACTGCCTTCCCGTTTCACGCTGGGTGCTGGGAGGTTATGCAGGCCTTTGATTTTGTTGCCTGTCCGTGATCCTCTGAAAATAGTATCAGTGAGAACTGGCCTGTTTAAAGATTTCTCTCAAAGTCTGAGGGCTGGAAGCCAGTGGGGCGATGTGCAGGATGCACATGGGGGGAGAAAGGGTCCCGTGTCAGTGAAACACAGTCCTGCCACGGGGGAGGCAGAAGTGGCCTCTGCATTGATCTCACAGGACCCCGCAGCTGCCGAGGCAGCCAGGTCGCTTCTGGCTTACCCTCACGCCAGTGAACTGCCAGGGAATGCTCCTCCCAGAGCTGTGCTGGGAGGGTGGAAGTGAGCTGGGAACGATTCTGGGGGTAGGAAGGAGATGGACGTGGAAATACTGTGGCTCCTCTTGTTCCCTGGCAGAGCCCCTGCCCCTCCAGACACGAGTGTTAGAGGTGCACACTCTTTCAGGTGCTTTAAATTATATTGTTTATGGGAAAGGACATTGAACGAGCAGTTTCCTACTGCTTTCTGGCAGCTTTTATGGGAGGTAGTGGTGCAAAGTGGGCTGTGCTTAGCACAGAAGCTGCCTCTCTGCAGAGGGTATGTACCCCCTGCTTGCTGTTCCTTTCCTAACCAGGTTACCAGCCTGTGCAGTCGTACGGGTGGCTGTGCTCTCCCCTTGCCATGTTTTGGACATGTGCGTGCTGGAAGTGAGACGGTCGTTAAAAGCCAAACTCTCTGCTTCCCTCTTGCCTTTCTTCCAGGGCTTTGGCCAACTTGCAATGACTAAGGAGTCCAAGGCGCTGATTGGGCTTTACCATGGGCAGGTGCGCTGCAAGAAGAACAAGTTTGGAGCACCTCAGCGAGAGGTCAAGTAAGTGCGAGCGTGGGATGCCTGAGGAGCAGTCGGGAGACCTCTGCTGAAAGGCGCTTGGGACCAAGTGGCCTGGAGTCCTGAAAAGTAACGTAGCAGAGCAGAGAGATTTCCAGCCTCCAGGAGGCCAGTCCTCTGCAGTTTGGAGGTCTCGCGCACAAATGAGATCTTCTTGTGTGACCTCACTAAAAATAGTGCCTGGGTGGACAGGATCTGTGCGAGTCGGCAGCAGCAATGGCAATTCAGCTATTTCTATCTTTGAATGTGCCCCTCGGTCCTTTTCTGTGCAGGACGCTGGCAGTGCTGGGAGCAGGGCTCATGGGAGCTGGGATCGCACAGGTTTCAGTGGATAAGGGACTGAAGACCATCCTGAAGGACACAGCGCAGCAAGGCTTGGACAGAGGACAGCAGCAGGTCTTCAAGGGGTACGTGAGTTAAAAGGAATATGCTCAGGATGGGATGGGGCTGCCTTTAGTCAAAATACTCCTGTGCTTTCAGGCAGTCAGGAACTCTTGACACTTTTGTTCCTTTGGAGTCCTCTACTATCAGATGTCACAGAAGTGCTTTCTTTTAAGGTTGCCCTATGCAGTGTGCTGGGATATTGCTACGAATAGGCCCAGTCTATTCAGCCTTAGCTCCTTAGGTAGGTAGACGATCTAACAGACGATTGGTTTAGTTTTTAGATTTAGCAGTAGCTTATAGAGCTAAGGGGGGAGGGAGTAATCCTGGCTGCATAAGGGCCCATGTCAAGGGATTGGGTCAGACTTCTGACAAGCTGAATTTCTTTCCCCTGTCCTCTTGGCTCAGCAGTAACGGCGCTCGGCTGTGCATCGTCAGGAATGTCAGTGATTGACCTTCAGACTAATGCACCAGCTGAGTTGTGTGAGCATGGCTCTCCTATTTCCATGGAAGGAGGGGCCAGTGGGCAGAGTGACAGTCCTGCTGGACTGGAGATGGTGTTTCTGCTCCTGCTCCTGGAGGGAGGGATGCCCTTGGTGTTGTGGTGCACCTCTATCAGTCTGGGCTGGCCTGCCCAGGGGCTGTGACAGAGCTGTCCTTCCCTAGGCTGAACGGCAAGGTGAAGAAGAAGAGTCTGACATCATTTGAGAGGGACTCCATTCTCAGCAACCTGACAGGCCAGCTGGACTACAAGGGCTTTGAGAAGGCAGACATGGTGATTGAGGCTGTGTTCGAGGACATTAACATCAAGCACAAAGTACTGAAGGAGGTGGAGGCCGTGAGTATCAGTTCTGAGCAGCTTGTGCTAGGGGTGACCACAGTGGAGACTCGAGGTGTCCTGTCCTGTGCTGCTGGGTTTGTCACATCTCCTTTGTGCTGCAGTTTGGTGCTTGGTGCCAGCTGTTTATGTCAGCGCGTGGGTGGGGACGTGGACAGCCTCCCTATTCACTAAGGATATTCACTGTTCAGTAAGGAGTCACTAGTTCTTACATTCTGACATTCCCTGACTCTTGGGAGCCACTCCAAAAAAACTTCCATTTGTCTGAGCACATTGATATGACAGTAATGTCCTTTGGTATCTCCACAACTTACAGTCCTTTACTTACTATCTCTAGCTTGCTGCCAGTGCTCTTTTCTGTTCAAGAGCATGCTTGGGGAAATAACCGTGTGGTAAAGGAGCTGGCCTGCGCACCTTTCTGAAGTCCCTCCCTGCAGCGTCTAATGTGGTTGCAGTTGAGGGTCTGGCAGAAACATGGGGGCTATGAGACCTGGGGAAGAGTTCCGGGGAAGTCAGATCTCACTGACTTGGGATGCTGCTTTGTAATTAATTTCTGATGCTGTCTGCCCTGACAGAGAAAGTCAGGTTTGCTGTGTTTGTCAGGGTTACCGGGTGCTGGTATTCTTCTCTCGGGGCTCTGCGCATCACGCTCTGGATCTGACTATGGAGCCTGTGCATTTACACTGTCCCTTCTACCCCCTGCCACAGGTGATCCCAGCTCACTGTATCTTCGCCAGTAACACGTCTGCCCTCCCAATCAGCCAAATTGCTGCGGTTAGCAAGAGGCCAGAGAAGGTGAGTACCCAGTGCCACCTGGCCGCTCTGCGCTGAGCTGCCTGTTAGTGGCAAACTGGCTTTGCTGTAGCTGAGAGCTAGGGTCTTCTTTCCTCCTCAGAACGTGAAACAGCTTATCCTCTGCCCCCGGGTCACACTTGGACCAAAGAGCTTGTGGTCCTTGGACAGGTAGGAAGGGACGAAGGTGGACTTACCCCCAGGGTGATGTTGGCAAGGCAGGGTGCAGCAGGGAGGTGAGAGCGCTTCAGGAAACGTTAGTGTGTGCAGGGGGGGCAGAGAAGCTATGGAAGGATTCCAGCTGAGAGAATTCCAGCCAGGAAGACCAGTCGTTTTGATAAACTGAATAGATATAGGAGTTACTTGTTATGATGGAAAAATGCTTTCTCAAGGAGAAGGCACTAACCTAGCAGCAAAAAGGAAGAAAAGTCAGTGGCTGGAAGCTGAACTCGGAGGTTCTCAAACTGAAGTCTTGGTCAGCCCTGGGATCAGCTCCTGAGGGGGTGGTGGGGTTTTCTCTCTGGCTCCAAATGATCCATGTTAACAGGGTACCAAGAGCAACATAGCAGCTTCTGGCAGAGGTTTGGAGCAGAGGACTTCTTCATCCATTTGCTTGAAGTCTAAACAGCGTATAAAGCAGCTGCATCCTCATCCCGTAGCCCAGGCAAGCACAGCTGAGTAGGATCACTGCTTCGTGTGGAGCAGCCTGCCCCGAGGGACGTGCTGGGTGGAGTTACCATCTGAGGGCTCTGAACGTGCTGGATTGCGAGGAGTCAGCTGCCTGCTGTTTTTCATTGCCATCTGTGACTGCCGAGGGTACCTGTGATACCTGCTGGCATGAGGCTGGCAGATCTGACACAGGCCCTGCAGGAGACCTGCGCCCTTCGGGGAGCAGCAGCAGGAGACCAGACGTGACACTGCAGCGTTTGAAGTAACGTTGAGGGATCTGTGTGACCAGGTGGAGTCACCTCCCGAGGGCTAAACATTGGTCTAGGGCAGCCTGGATATAAAAAGGGGAAAATGCTTTCCCCTCATTTGAGGAATTTGCTTTGCCTACCTGGGGCTGCAGAAAAAGCAGGGAAGAGCAAGCAGCTCGCCTGCAAGATAATCCCATCTCCTTCTCTAAAACAGGGAGGGCAGGGAGGCAGTAGCAGCTTGGGGAGAAGGAGGGGGAAGCTCTGGAGCTCAGTTGGAAAGTGTTACACAAACGCAAAGCACGGGTACCCTTGGCTGGTTCCCAAAACTCCTACAAGGGTCTCAGTTACTGCCCCAAGCCTCTGCTGCTTGTCTTCCTGCAGAAGTTCTGTGGGCATCTGCAAAGATTGTAGAGTAACAACGTGTGTCCCCACTGTTGGAGGTTCCTGTGACCTTCGTGAGCCTCTTCTGGTTTGCTGTCGGACCTTAGTTGCATCGGAAATGCAACCTGAGTCTTATCTGGTCGTACTTGCAAGTAACATCCTCCTGCTGTATAAATTGCCTGTGTAATGGCTCTTTATGGGGAAACTAATAGGAAATCAGTTAACCAATTAGTGTATTTTCTTTAATTATTTTTGCAGTCTACAACTCTCCTGCAAGGTGCCTCTGACGTATACAGATCTTAGTGCCAAGTGTAGCTTCCAGGAGGCATGGAGATGACATGCTGATTACGTGGTCGTGTTAAAGTGAGGCACAGAGCCGAATGATCTCCATACAAGTGCTGCTCCCAGAGGAGGGCTGCACTTACCTCTGTAATTAAGTTTCTGGAAACGTGCCTTCTCGTCCTTAAATTCACTTCAGCACCAAAAAAAGAAACAAACCATTCACAAGGAGAACACAGGGACTCTGCTCAACATCTGTCTCTGTGATTGCTGTTCCACTCTCGAAGTCCAGAAGAAGCGCCACCCAGGCGCGTGGCTGCGCTGCCAGCTCAGATAGTACCTGCAGATCACGCAGTGCCTGTAATTTGCCTGAGGACTGAGCCCAGCTAAGATTCCCAGACAGGTTTTGCTGCCAGACTATTAACAGGTACAGAGAGAGCTCTTGGTCCTGTAAGCATTATACCCAAATAGGGTTTAGCCATGGTTTTTGTCCGTGCTAGGTTAATGGTTAGACTCGATGATCTGAAAGGTCCCTTCCAACCCAGGCAATTCTATGATTCTACTCTATGATTCTAAAAATCCTCACTGAGGCAAGAGCTGTGGGTCATGTGCTACGTCCTTAGGAAAGCCAAGGAGAGACAGGGAGATGGAGAGAGAGGGATACAGCGGAGCATGTGGCTGAATGGATAGTGCACTGTGGTGGTGGGTGCTACAGCCCATGCTGGCCTGCATCCCTCTGCGGCTGGCCACTTGACTTGCCCAGCGGAATACTCTGGAAGCCAAAGTCTGTCTTAACCCTGCTCCCTTCCTTCTGCCTAGGTGATCGGGATGCACTACTTCTCCCCTGTTGACAAAATGCAGCTGCTGGAAATCATCACCACAGACAAAACATCCCAGGACACCGCTGCTTCCGCTGTTGCTGTTGGCCTCAAACAGGGCAAGGTCGTCATCGTGGTAAAGGTGAGGGAATGCTGCACAAAATATAAGCTGGGGTAATAAATAAAAGGACAGGCTTGTGCACTGAGAGAAGGCTGAAATGTGGCTGTGAATACACTGGCATTAGCTACTCGCACTGAGAAGTAAAAATGGAGGTTAGAAGAAGGCAGGTGCCCAGGCAGTCCCTCAAATGTCCTTGGAAGCAGCCACGGAAGGCCAGAAGGTGCAAGAACAGGCTGATGGGCCAGCATGAGGAGCTGGCAGTCTTGCTCCACACGGCTTCCAGGAGGCTGAAGTATGTAGTGGCATCGGAGACGGAGCAGAGCCTGGGCAGGACTCTCGCCACCTCTTCTCCCTGGCAAGCCACAAGGACAGAGCGGCCTGTGAGCAATAACCCTCCTCCTGGATTTAGATGTTGTGTGAGAGGGGGCAGAAATACACGTGCAAGTGTAGGGGAAGAGCTGTACCAAGCAGAGGGAGAAGACTGAGCACAGCACAGCGAGGCAGCAGTTGGGAACAAACTGCTGTGGTCTCTAGGAGGAGGCAGCAGAGCCTCAGAAAAGCCACGGGCTGTGAGTGGTTTGTTAGGCTGACGGCTGCTGCCGAGCACACGGCCCTCCAAACAGAGCTGGTCTCACGCTCCGTAGTAGAAAGCTTCAGTGATGCTGTTTCAGCTGTGTGGGAGGCTCAGCCGGTAGGCTCAGGGCGGTTTGAGTGTGGTTTTTGGATTGGTCTTTTCGCTGATGCGTGAGGTTGCCAGCAATGCTGAGCAGGTCTCTCCTGTGGTGCTGGGAAAACTGGCTTGTTTAAAAGTGCTCTAGGCATCTCTAAAGGCCAGTGGAGATGGTGCTGCTTCTCCAAGCCTCATCCCCACATCGGATGCTTCCCTGAATGGCAGTCTGCAGCTAATCTATAGCTTCCTGACTTTGTGAGCAATATCAGAGGTGAAACAACTGGTTTATGCCTGTTTCACTCGCGCTGAGCACCCTTTCCCCCCGTCAGCCTGCAGTGCTCGGTGAAGCAAAGGGAATTCTGCAGCCTGTTTGGGATGTCCCGGCATTAATTCAAATAAAAACACTCTGGTGGGAACTTCCAGGGAGTAAGTTCATGGAAGTCTTCAAACACTGCTGAGCCCTACAGGAAAAAACTATTCTAGGAGTGGATAACATACTGTTAGAAATGGAATTCGGTGTGGTTTCCCTGCACGTCAGTGACTGAATTGCAGCCTGGGCTGAGAAATGCAGTTCTTGTGCTGCCGAGAGAGTCCGTGTTCCTGCAGTTTGTACTCACCCGCCTTCCTGCTGCACTCCTCTTCCCTAGGATGGGCCTGGCTTCTACACCACCAGGTGCCTGGGGCCAATGCTGGCAGAAGTGGTCCGAGTTCTCCAGGTGCGTATCCCGTCGGCTGCTGAACATCCACCAAATAGTTTTGTAAACTCTGCTTCTTCCTTGCCCCCAATCAGGCTGATGCCAGCCCTGGCTAAGAAGGGAGGCGGGTAGCCAGCCCCAGTGCCCGTGGTTGTGCCCAGCCTGCTCTTGGCTGGGCTGTGGTCTGATGAGGCCCGGTGCAGGCAGCGATGAGGCTCTTTCCTCCCCACGTGGCACCGGGGAGAGTCGTGAATGGTGCAAGCATGATTCCACTGCTCCTGTCTGTAACCAAATGGCTAATGGGGCTGGTCGCAGTCTGTGGCCGCAGACGAGCAGCAGCTCTCTGCCCCCACGCTGGGTTTCCAGGACCCTGGCCCAGAGATGACATTGCTTCCCCTTCCACTCCTGCAGGAGGGCATTGACCCAAAGAAAATAGATGCTATCTCTACGGCCTTCGGCTTTCCTGTGGGTGCTGCCACGCTGATCGATGAGGTGGGTGTGGATGTGGCCACGCACGTGGCTGAGGACCTCGGCAAGGCCTTTGGCGAGCGCTTTGGAGGAGGCAGCATCGAGTTGTTCAAGCTCATGGTGGAAAAAGGTTTCTTAGGTGAGACACTAAGCTGTTTTAATTGAACGTGTTTCCCCTTTGTTCAAGGAAAAGCAGTAGCATCCATCAGCCTTTTCCGCCTCAGTTGAGAGCAGGCAGAGAACAGTCCTGGCAACAGGCTGGGAATCCCCTCGAGCTGTACCCTGGGTAGACCTTTGGCTGCAGCCAGACCTTCCTTTGCAGAAAAGGCAGCAGCAGGTAGAGACGCTGCCCAGAGCGAAGGCAGCAGGCAAGGTCTCATCAACCTCTGCCTGGCCTCTTCGTGAAACCCGCACAAGTGCTCTGGGGCATGGAGAGCAAGTGGCTGGAAATCAATGTGCTGGAGTGAAACAAGCCCTGAGCTGAGCTTTAGAAGCTCTGTGCAAGGAAAAATTATGTCTGTCCGCATGGTAGAAGCTGTGCCCCGGTGGCGCTGGGTGCCAGAGGCAGCTGTGCCTGTGAGCATGCCAGGACGGAGCAGCATCCATCAGTGGGACCTGCACTGGGACCGTGACAGCTCTCACCCTCCAATGACCCAGGCTGTGACCAGGCCCCTGGCAGTGAGATCTTGTCATCTCTGTCCCTTGCTCCCAATGACTGTGTCTTTTTGCTGCTGTAGCCATAGAAATGGTGGCATTATTTGACTGTCCTCTGGACCTAGTGAGGGCATTAGGGCCTGGCACAGTGGCGGCATCCTGCCAAGGAGTCAGCTGGACGTGGACCCCGTTCCCTCTGTCCTTGTTGAGGCAGCAGACAGGCCCCCTCTGAAGTGCAGAGAAGCTGCCTGTGCTGGGGGGATCTGCTCGTGCAGCAGGAGTCACAAGGAGATCAGAGGCGAAGGTGCCACAAGCAGACAGGACGCGTGGCAGAATATGACTGTCTCTTTTTATCCCCGGCAGGTCGCAAGGCAGGGAAAGGCTTTTATGTTTACCAGGAGGGGGTGAAGAACAGGAGCGTGAATTCTGGCATGGATGAGATCTTGGCGCGGTTCAAAGTGGCAGCCAGGCCTGAAGTGTGAGTAGCTGTGCCTGCTGAGCGGTGCTGTGGGCTGGCTCTCGCCCCTGCCCAGCTCCTTCTGACACTGAGCAGCAGCGCGGGGGCTGCACCAGGCAGCACTGGAGGACGCTGCTGAACACAGAGTCACTCCAGGTGGCATTCGGCTGTCCCCAGCTGGCACGTGGGGGGGCGGGCTGTTGGCTCCGGAGACCCTGTGCTATCAAGAATGAGGCATCCTTGAATTTCTCAGCATTTGCTTGGGCACCTTTGCCAGAAAGCTTTCCTGTGGTGGGGCTTGCCAGGGCAGGTGGGTTGGTGCAGCCCCTGCTGTGACCTTCCTGGCGTTGGACCTGTTGCACAGCCTGGCAGCGAAACATCTGGAGCAGTCCCCATCTGGCCTGGTCGAGCCTTTGCCATTCTTATGTGCCTGCCTCAGGTCGCGACACAGCACTTAGTCCTTATCCTCGTGCAGATGGGGACAGTCTCGGGGAGAAATGATTCTCTCCCCTACCCCGGGCCTGGCTCTGTCCCCGATCTGTGCTGGCTTCACGTGCTCCTCCATCCAGCTGCTGCGTTACCTGCACAGCCCTTACGGACTCTTTTCCTTGCAGCTGCACTGATGAGGACATCCAGATGCGCTTGGTGACGAGGTTTGTGAACGAGGCAGCCATGTGCCTGCAGGAGGGGATCCTCAGCAACCCCGTGGAGGGAGATATTGGTGCTGTGTTCGGCCTGGGCTTCCCGCCATGCCTGGGAGGTAAGTGGGCTCAGCTGGGGTTTTGCCTTGGCTCAGAAGCTTTGTAGTGGCCTTGCCTCCTGGGCTCTAGCCACCAGAGGCGAGTCAGCTGTTAAGACGCAGTTGGAGCTGCAGTCTGACAAGCCTGAGTGTCCTTCTCCCACGTAAAGCCTGAGCCAGAGAGGTAGCTCCAGCATTCCCACCCCATGAGAGGTGGCAGTGAGCCTGAGAGCTGCTGTGGGATGTTTCTGCCGGGACCCGGTGGGGTTCCTCTGCTGGTACAGCTGTTTCACAGAGCTGTAGCTGGTGAGGATCAAGGGATTCTAACCAGGCCATGTGCCGTGTCTTCAGGGTTGAATGAGAAGGCAGAGCCATGCTTGCTCCAGCCTCATCAGCACTTCCCATGAGAACTTCAGAGAAAGAGCTTTTACCATGCGTGATAGTCGTGGGGCTGTAGGTTGGATGGGAGATTTGCAAAGGCCTTACATTTTTAAGGAATCCCTGGCTTGCTTTTGTGCAGCCGCGTGGTCCTCGGTTTAAAACGAGGCTCCGGTGTCTCCTCTCTCGCCACCACTACTTGCCTGAGCGGGCAGGCAGGCGTCTTGCAGCACTTCTGGAAACCTGGTCTTGTGCTGCACATAGAGTTGAAAAATGGCACCCAAGGACCTACCGTTCCCCTCGTGCCCTCACACGGCACTGATAAAGCTGAGCTGATACCCTCAGCCATGGTGCACGGCACTTTTCAGGCCAAGGTACTTACTGGGCCCAGCCAAGACCGTGACAAAGTTCTCCTGGGCCTGTCTGCAGCCTGGCTGAGTGGCCGTGTCCATGGCTTGGGCAGTGGATGAGGCGTGAGCGGAGGTTTGGGTCATAGCTGAAGGATGCTAAGGGCTCCTGGGCATGAGGTGGTGCTTCGGCCGAGTACATGGCACTTTCCCTCCTTGGGGCAAGCTCAGGCTTGAATAGGAATTCCAATTATCTGTGCACCAGCTTGTCTCCTTGTGCTCAGGCAGCCTGCGTTACCTGCAGCATGGCCTGGGGGGACCCTCGCATCTTTGCTGCCAGTTTTAGGATGGGCATTTCGGACCAAGCGCGAGCACCAGCAAAGGTGGCAGCGTGCTTCTGCTGCCCTCTGAGCTGGGGGGACACCCGGGAAGGACGCAGTGCTGGCTCCAGCCTGTCAGCAGCTGGGATGTGACAGGGAAGAGGCTCCTACACACACTGGGACTATCCCAAAATTTGTCACCGCAGCAATCCAGTCTACGTGTGCTTGGCGCAGGTGGGCAGGTGGGGAGCAGGGTCCTGCGTTGCCCTGCCGAGAGACTGTAGGGGATCTTCCGGAAAAGGGCAAATTGGGGAAAAATCAGTGCTCTCACTCTTCAGGCACCTTGATGCCTCTCGCTTCCTTGGCACAGATGTGTCCCTCTGTCCCCGGCAGGTCCCTTCAGGTACGCAGACTCGTACGGAGCTAAGCAGTTGGTGGACAAGCTGCGGAAATATGAAGCCGTCTATGGCTGCCAGTTCACGCCGTGCCAGCTGCTCGTGGACTACGCCAACAGCCCAAACAAGAAATTCCACCAGTGAGCGTGGCCCGATACCACCCGCCCGTGACGCGCCGACAGCTCGAGCCGGGACCACCGGGCTCTCCAGCGACACCCCATTCTCTGTAGGTTAATCTGCAAAGCACCCGGGGGAGGCGGGGAAGGAAGGAGGGTGGCAGCGGCTCGCCTCATGGCTTGTAGTCATTTCAAGTGCCTTATCAGCTACTGTGTGCTGGGCACCTCCGTCCCATGCCGGCGGGGGCCCGGTGGCTCCTTGCTGGGAGAGAGATTTTCTTCTGCGTTCGCCTCCATGCTGTGACTTCCAGAGCTCCCGGTCTGGCAGGCAGCATCCAGCACGCAGCTGGCCCTAAGGCCTTGCCTGTCCATAAACTTCCAACAAAATAAATCCCCGTCTCCTGGGTTTGGACTCCATGCCTGCTTCTCCTCCCGTCTTGCTGGGGCAGCAGCCTCTCGGCACCAAGGAAGGGAACCGCTCGAGTCGGAAATAAAGCGTTCAGGCAATCTTCTGGGATCCTTTCCGTGCTTGCCGCCTGCGAGACCCAGAAAGGGGCTGCCGGTGGTTGCTGGAGGGTGGGGAAAGGCAGGGGCTGGGGGCAGTGCAGAACAAAGACCGTCCCTGTCACCTCTGCCATCAATCAGGGGCTGTGAGGAGCCTCCAGCTCTTTTGTCTGGCCCCGAGCGCTGCCGCCGGGGTTATCCTGGCAGATGGACCCGCCTGTAATTGCAAATCAAGCAGCCAAAGGCCAGAAGGGTCCCCCGTGGGGAGAGCTCAGTTTAAACTAAAAGGCTTTAAATCTCTGTGCACCTGGCACTGATTGCAGAGCTGGCCTGGCCTCCGCCTCCTGCCTCTCTGCGGTGCCTCTCGGGGGCTCCAGCCTTTTTCCTGCGCCCTGGCGGGGCTTGGGCCAGGAGCTGGGTGAAGCTGCTCCTCTCGGGTCATGTCTGTGCTCGTTTCTCAAAGCTACCAGGACAAAATCGGGCTGAGACATCGTCTCCTCTGCTGCGGGAGGCACCGGGCTGCCTGCGGAGCTGGTAACCAGCCTTCAGCCCTCCCTGGGGGGCTGCAGCAGCCCCAGGAGCTGCCCCTGCCTGGAGGGCTGGGCAGGAGCTGTGCTTGTGGGGTGTGAGCCGTCTGTGGGGCAGACCTGCTCCCTCTCTGCGGCTGAGGAGCTGGAATTGGGGCTGGGGAGGTCTGGTCCCAGCCCCTCCTGTTGCTGTGGCCCCATCGAGCTCTGTGCAGAGCCGGGTTTGGGGAGCTCGGGGCCCTGAGGGCACCTCCCCATCACGCGGAGGAGCTTCCCTGGGGCGCAGTCAGCACGGAGCAGATCCCGGAGCGATGCTTTCAGAGGATGGCTTGGGTGGGAAGGGACTTTTAAAGGCCATCTAGTCCACCCCCCTGCCCTGGGCAGGGACACCTCCCACCAGACCACGTTGCTCCAAGCCCCGGCCAACCTGGCCTTGAACCCCTCCAGGGATGGGGCAGCCACAGCTTCTCTGGGCACCCTGGGCCAGGGGCTCACCCCCCTCACACCAAAGAATTTCTTCACAATATCTCATCTCGATCTCCCCTCTGTCAGTGTAAAACCCTTCCCCCTCATCCCACGGCTCCCCTCCCTGATCCAGAGTCCCTCCCCAGCTTTCCTGGAGCCCCTTTAGGGACTGGCAGGGGCTGGAAGGTCTCCCCGGAGCCTTCTCCTCTCCAGGCTGAACCCCCCCAGCTCTCTCAGCCCGTCCTCCCAGCAGAGGGGCTCCAGCCCTCGGATCATTTTTGTGGCTCTCCTTTCCCTTGCATGGAGGACACTGGACCCTTCCAAGGGGGTGGGAAGGGTATGCAAGGGTGGAAGCGACCCCCGGAGCCTCCATCCCCTCCAAAAGCCCTTTCCCCTCTCCTCCCTGAGCAAGGGCCTTCTCCCTTGGCTGGTTTTTCTCCCGTATGTTTATTACACTAATCCACAAGGATTAAGTTAAACCAGTCAACGCGAACTCCAGTATTTTCCAGCCCCTTTGGGCCAAAATTACTGTCCAGTGTTAAAGTGGAAAGGAAGGGAGGGCTGGGCAATAGGGCCGAGCTGCCAGGGAGGAGGAACCCCCCAGTCCGTGGGGCAGGGGACGGGAGTGGGGAAAGCCAGAGCCATGGTCCAAGTGGCTGAGGGGACCCCCCACCATGGTCCGTGGGGGTGTCCCCGGCGTGGGGCTAGATCTTGGGGCGCCAGCCCTTGATGAACTGCATGATCTTCTTCACCTGGAGCTTGGTGAGGCGGAAGTCATCGGCCAGGATCTCCTCGCTGAGCTGCACGAAGATGCTGCCGTCGATGCGCTCGCGGGCGAAGAAGCTGACCACGTCCTCGGAGAGGCCGATGAAGCGCAGGCACTTGGAGACCTCCTCCAGCGAGAGGGCCGAGAGGTCGGCGGGGGGCAGCCAGGGCGAGCCGTCCCCGCTGGGACGGGGGGCGGCCGGCGGGGCCCCCCCGTCGCCCCGCGCCGCTGGTGGCACCTCGATGACGCCCTGTGCCAGGTAGACGCGGGTGACGCCGCCCTCGGCCCCACGCAGGACGGCGGGCGAGAGCGGGGACGCCCCACGGATGACAATACTGTCCCCCTCAAAGCCTTTGGGGGGGCGAGGGGGGGGCGCCGGCTCCTCCACGGGGGCGAAGGGCTCTGGTGAGGAGGAGGAGGAGGGGGCAGCTGGGGCCGAAGGTGGCTTGGGCCACTCCGGGCTCTCCGGCCATTCGGCCGGGCCGGCGAAGGGGTTGAGCGCCCCAAAGGGGGCAAAGCGTTTCTGGGGGGGCTTGAGGCGGGGGCAGCTGCGGTAGGGCTTCAGGGGGGGCTCGGCCCCTGGCAGCGGGGTTGAGCAGCCGCTGCCCGCCCCGGCCCCTGCCTCGACGTACGCCCAGGGGTCTGACCAGGAGGAGGGTGGCGGCTGGGCAGCGGGGGGCAGCGGGCGCCCGGGGGGGTCCCCGGCTTTGCAATCGCCCCAGGTGCAGGGGTAGCAGTACAGGGAGTAGGCGTCGGGCGAGGGCGAGCCGCTGCCGCTCCGCGGGACAGACCTGCCGGAGGAAGGGGACCAGAGAAACACAGAATGGTTTGGGTGGGAAGGGACCTCAAAGCCCCCCCAGTGCCACCCCCTGCCCTGGGCAGGGACACCTCCCACCAGCCCAGGTTGCTCCAAGCCCCGTCCAACCTGGCCTTGAACCCCTCCAGGGATGGGGCAGCCACAGCTTCTCTGGGCAACCTGGGCCAGGGGCTCACCCCCCTCACAGCAAACAATTTCTTCCCAATATCTCATCTCAGTCTCCCCTCTGTCAGTGTAAAACCCTTCCCCCTCGTCCCACGGCTCCCCTCCCTGATCCAGAGTCCCTCCCCAGCTTTCCCGGAGCCCCTTTAGGGACTGGCAGGGGCTGGAAGGTCTCCCCGGAGCCTTCTCTTCTCCAGGCTGAACCCCCCCAGCTCTGTCAGCCTGTCCCCACAGCAGAGGGGCTCCAGCCCTCCCAGCATCTCCGGAGCCTCCTCTGGCCCCGCTCCAACAGCTCCGTGTCTCTCCTGTGCTGAGGCCCCAGAGCTGGAGGCAGCGCTGCAGGGGGGTCTCCCCCGAGCGGAGCAGAGGGGCAGAATCCCCCCCTGGCCCTGCTGCCCACGCTGCTGGGGATGCAGCCCAGGCTGCGGGGGGGTTCTGGGCTGCCAGCGCACGGTGCCGGCTCATGGCCAGCTTCTCACTCGTCCACCGTCACCATCACCCCATGGATGCAGGTACATCCCAGCCCAGGCTGTCAGCCCACCACCCCGTCCCCATCGCAGCATCCCAACATCCCCGGCCGCGCCGGAGCCACTCACCCGTCGTGGAGCCCCGAGGAGTAGTAGGAGAGGCTGGGGCTGGGCGAGGGAGCAGGCGCCAGCTTCGGGCAGCGCAGGGGTGCCGGGGGGCTGCAGGGCGCTGGGGGGCGGCCACCCCGGGGCGGCACAGGGGGTGCGTTCAGCAGCCGGCACTCCTCCTTCACCTGGAAGTGGGGGGGCGAGCACCGTCAGGCACCTGGTGCCAGGGAATTTGCCCCCAGGACCCCACAGGTGGAGGTGGCGATGGGGGACTTGGGGGCAACCAGTTGAGCCACAGAGCGCTGGGTACCACCAGGGTGGGGGAGCCCCAGGGAACTGGGTACCCCCGTGGCACAGAGATCCCAGAAATTTGGGTACCCCACAGTGAAGGAGAACCCAAAAATGTGGGTACCCCACGGTGCAGGGGAGCCCTAGGGACTCCAAAAGACACGGCGCAGGGGAGCCCAGAGGATTTGGGTACCCCATAGTGCAGAGAGCGCGAGGGACCCCATGGCACAGGGTGTCCTGAGGATTTGGGTACCCCCTGGTGACGGGGAGCCCTGGGAAACTGGATGCCCCATGGTGCTGGGGAGGGCAGAAGATTTGGGTGACCCTACGGAGCTGCGGGGGGGTGGCTCCAGAGCCAGGAGACTGGGGGTCCCAGCCCAGGACCCCGCAGGACCTGGGATGGGGGTCAGACTGGCCGTGCCATGGGGCTGACAGCATGGCCCCGGGCTGTGCACCCCATGGCCATGCCGGGACTCACACCCCCCCCCCCCCCCCGGCTACCCCGATGCATCACCCCCAGCCAGGGCGGCAGGCGGGACCCCCACGGTGCCATTCCCCATCCCAGGGGACGGGACCGTGGCTCTTACCGCCTCCGACTTGGGTGGCACAGGAGGCGGGGTGTCCCCACGGGGCTCGTCCCCGGGCACGCCGGGGCGATGCGGGGACCCCAGTGGGGTGACGGCCCCGAAGGAGAGGAGGTCCTGCCGGCCGGCACCGCTGCCTGCCTCCCAGCATCCCTCGGGGCCGGGGTTGCTCCAGAGCTCTTCGTAGGGGATCTCCAGTGGCTCCTGAGTCCTGAACTCGGGCTCGGCCCAGTCGGGCGTCATGTATTCCCGGTCGGGGTCGGGGAAGTCGGGCAGCGGCGGGCGCGGGGTGCCCCCCCCGGCTCCCCGCGGTCCCTGGCAGCGGGTGGCGGGCTCCCGGGGGACGCCGGTGCCGCAGGGGCAGAGGGAGAGGCGCTGGAGGGGCTGGCTGAGCTCGTCGCGGGCGCAGGCGGGCAGGCAGAGCCGCAGGCGCCGGGGGCTGGCGCATTCCTCCGAGAAGTCCGGCTTGGCCTCCCGCACGGCCCGCGAGTACTCGTCGGGGTTGAAGCGGTCGTGGCAATACGCCGCGCTGTCCCGCAGCAGCTTCTCCAGCTGGGGGTCCCCGGCCAGGAGCCCCTCGGGCAGCTGGAAGCGGGGCATGTCGGTCAGCAGGAGGAAATGGAAAGGCACCAGCTCGTCCCGGCGGAGGATGCAGCACAACACCACCGTCTTGGAGATGATGCTGACCAGCTTGTAGCAGTGGCCCTCGCGGATGGCGTGCAGGTCGTAGGGGTTGCGCGCCGGGCGGCTGGGGACGGCCACGTTGACGGGCAGCCGCACCTTCTCGATGATGCTGCGGATGGTGTGCTCCCCCTCCTGCAGCCGCAGCTCCAGGGGGCTGCGCGTGCTGAAGCGGCCCTTGCACTGGAAGGGCAGGCTGAGGCTCTCGTTGGTGCGGTGGTTCATGCAGATCAGGCAGGGCATCTTGCCCTTCACCTGCCTGGCCCCCGCCGCCGGCGCCGCCTTGCCCAGCTTCCGCAGGATGGTGTTGAAGCGCGACTTCTCCTTCACCGTCTTGGCGCAGAGGATCTCGGCTTGGCCCATCAGCGTCAGCTCGTCCCCCGCGTGCAGCGTGAAGTTGTACACCTCGCTGTCCTCGCTGAACTCCCCCGACACCACCTGCCCCCGCACAGCCCCACCGTGGGACCCGCTGCCCTGGACACTGCCTGATGTCCCACCACCATCCCGTAACGTGCCACCACCAACCCCTGATGCCCCACCACTCTCCCCTGCTGTCCCACTGTTCTCTCCTAGTGGCTCACCCCAGTGTCACACCACCACCCCCTGATGTCTCACTGCTATCCCTGGTGTCCCATGACCTACCCCTGATGTCCCATCACCACCCCCTGATGTCCCCCCACTATAACTTATGTCCCACAACCTACCCTGATGTCCCATCACCATCCCCTGATGTCCCAACACCTCATGTCCCACCACCAACTCTTGATGTCCAGCTACCACCCCCTGCTGTCCCATTGTCCTCTTCTGATGTCCCACCACCAGCCCCCGATATCCCACCACTACCCCCAATGTCCCACCACGTATCCCTGATGTCCCACCACCAACCTTTGATGAATGTCCCACCACTATCCCTTGCTGCCACACTGTCCTCTCCTAATGTCCCACCACTGGCCCCCAGTGTCCCACCACCACACCCCGCTTCCCATCACCATACCCTGATGTCCCACCGCTATCTCCACTGTCCCACCACCATCCCCTGCTGCCTCATCACCGCTCCCTGACATTCACCTGCTGTCCCACCACTGTCCTCTGCTGTCCCCATACAGACCTTCACGCTGAAGGTGATGGCCTCCATGACGAAGACGCGGTCTGGGAAGATGCTGGCCACCTCCTCAACGCTGTTGAAGTACTGCACGGGCTCGCGGATGTCCCGGTCCTGGTCCAGCAGCTTGAACTTCCCTGTGTGGGACCCGGGGTGGTGAGAGGAGCCCGACTCCGGGGCCTGGCCGCAGGGAGCTGCTGCGACCCACCTGGGGGCCAGCACTGCCCTTTGTGGGGGGCAGCCGCCCCCAAGAGTGGCCTGGGGTCCCTGTCACATTTTTTGGAGGCATCTCTGTGGGCTTCACCCGTGTGTCCAAGTGCTGCAAGGGGACACCAGAGCGCCCCCATACCTGTTCCCACACACGCAGCATCAAAGGGGGGGAGTGGGGGGGATGGGTAGGACAAGGCACAGAGCCCCGCGCACGTGGGGTGTCTGGGCATTGCCACTCCGGCACCCCCGGGAGCTGCCGGGACCAGAAATGCCCCGAGGATGGAGGAACCCTCCTGGAGCAGGGCCAGTGGAGCAGCCAAAACCACGGGGAGCCCCCATTGCCCCCCCAAAACCCGGTCCTGGTCCTGCCAGGGCCCCACAACCCCCCTCTGCCCCACACCTCGGTGGCGACCTGGGAGGGGACGGGGTGGCCCAGCAGCAGGGACGGTGGCGGAGGCGAAGGCAGGAGCAGGGAAGGGCGGGATGTGGCTGGCAGCGAAACCGCCGCCATTGGCATCGCCTCGGCGGGGACGGACCTGAGGGGAATATTAATCCCCCGACGCACCAACGGCACCGGGGACACGGGGGTGGGCCGAGGCTGGAGCCGGGAGCTGCCCTCCAAAGCCGGCTGGGGCACGGCCGAGCCCCCCAGCGCTGGTTAACACACTGCTCCCCCCTCGGCCCCCGGGACGGGCGATTAACCCCTCCCCCGCTCCATTTCCCATTATTTATTTATTAGCAGGACTCATTACCGCCATGGCGAGCACTTAGAGGGGTCATTAAGGCTCTTGCTACGGCGGCCGCCGGCATCGCAGCACCTTCCTCTGCGTCGGCCCAGCCCCGGGCACATCCTTGTCCCTGTCCCCATCCCATCCTTGTCCCTGTCCCAACCCCATCCCTGTCCCTATGACAATCCCTGTCCCCATCCTTGTCCCATCCTTATCGGTGTCCCTATTCCATCCCACCCTCATACCCATACCCATCCCTGTCCCCACGACAAACCCTGTCCCTGTCCCTTTCCCCATCCCATCCTTGTCCCTGTCCCTGTCCTGCCCCTGTCCCCATCCCATCCCATCCCATCCCATTCCCATCCCACCCTGTCCCTGTCCCGCCCCTGTCCCCATCCCATCCCATCCCATCCCATTCCCATCCCACCCTGTCCCTGTCCCTGTCCCCATCCCATCCTTGTCCCTGTCCCTGTCCTGCCCCTGTCCCCATCCCATCCCCATCCCCATCCCACCCCGTCCCTGTCCCCATCCCATCCTTGTCCCTATCCCATCCCCATCCCTGTCCCCATGACAATTCCTGTCCCCATCCCCGTCCCATACTTGTGCCTGTCCCTATCCTTCCCCTATCCCCATCCCTATCCCCGTCCCAGTCCCTGTCCCCATCCCATCCCACCCTCATCCCTGTGCCCATCCCATCCTTTCCACATCCTCATCCCCGTCCTCATCCCACCCCTGTCCCCATCCCATCCCTGCCCCATCCCATCCCCATCTCCATCTCCATCTCCATCCCCATCCCGATCCCTGTCCTCATTCTCCTCCCCATCCCCATTGCATCCCTGTCCCTGTCCCCATCCCATCCTTGTCCCTATCCCATCCCCATCCCTGTCCCCATGACAATTCCTGTCCCCATCCCCATCCCATACTTGTGCCTGTCCCTATCCTCCCCCTGTCCCCAGTCCTATCCCTATCCCCATCCCAGCCCCTGTCCCCATCCCATCCCATCCCACCCTCATCCCTGTCCCCATCCCACTCTTTCCCCATCCTTTCCACATCCTCATCCCCATCCCATCCTTGTCTCTGTCCTCATCCCACCCCTGTCCCTATCCCGTCCCTGTCCCATCCCATTCCCATCTCCATCTCCATCCCCATCCCTGTCCTCATCTTCATCCCCATCCCCATTGCACCCCTGTCCTTGTCCCCATCCCACCCTTGTCCCTCTCCCATCCCCATCCCTGTCCCCATCCCCATCCCATATTTGTGCCTGTCCCTATAGTCCCCCTGTCCCCATCCCTATCCCCATCCCAGTCCCTGTCCCCATCACATCCCACCCTCATCCCTGTCCCCATCCCATCCTTTCCACATCCTCATCCCCATCCCACCCTTGTCTCTGTCCCCATCCCATCCCTGTCCCTGTCCCCATCCCGATCCCGTCCCTGCCCCCATCCCGATCCCGTCCCTGCCCCTGTCCCATCCCATCCCCATCCCCATCTCCATCCCTGTCCTCATCCTCATCCCCATCCCCGTTGCACCCGTCCCCATCCCACCCTTGTCCCTGTCCCCATCCCATCCCTGTCCCCATCCCATCCTTGTCCCTGTCCCCATCCCATCCCTGTCCCCATCCCATCCTTGTCCCTGTCTCTGTCCTTGTCCCTGTCCCCATCCCATCCCTGTCCCCATCCCATCCTTGTCCCTGTCCCCATCCCATCCTTGTCCCTGTCTCCATCCTTTTCCCTTCCCCATCCCATCCCCACCCCCATCCCTGTCCCCGTCCCCATCCCGTCCCCGCCAGCCCCCCGCAGCCCCCGGCGCCGGGCTGGGCGCTGCCATGGCGGGAGGGGCAGGGAGCAGCCCCCGGACCAGAGCGTCTCCTCCTCTGGACTGGGCCACACTGGAGCCCCCCCAGTTCAGCTGCCAGAGACGGGGGGGGGGACCCCAGACCCTGCTGCCCCGGGGGACACCGACACCCTTGTCCTGGCCCCTCGCGCCCCGGCCCCCCCCACCTGGGTACTGGAGCGGGATGTCGATTTTGGGGCCGATGACGTAGTGTCCCTCCTCCAGGCTGTGGGCCGTCACCGTCGTCCACTGCCGGCAGGAGTGGACCAGCAGCACGTCCTGGGCGCTCACCCCCTCCACGCGCTCGCCTGCGGGGGGGACGGGGCTGTCACCACCCCCCCCACCCTGCCCGCGGCACCCAGGGGTGGCCGGCGGGCAGCCGGAGGGCCGGCGGGATGGCCGGCGGGATGGCGGGATGAGCAGGTGCCGCTGCCAAGAGCCGCCAGTTGCCCGGGAAACAATTTCTTTGTCCCCCCTGAAAAGCTGCAGCCGCCGCAAACAAGAAGTTTATTGAGCTGAGGCCGGCACAGGGGCCCCCACTGCCCCCCCCCCGGCCACGGCACCCACCCCGGCACCCACCCGGCTCCAGAGGGGATGGATCTGGGGGGGGGAACCATATTCTGGAGGGGAATACCCAGCTGGGGGCGGGGGGGGGGTTGGATCCTGCTCTGGAGGGGATGGATCTGGGAGGGGGAACCCTATTCCAGAGGGAAGCAGCCAGCTCGGAGGGGATGAATCCTGTTCCAGAGGTGATGGATCTGGGAGGGAACCCTATTCCGGAGGGAACCCTATTCCAGAGGGAAGCATCCAGCTTGGGGGGATGGATCCCATTCCAGAGGTGATGGATCCTGGGGGGACCCTATTCCAAATGGATGTACCCAGCTCTGGTAGGGATGGATCCTGCTCTGGAGGGGGAACCCTATTCCGGAGGGGAGAACCCTGCTCCGGAGGGCATGGATCTGGAAGGGGGGGGAACTCTATTCCAGCAAGAAGCACCCAGCTCTGGAGGGGATGGATCCTGTCCTGGAGAGGATGCACCCTGCTCCAGAGGGGATGGATCCTGCTCTGCAAGGGATGGATCCAGCTCTAGAGGGGATGCACCCTGCTCTGGAGGGGGGCACCCAGTTCTGGAGGGGATGGATCCTGCTCCAGAGGGATGGATTCTGTCCTGGAGGCGATAGATCCTGCTCTGGAGGGGATGGATCCTATCCTGGAGCAGATGGATCCTGCTCTGGAGGGATGGATCCTGCTCCAGAGGGGAGCACCCAGCTCTGGAGGGGATGGATCCTGCTCCAGAGGGTCCCCATGGCTGGGGGCAGCAGTTGCCGCCCACCCCCCGGGTGCTGGCCCGGGCAGCGCATCAGAGCCGGGGCAGGAGCCCCAGGGACCCGGGTGGGAGGCAGCCCCCGGCCCCCCCGTCATGCGTCACCTGCTCCCCCGGCCTTCCTCCCTCCTCATCATCACTCCAGCCTCCCTCCCTTCTCCTGGTCCCTCCAGTCTTCCTCCTTCCTCCTCCTCCCCACATCACTACATCCTCCCTCCTTCCCTCCTCCTGGTCCCTCCAGCCTTCCTCTCTCCCTCTTCCTCCTCCTCCTCCAGTCTTCCCCTCTCCCTCCCCCTCCTCCCTTCAGCCTTTCTCGCTCCTCTTCCCCATCCCTCTAGCCTTCCTCGCTCTTCCCTCTACCATTTATCCTTCCTCTCCATCCCTCTAGCTTTCCTCTCCTCTTCCACACCTCCAGCCTTCCTCCCTCCTCCTCCGCACCCCTCCAGGCTTCCCCTCTCCCTCCTCCTCCTACCTCCAGCCTTCCTCTCTCCCTCCTCTCCATCACGCCAGCCTCCTTCCCTCCTCCTGTCCCTCCAGCCATCCTCCCTCCTCTTCACCCCTCCAGCCTTCATCCCTCCTCCTTATGGTCCCTTCAGCCTTCCTTCATCCTCCTCCTCCCCATCACTCCATCCTCCCTCCTTCCCTCCTCCTGGTCCCTCCAGACTTCCTCCCTCCTCCTCCTCATTTCTCCAGCTTTCCTCCTTCCCTCTCTTCACCCCTCCAACTTCCTCCTCCTCCCTCCAGCCTTCCCACCCGCCCTCCCCCGCCCTTTCTTGTCCCTCCAGCCTTCCTCCTTCCCTCCTCCCCATCACTCCAGCCTCCCTCCCACCTCCTGGTCCCTTCAGCCTTCCTCCCTCCTCCTCCTCTTCCACACCACTCCAGCCTCCCTCCCACCTCCTGATCCCTTCAAGCCTTCCTCCCTCCTCCTCCCCATCACTCCATCCTCCCTCCTTCCCTCCTCCGGGTCCCTCCAGCCTTTCTCCCCCCACCCCCTCCTGGTCCTTCCAGCCTTCCTCCCTCCCTCCTCCTCCTCCCCCCCATCACTCCATCCTCCCTCCTCCTGGTCCCTCCAACCTTCATCTCCCCCTGTGTTCTTCATCCCTCCCTCCCTCCCCCCAGCCTCCCTCCCCCATGCCCCCCGGCGCCCCCGGCTCACCCTGCCCGAGGCAGACGAGGGTGGGCAGCCGGCACTGGCTGACGATGGCGTCGAGGGGCAGCGCTGCGGGGCTCCAGCGGAGCCGGGCCAGCCCCGCCGCCAGCTTCTCCATCGCATCGCGGCTCAGGCCGGCCCCGGGCCGCGGGGGGGGGCGGCCGCGCCGGGCTCCGTCGCCGCCGCCGGGCCGGGGCCGGGGCCGGGGGCGGGCGGGGGGGCGGCGGGGAGCGGGGCAGCCGGGAGCCGCCCCCCGCCCGCCCCCGGCCCCTCCTGCCCGCCCGCCCGGCAGGCGGGACCCCCCCCGCGGCGGAGGCGGGGGGAGGCGGCGGGCGGGGACCCCCCCCTTGGTCGGGCATCCCCCCGGCGGGGACCCCCCCGAGGCGGGGGCTGCTCCCGGGAGGGGGAAACGCTGCCCCCCGGGGATGGCTCCGCCGTCCGGAGGGACCGCCGCTCGCCCGGCGGTACCGGGGGGCTCAGCCCGGCCGCCGCGGGTCCTTCTGGGGGTACCGGGGGGATAATCCCGGCGATCCCGGGTCCCTCCGGGGGTGTCGGTGCGGGGCAGGGGGGGGGGGGGGGGTCGGGTATCTTTGGCCGCCGAGGGAAGGGGGCGGGGGCCGTGCGGGGCGGGGGGCGCCGGGACCGAGCCGGGGGTTTCCCAGAGAGACACCAGGGCTGGAAGGACCGAGACGGGCGGGGGCGGGGGGAAGCGGGGAGCCAGGGGACTACGGAGGACACCGGAGGAGCCAGGGGGCTACGATGTCCCCCGGCGGGGACCCCCCCCGGACACCCCACAGCCACGAGCGGCACCGGCACACGGAGCGGGGACCCCCCCGGACATCCCCAGGCAAAGCACGGCAGCCCCCCAGCGACGGGTGCCGGAGACCCCGACCCCTCCTCCAGGGCCTGACTCGGCGCAGGAGGGCGGGGGTGGGGGGGGGGGGGGGGGGGGGGGGGGGGGGGGAGCCGGGGGGGGCACACCAAAGGTGCCATCGGAGCAGCAGCGGGGTCCTGCGGGGCAAAGCCCCAGGGGGTTGGGACACAATAAATTTGCCAGAAGAAGCAGGGATGGGAAAGGAGCAGGGATGGGAAAGGAGCAGGGATGTGAAAGAAGACGGGATGGGAAAGGAGCAGGGACAGGGATGGAGCAGGGATGGGGATGGACGAGGGATAGGAAGGCATCAGGAAAGGAAAGGAGCAGGGACAGGGATGCAGCAGCAATGGGGACAGAGCAGGGGTGGGAAAAGAGGCAGGGATGGGAAAGAGGCAGGGATGGGAAAGGAGCAGGGATGGGGATGGAGCAGGGATAGGAAGGGAAAAGGGAAGGGAAGGGAAGGGAAGGGAAGGGAAGGGAAGGGAAGGGAAGGGAAGGGAAGGGAAGGGAAGGAAAAAGGAAAGGAGCAGGGACAGGGATGCAGCAGCAATGGGGACAGAGCAGGGATGGGGACGGAGTAGGGATGGGAGAAGAGGCAGGGATGAGAAAGAAGGGATGGGAAAGGAGCAGGGACAGGGATGGAGCAGGGATGGGGGTGGAACAGGGATCAGGAAGGGAGCAGACCAGGGATGGGGATGGAGCAGGGGCAGGAAAAGAGCAGGGATGGGGATGGAGCAGGGGCGATACAGCAGCAGGAGGATGGGGAAAGCCTCAAGACCCACTGCCAGGGATGACACGGACAAGCGGGACCCTGAGAGTCACCGGATGGTGTCCCCCATGGAAGGTCCCAGGCGTGTCCCCTCTCCCCGACCACCCCGCGATGGCGATGGCGATGGCG
The DNA here is from genome assembly GCA_008658365.1 of Alca torda. Classification (NCBI taxonomy): domain Eukaryota; kingdom Metazoa; phylum Chordata; class Aves; order Charadriiformes; family Alcidae; genus Alca; species Alca torda. The sequence goes on from CM018078.1 coordinate 124,917,920, forward strand.
GTGACCCCCAGCCCCCCCGCGGTGCTCCAGGCCCCGGCTCCCCGCAGCAGCGGCCAAGCCGAGGCGCCGAGCCCTTCCCTCCCCACCCCAGAGCGCCCCCGGGGACGGGCAGGGTTCGGGGTCCCTGCGCTGCCCCCCACGGCCCCGCTCCCTGCGAGGGGGACCCGGGCGCAGCCTCGGCGGCAGCTTCGTTGGCAAAGGCAGCACAAAAACACCCTCTCCCGGTTACCGACACCATGGCAGCAGCAGGGGAGGAGGAGAAGCGCGTCCCCGCGCTGCCAGCCCACGCCATGGGGACGGGGACAGGCCCCTCGCTGAGCTTCTGCGGGGGCCGAGGTCCCCAAAGGCTGCGGGAGACCCCGGAGAGGTGGGGGAGAGGGGACCCACAAGGAAGGGATGCTGCTGGGGGGGGACAGAAATGAAGGCGAGGGGGTGCCGGAGCTCTCGGGGAGCTGGAAAACTCCCCCCGTAACTCGCATCCACAGCGTGACCCGCGGGTGCGGAGAGGGAAGGGCTGGAACAGCCGCTTTCCATTAATGCCACAGTAAAGGTTCTCTCCGAGGGGCCGGGGGACACGGAGCAGGGACCCCCACCCAGGGGGTGTCCAGGCTGGGGCCGTTGGACTTGGTACCACCCTGCCCTCGGAAAGGGACAGCCTTTCCTATAGGAAAAACAGACAGCGCGAGCTCTGCCCCCGGCCAGACGCCTCAGAAGAGCCCGGCCTGCGCTCGCCAGGCTCCGTGGGGACGTCCCAGAGGGAATTCAAGGGGACCGAGGAAGTCACCAATGCAAGTTTATAAAAGCTTTTATTTGCTCTTGGTATGACCAAGAATGGGACAGTGATCTTTTATACAATTTGATACAGTAAGTGGTACAAAAGAATGTGTTTTAAATAAAAAGCCAGAGTGGAGTAGCAAAAATATTAAAAGATTAAGTAAAAAATCGTAGGCATGGGAATTAATCCTAGACCTTAAGTTGATGCTGTTTTTCCACCGTCCGAGTGGGAAGCGCCGCGGTTCCCCCTGCCCCGCACGGCCCTGGCAGCTCCCGGGGTTAACACACACCTGGAGGAGAGATTCAGCCCCGGGTTTTCATTTATCGTCACCAATTTAATCAAGTTGTGATTTTTTTTTGCCGTGACAGAACGGTGGCACTGAGCCTCCCTGCGGCGGGCAGGGGGGCTGGCGCGGGAACGCTGCTGCCGCATCCTTCTCTCGGCTGGATCCCACACCCAGGGCAGGGCAGGTTTCACAAGGGGTTAGTGTGCTAAGCTAGCAGGGAGTTTAGAAATAAAAGTTACTGCGAATTCCTCCAACATGATTATTATTATTATTTTTTTTTTTTTTTTCCTTTTTAGCATCTGCATCGACTTTTGTTGCTCACTCCCTCCTGGGCTGGGCCTTGCGCTCCACCAACACACCACAAAGCAAAGCCCCGCGGTTAAAACTCACGGTTTTCACAGGACCAGAAGTAGCCCGTCTAGAGAGAGCTCCGTTTATTAACCGGGGGAGGAGAGGAAAGGGAGGCGGGGGCGAGGAGTACCAGCCAGGGGCCTGTCCGCTACCTGTTGGCTTGCACCGAACACAGCGACTACAAGGGATCCCGGGGGGGTTTACACAGAGGGAGCCGTGCCCCTGGAAGCAAATAAAAAGCTCATGTTTAAAACAAGGATTATACAAAAAAAAAAGAAAAACACAACAACCAACCCTTGATGTATATTTCTCCATTTTTTTTTTTTCCCTTTTTTGATAATGTTAGAAAGTGCAGATTTAACCAAAAGGTGGCCGTACTCCACAGCGCCCGACCCGGCCCCAGGAGCCCCTGGCCTGGGAAAGGGCAACACACGCCGAGACAAAACACGGGAATACAGAGGGAAAAGGGAGACAACACCTCAGTCAAGTCACAACAGGGGAAGGCATTCAAGACTAGAAGTTCCATGTTTAAAACACCGTCATTTCATTAAAATTAAACCGCAGCATTATTTACTACTTCAATTATTGACCGGAGACAGTCCCAAAGCCAAGCGGGCAGGAGCGGGGCAGGGGCTTGGCCCACCCTAAAGGAGAAGGTGAGGCCTGGGGAGGAAGAAGCATCTATTTAAAAAAAAAAAAATAAAATCTCTTTTTGGCCTTGGCCGGGGCAGGTCTCCTCCGGGGGATTTTAAATGTGAGGCAAGTGAATGCAAAGCGTTGGGGGGGGCAGCGGTCGTCCCTCACCGCCATCCTGGCAGGACTGAGGGAGCGCGGTGACGCCCGGGGGGGCTGGGCAGCCCCGCTGGCACCCCCTCGCGCTGGCGAGACCGACCCGAGCACCAACAACTCCGCTTTCAACACGGGGAAACGGAAAGTTTTCGGGGAGGTAATAAATTAAACTGCCAACTTTTTGTTTGGGGTTTTCTTTTTTTTTTTTTTTTTTCCTTTTCTCTTTTTGTAAATTGCAGTTTCGCCCAGCCTTGGGGCAGGCCAGCGAAGAGCTTGTTGGAGCGGCTAAAAGAGGAAGAGAGAACTGAAAAGCCCACGTTAACTGCTGTCAGTTGGGGGATGGCATGTTATACTCATACACATAAAGTCGACAACCACATCACCCTCCATAGAGAACTAGTGCATGCAAATAACTCTTCCATGTCATAAAACCCAAGGGCTATGCAGGAGGAGAGAGAAGAGATACTAGTGAACCCACATCGGCTAGAGGGAAATTAGTAGGTATCTTCAACATTTTTACCTTGAAAGCTAAATCAGTGCTTTGTATTAAAGTTTTTGGCAAACATACCACGTTGCCGTCCTTTTAATTAACACATCACACCATGAAGAAATGCAAATAAAAGCAGCATGCAGGCAAAAAGGAAAGAGCCGCAAGTGAGGGGGGGGGGGGGGGGGGAAATGGCAGCGGGAAGAGTTCTGAATGGCTAGATCACCAAAAAGGAGACACAGCAGAGTAAATGTAATATTATTTTTTTTTTTTCGCACCACCCTTTGTCCTCGATGCGTTACACCAACAATTACAGAAAGCAATCACAAAAGAGTTCAGTATTTTAAAATGGTCAAGTATGGATGGTATGTCTCCTGCACATGCTTCCACCAGAAGAAAAGAAATTTTAAAATTAAAAAAAAAAAAAAAAAAAAAAAGAGTGAAAACAAAAAGTTCCTTTCCACATAAGGCACAGGACAAAATAAACCCCATTCACATACTCAAGGCGAAAATGAGTGTTTTCCTGGCTCTTTTGCTGATGCATCTAGAGAGTATGGTGACTCAAGCACATTATCCATGACAGAAAATTCCACTGTTGTACAAAATAAATTGTTAATTCTAACTTTTATTCTTATACAATTTGCAGAAGGGAGTTGAATATGATTGCTATATGTTTTAATGTCAGGAGGAACGGGACTATAATACAACCAAAACGTAGTGGTAAGTTGAGCAGGTACATGAAAAAATGAAGTCACGGAGATGATTTTCCTATACATGGTGTTGAGAAAAATTATAGTACGCAAGCTGTCCTAAACGGAAGAACAAAGGGAGACAGGAGCTTGTTAAGATGAGGAACAAAAACATTGGTTTAAGGTTAAAAACGGGCAGAGTGGTTTGTTTTGCAGCGAGAAAAAAGGGGCGGTGGATGGCGATTGGTGATACAGGAGAAGGTTCAGCAACACTTGCTCTTCCAGCCCGTCACCCCACCTCCACTGCTGATATCTACATTTTCACTGTTGGGCTCTTTTACAGGGGTCTGCAATGAAACAAGGGAAAAAAGAAGAAATTAGATGACTCTCGAGACATTCTGAAATAAAGTCTTCAGAGCTGAAGAGAGAGCGGCCTCCAGGAAGACTTCATCACCAAAATAATATTACGCATAAACTAAGGGCAAAGAGCTCCCCAGAAACGCAGGGAATCCTCCTCCCCCTCCAGCAGAAGTGTGCCAAACCAATTTACGGCTGGGTTTTTCTTGTTTCATTTTAAATAAACAACAACCGGAAAGCTGGGAAAAAAACCCAGCTTCTTGACTTGGGCCACCCCAAAGTAAACTCAAACTATTTCTAGATGCTGCTCTTCGAGCCGACGCTCGGGTACGTCAGTCACAGCGTACAACACCACAAGCTGGAGTTAAGTTATGTGAACTAATGACCTTAAAAACCCACAGAGTAATTTAGGGATAAAGAGGGGTTGTTCAAAAGCATCTGCCTTCCAGTTAACCAGGACGCCGACTTCCGAGGCAGCGGACAAAACAGGCTCGTCTGCGTCACGGGATGGAAACTCGGATGGACCAAAGCAAAAACCCAAGTCGAGTGGTTTTGATCAGCTGCTAACATCTGCTGTCAGCCGGCTGGAAACGAACCTGAACACCCCTCAGAATACCGCAGTTTAGCCTCCATATTCCTTTTCTTATTCCCTTTGGCACAGCCTTGCAAAAGCAACCCCCCTCCCTTCTTCAGGTAAATACACTGAGGCCCGAAATAAAAATGTAAAGGTCAAAAGAGTCAGTCAGACTCGCTCGCCCGAGCTCCTGTTTACTGAAGGCTAAAAACTGGATTTTCATCCAGTTTCTCACACAAAAGCTTGCCAAAAAGCTGAACAACCTGGTCTGGGGGGAGGCGTCCCTGCCCAGGGCAGGGGGTGGCACCGGATGATCTTTAAGGTTCCTTCCCACCCAAACCGTTCTGTGATTCTATTCTGATTCGACTCTCTTTCTACTCTGATTCTAAGATACTACTCTGGTTCTAAAACTGGTTAAGAAACAAGTCCGAAGCACAATGGCGAACCAGACATTGTTGAGCAGATGCGTATTTAAAGGGTTGTGAAAAGCTTCAGCATTGACCTTGCACTGAATTTCTAACCGACTAACTGGGATGCCATTATCAACCATGTTCAGAAGAAGTAGTGATGAAGGGGGTCTTGATACGGGGCTGGGGCACAGAAAAACCATGTAAAGTCCCTCGATTAGGAGCAAAGCACATATGCTATGGTTGGCCAACCCATGTCTCTTGAGATCCATGGAGTTCCAGTGGCGGAGAGGCACGACCTGGTCATAAGCAGGGATGTGCCTGCACGGGGGTTACTGGGTACAGCAAGTCCTTGGCTATGGGAGCACATCAACCAACTGGAACCAGCTCTGGAGCTGCCCATGTATCCAGCCCAGCTCAATCAACAAGAGTGGCAGCTATGGGAAGCCGATGCATTTTCTACTCGTGAAAGGCGTCAGGGATGCACGTCTAGCGGTATCTCATAGCTCTGGGCACACACGGATTTGGGTGCAGGCCGCAGGAATTGCGGCTGTCTATGGGATGCTCTACGATTCAGGAGGGGGAGCCAAGCAGCAGCAAGAACTGGTGATCCACATTCTTCTCTCGGTTTGATATAACCTCCCAACAAAGCCTCCACTGAAACACGGAGGCTGAGAGGGCTAATCACTGGAAACAAGGCAGAAGTGACAGATCTCGTTTATCTGTTGTCAACCACATCTAAACCCTTCCCAACGGGCGCTTAGCAGTTCTTAGTGTTGTGTATCGATGGAGACGGTGGCAGGAAAGGACAATTCTCTTCCACACCAAATGAAATGTTTTAACTCCAAGCACGCATACAACACAACCATGAGTTTAAGGGCCGAACAACTCCGAGTTTACATTCCTTGGCTCTTTGATGTCTATTAGTCTCTCTAGATAATACCCCTCCAATAACGAAACATCAAACAAGCTCTAGAAGCTTCAGATGTATAACAGTCCTCCTTCAGCGACTCCTTTGTCTTAGCATGCCCCAGTCAAAAGCTGCAACAATCCATGTGAACATCAAAAGCAACAGGAGCTGAAATTTCAGGATGTTGTTTTCCAAAGGAAACCTGTAAGCACCTACCTTTCGAAGAATGTCTTCTGCTAATGTGAGGAATGCCTTCTCAATGTTTATATTTGCTTTTGCACTAGTTTCGAAAAACCTAATACCATGCTCCCTAGCAATCTAAACCAAAAAAAAAAAGAAAGAAAGAAGGTTAGCATTACTGTGAAGTTATTCCATTGGTGCCACTATAACTTCGGGATTAGCGGCATTTATAAGCACGTGATATTCTTTCAGCCATAGCAGGTGTCAGAAGTACTAGTGAGACAAAGTGTCACAAAGGAATATTCGGAATTCAATGATTCAGAAACAGCAATTAAAGTGTATTAAATCACAAGTCAATGTCTGAACGTAAGACGACAGAGTCTGTACGAGCCTGTCGCATGGTAAGTAACCTCAAGGATGTCTGAAAAATTTTAGTTATCAAAGAAAGCTGAAACTGCAGCTGAACTTGTTCCATTCACGGCAGTTCTTTGCAACTTCTGAGAAAACATTCCCTAGACTTGCAAACCACTAGCAAATCCAGCCACCTTGTTCGTTCCCTGGCACGTCCCCTTGTGGCATCTCAACCACCTGGAGACAGTGGAAGCCTCGGCACTGATGGGCTTACTTTGATAAGCAAATTTTTGCCCGACGCTTACCTGTTCGCCTTTTGCTTTAGGGACAACTCTTTTATCTTCCATGTCACACTTGTTTCCTAACAGCATCCTCTCCACATCTTCATTGGCATGCTGAAACGGGACAAGAGACGGGCTTACAATCTCCCCCAACAGGCAGTAAGTATCTACTTCACTTTTGTGGAGTGTTTGAAGTCCAGGCTAACGTTTACAGGTCTTGGTGTCCTGCACTTTCCCAAGTCCTAACGAAGACTGCTAGAAACCAGTCTTCAGACAGCGCCTTTGGACTCGTATACCCTGGGAGTGGAATGAGACAACAGCTATGGGTTTGACACAGCTCTATCACCACCCCAATGCCAGTTATTTTCCCCCTTCCTTTTCATTTCTGTAATTTAAGGGTGAAGTCTTCCTTTCCAAAAAAGGCAACGTGCTGTTCTGCAGCCCAGACCCTTCTTACAGAAATGCTGCTACACAACGTTGCAGGACAAAGAGCCCCACGTCTACAGCTGCCAACGACCAAGCTTCATGCACTTGAGTGGCTCCAGCTGATGCTACCAATTTTGGTGTTTAAGGGGTCCTTTGCAAAGTTTTATTGTAGACAGATAAGTCTCCTTAACAATCACAACCGTGCTTTCAACCACCACAAAGCCAAATAACCGGGAAGTTAGTAAAAAACCCCTTTTGCCTGTAATTTCGTTTAGAGGAATTATCAAGTTAACCAACGAAGGGAAATTACAGCTCTCTAGCATCACGCTGCTCCTCTGATGTCACCATCAGAGCAAGACCACAGGTCAGCTTTGTGCCTCAGCTCTATCTGCTAAGGACCTCACAGAGAAGTTGAGAAACTCCAGCAGTGAGACCGCACGCAGACTATATACCAGGCAAACACACAACAGGACAACACAAAGGGAAAGCTGAAGCGAGCACCACGCTAATGCTCAGGGCCCAAAGAAAAGCAGGACCACATACACAGGGAATCAGCTCTGCAAGGCAAAAGCGAGTGCCAATGCTTTCCTAAGGAATGCCGAACGAGCAGAAAAGCCTGGGCTGTTCAGTTATTGTCATCCTGCCAATATCCGTCAAAGCACGGAAAGAACACGCCAAAGATATCCACCAGATTAGCAGAAAAGTTCCAGCAGCCACATCACAAAGCATCACTTAAGTGGATAACTGAAGCACTTTGCAACCTGCCATGAGAAGCTTCTTGGAAAGTCTGATCTGAATTTACTTTCACTCGAACAGTCTTAATACTACTTTACGGTAGCATTATTAATAGAACTACAGAGGCCAGAGATCCGCGTACCAGCACTCCCGCTTACAGTAATAACCCAGTCCACATTCCTCAGGAGAACCACCCCCGGTTTTTTTCCTTCAGCTCACAAGGAGGAAGAGCAACCAGACAGCAAAGGTAGATTAAGATATTATGTAGAGTAAGACTCTGAAAACGTTAACTTTTCACGCGCACACACAACACTGCTTACACAGCAACAGACTTTTCAAATACAGCCAGCCCCAACGTACAAAACTCTGCACTTGAGCAACTTAACTAATTCCCACTAGCCCAAAGCGCAAGTGCTCGGCATAGCACACCTCCGCAGAACGCGTGAACTTTAAATAATTACGTATTTAGCAAGGATGGAGGTGTAACACCTCTAGGTGTCTTGGCTATTTCTAAATTAAGGCTTAAAGTATCCTGTATAAGAGCCGCCTTGCACGGAACAGGAATTCAGGCTTGCTTACTGAGAACTCTCCTCTTTGAGAGAATACCCTTGGCAATATCAACTTGTAAAACCACAGCACTTCGTTACTTCATTCACAACTATCACTTGCAATAATCCGTATGAGAGCGGGTAACACCTGCACACATTTTAGCAAGAAGCCTCAACACTGCACTGGAACCTCAGAGGATGACTTCACCCGTCAATCCTGCAGATGCACTCCATTAGTGAGCTCTTTCCATAATAAAAAAAGCTTCCTGAGGTGTCACATATCCCTTATAAAACTGCAGTAACCACACAGCCTTCACAACGCACCTGAAATCCGCTGCAGAGGTTTGTGTGACACGGATTTGAAAACTTGAGGCCAGCAAAACCACTCACTTCTCGGACAGAATGGTATGAATGACATCCCTTACTCAATTTCCTGGATACTACTGCATTTTTTAAACAAAGCAACCGCAGCATCTAAAGGCCTTGGTTTCAAGTTTACATTCGACTCATCACTGAGTCTCTCCCTGTGCTCCCCTACTTCCACCCCTTTGGTACCCACCACAACGTGTATCTTTCCATGAACAGTATAGTTTCCCATTTCTCATGCTGGGAAATTAAAGTCCCAATATCACATTTTTGCTTTGTCATAACCTCTCGCCAGCCTCAGTGCTTCAGCCAGCAATGCCTGACAGCACCCAGCTGCTGACGCTTAGTTCTACAGGGCCATCTTCATGCTCTCTAGCAAAACAACGAAGCTGGAAAATCCAAACAATTATTCCATTTGGGAACAGCATAACAAAAGCAAGAACTAACAGTTGTGCTGCGCTCCAACATCTCAGAACTCCTGGAGAATGAACTCTTGGGGATGCAGGCACTGAATGTTTCCACATCAGTTTCTTCTGCTTCGCTTGACCTTGCTTGAAATTTTCCCAAGCTCCGTGTTTGGTACTCAGAGCTCTAACAAGGACAAACATCAGCTGGGCAGCTTCGAGTCATTTGCTAAATCCAACAACAGCAGTTTGCCACGCTACCTGCAACGGCCACGATAAACTTGCAAATATTTCATGACGTCGATTTTGCGGGAGCAGAGGTGATCAGATTTAGTTATCTTTGGGATTTACGTAGTTGTCCTAATAAAACAGGCCAGTACTAGAAGTGACATATTCTACAGCTACTCTACAGCTTATGGCTTTGCGCTGCTCCTCTGCACCCCCCCCTTGTGGCAGCAGCTCCTCCTGAAAACTGCAGCTCACAGCTCCTACAAGATGTATTCCTTACCTCCAAGTATTCTCCAGCCAGAAACAAACTTTGCTCATGTATGAATCTGACATTTCAGGACACCTGCGTAGCGTTGTGATCCTTCATGCCATTGCTGAAGGGAGAGTTGAGGGAGGGACTGAGGAGAGCCGAGGAACAGCACCCAAACCCTCGTGCTAATTTACACCTTCTGCCCAGACAGACGCAGAAGCTGCAATCCAGAAGCTGAGTTCTGCGGGACTCATCACATGCTCTATGGGTCACAACGAACAGCCGGATGGTGGGATCTTACAGACATTACTCACCTCATCTATGTTTCTGAGCCACTTGCTGATGTTTTCAAAGCTCTTGGCATTGGTGATGTCATATACTAGCATGATCCCCATGGCACCTCTGTAGTAGGAGGTGGTGATGGTGTGAAATCGCTCCTGCCCCGCTGTGTCCCTGCAGAAAACAGACAAGAGTGCATCAGAGGCAAGCTCTAAAGAAACCAGCCCGGTATACTGGGACACGCAATGTTTTGCAGAACCGTAGTAGACACTCCAACGTGCATCAGCAGCAGCTTCAAAGAAGGTCCACTCTGTCCCAGATGCAGCTGAGCACTCAGAGAAGAAAGGACAAGCCGCAGTAAGCCAGGCTCAAAAGGGTACAGAAACCGAGGATTTGAAGTTTCTCTCTGGGATTTTACTTTAAAAGGGGTTGTTTTTTTAAAAACACATTTCGGAGACAACTACGACAGAGACAGAAGACACTGGGCTGCTCAACTGGGCTCACACAACTAAGGTGGCAGAAGATGAAGCCTTCTGCTGAACGGCAAAGTGCTGAGATACAGTAGGTCTTCTGGTACCTTACCACAATAAAGAAACCCAGTATCAAGTCACAGTAGAAATTTGTTGATTTTAAACTTCATATTTTTTATTGACAACTTGAAACTTGCACCCAAAAGGAGAAACTTTTATTTCCAAGTCCCATATCTCAGGGGAGCGTCTCGGATGTCTGAGCTTCGGTGGAACCCAGAAACAGGCGGGACAAAAACAGGAGCAAGAAATGCTCTACCAACACTTCGACAGCACTGTGAGCTCCAGCAGCAGGAGGGTCTGAACAGCGCCAGAAACATCGTTGTCCCAGACACTCTCTCCTGTTACTGACCAGTTCTTCCCAAACAAACGTAAAAATAAGCCACTTTAGAAGTTCACCTACAAGGTTTAAGGTACATACCATAACCACTGACCAGCCTGACGAGACACTGCACAAACCCAGATGACCCAGTACTCAAGTTTCTGTAGGAAGTTCTCAAAACGTAGGTTGATCAGCAGCGCTGCTGCCAAAGTCAGGAGAGACTGGAACTGGGACCAGCCACGACCTGACCCAACTGCCCAGTCAACACCACCACCATGCCCAAGAACATCCCCTTCCACTTCAGCAGCTGCTGAGCAGCCACGAAGACAATCACTCACCATTTTCTGGAACTCAGACTTAAAATAGAGAGGAATTTTGTTTTCAGATCAATTTGATAAAGCTTTAACGTGATCCTACACATTTCTATTCCTGAAATTTTAGGCCACAGTATATAACAAGTAAATCTAGAAGATGTACTGTAACGTTAAGCCGTTGATTTCTATAAGCAATATGCTGAAAATCGATCAAGCAAGATTAATGGCAGTATGTATCTTCCCATCTAATTTTGAGATCTTTCATGGAACACGTGAGATTTGGTTAAATTAACTCGCATGCCATTAAGTTGAGAATTAAGAGTTAATAGAATACGCAGTTGTCTTTCAGAGGACATAAACCTAACAGATTACATGTTCGCAGACACTTTTCAGTGACACTATTCAACTATCAACCGTGTCTCTGAATTTAAACTGGCCTAAACTGAGATTAAACCTTCCCGAACCGCCTTCAGAAAGACACGGCGTTCCCCCCTGACCCACAGACCCACATTTCCTCACTCACAAACCAGTAACCTCAGAAAACATCACGGACTGGAGCTGAACTAGTTCAACTCATTTCCCTCTCAGCTGTTCCTGAGGTCACAGCAAGTGCCTTGGCAGGACACGGACACCACCAGGCACCGAGTCCTGTGAAAACTCAGCTCTCCCCACTGTCCCGTCACCTACAGTTGACCCAACAAACGCTGACTGCAGTTGCCAAATCAATTTGTTTAAACACACGTCAGATTTCTGGCCAAGTATCAGTTGGCAAATGGGGAGTAAATGAAAAGCCTCGAAATCCGAAGATGCCATGGAGGAAAAGTTCCTGAGATGCAGCTAAATGCTCTACAAAGTTTCTTCTCAAAGTGTCTCATCGGCTCTGTTTGGCTCAGACCCACATCAGGGTTTTAAGGCCAGTTGCTCCCGAGATTCTATCTCCTCCCAGGAGCTGGCAAACACCAGGACAAGGGCAAAGAGCAGAGGGGGAATAAGGGCACGTCCTAAACCCGAGCACCGCTTTGTTCAGAGATGTTCTACCAGGCCATGCTGCGCAGAGGTCTGGCTCGCTGGCAGCAGCCTCGAGAGGCAATCCAGTGCGTTCCCCAGCTCTACAAAACATTGAGGGATACCCACGTTATGCTTCAAAGATGCTTGATGTTCTACTGAAGACCTCTGACAATTGCTGGCTTGAATCCCACTCTCTCATTTCCCTTCTGTCCCATTTGGAAGTCTCTCCTGATGGCACACTTGGGTCTTCCTTAGTGCAAATTAAGGCCGTCAGTCCTTGTCTTACTTTTCATAGGTAGCAGAGTTCATTTCCCTTCTGTCTGCAACTACTTTTTCGCACACTCAAACACAGCTCTTGCACGCTCTCTGAATTTTCCCAAGCCACCTGAAGTTCTTTAGACCTTACTCACTGGCCAAAGGGCTAAGATACGCAGCCTCCCCATTACTCTCTCTGGACTCCCTCCAACTTGCCCACGTTTAAGGAAAAACCCGGACACTGCTCCAGGTGAAGTCTCCTTCCTCACACAGGAATATTTTCTAGAAGACTTGGGCATGCCTGTTGACGCATCCCCCTCCCTTTCCTCATGACTGAGCAGATTTTTCTGACATTTGAGTAACTGATTACACAGACTGAACTTGACAACTTTCCATTTGCCTGTGCTGAATTTCGCTGGACTTTTTTTTCAGTGACATTTCTCCAATCGGTCAAAAGCAATTTGAATTACAATCCAGTCCTCTATACAATTTATACTTTGCAATTTCATCTTGTCCTGCTTAGCTAAAATGCAATAACCATTCCCTCTATATTCCCCTATCCCAGCCATTAAAGAAAACATTGCCTACCATGAAACTCGGGACAGGCTCCTGCAAAATATCTCAACATAACTCTGAATCACACATCATTTATTTTCTCTCGCCGAGTTCTGTACCCACTTGATCGCATCTTCACCCCAGTCACTTCCCCCTAACTTGCTTACATCAAGCAGGACAGCGTCAGAAAAGCCTCACCAAGAATGTCAAGCCATAAGACATCTGTGATTTCTCCCCTCCTGACGAGGCCAGCAGCCGTCACAGCAAGAACCGAGAGTGACTTTACACAACTTGGCGTTGGCCACACTCCGTTGTTACTCATCCCTTGTCACATCCTACGCGCCTTCAACTAACTCGCTTCGTTGACTCCTCCAGTGGTTCTTCCGGCAACTGAAGCGAATGGATGAAAAGAAAGCTGGGGAGGGAAAAAGCAGAGAACCTGGAGTGTTTCCCTTTTTTTTTTTTTAAATAGGTACTATATTTGCCCTTTCCCCTTCTTAATGGATTCCCCATTCATTATTCAGAGATAACTCTTAATGGATGAGAGATTAGAGACCTGACTGGAGCAAACAGAGGAAATGAGTTATGGTTTTCAAACTGCCTACGACTGATGAATCCACCCTGAGCAAACGGCAGGAGACAAGCGGAGACCGCATGCCTTGTTTACTGTCCTGCCCTTCCATTCTTTTTTTCAAACCTCTGGGACGTAAGAATACGCTCCAAAGCCATGGGCGTGCAATAAATCCTTCATGGAGGCAACAACATTTGTGGAAGCTCTCCAAGCTAAAATAAACGTAGACAAGGACTATTAAGACAGCCAAGGAAAACGGAGTCCTACTGCACAGGAGGAAAGCGAGAGAACTTGGTTTGTTTAGCTGCAAAATGGAGACAAAGAAGGTCATCCTGTGGGACTGGGGAAAGGAGAAGCACGGGGAAAGTGAAAAATCTATTTGAATTATTCTCATGCCAACACTAAAGTATGCATAAGCAGTATCATCTTAGAGGTTTAACCAACAGAGAAAGGAATTTCTGGGACAGCTTTCCGGTTGACCTAGCAGAGACTAAAGAAACCTTAAAACGCACTATGATTTGCTTATGAAATATTTACACGGGTGCAACAAGAAGAGATTACATCCAATGATTTGTGAAGATCCTTCCAGTCCACATAGCTCAAAAGAAAGGTCTTCAATGTATTAAACCAAATAATTCCTAGCAAAATAATCCTAAGAATTTTATTACTGTCTTACTGTTTCATCTTATAATATTTTTTTAAGCTACGCAGCAGAATATTGTGTTGAAGAAACTGCACAGCTGACATCAGGCACACTCTGGAAGCTTTAGCGACTGGGTCCAACACTTTCCTTCACAAGGGAGCATCTGTAAGGTGTTTTCATGACCGGCAAATTTCAGCTTTTTTGAATAAATATTCATCCAGGAAAAAAATAAATCTATGATGAGCGAAGTATCTAATTGCTTTCTAGGAAGTCAGACTGATGGACCAAGAGTCTCTTCTACCTGGAGCCAGGCAGGTGGTGAACGGTCTCCAAAGCTCTCAGCAGCAAGAGTTGACTTTTAACCATCCCTAGGATAATTGCAAAAATGAATGAGACCAACCATACCCTAGTTGGTGGTGTGCCTGCAGCTTCGGCTGTTCACCACCATACTTCTTACATCCAAGAATTTGCATGTAACAGGGACTTCCCACACGTGTAACTACTCCAGCCAGCTATGCTGCTGCACATTCCTTTCGCCTGGACTGGTGTTCTGGCTCAGACGATTCTTTTTGCAAGAAGCTCGTTGCCGAATAGAGCAAAACTCTGAGTACACATTTCTAGCCACATGAGAGTATTCCCAGCAGAGACACACTCATAGGGAAACGTTAGTTTATGGTCTTCTACCCAGTTAAGAACTGCATACAGAAAAATATAAGGCTGTTTCTAAAATTTGGAATCAGTCAACAAGATTGTAGGAAAATAGGGTGACACACAAATTTTACGTAAAGGCAGGAGGGTGAGAGTAGCAGCTAAATAGGAAAAAAAGAAAAAAAAATAGATATCTTTGAATCTCTGAGTTAGATATTTTCAGTTTAGTACAGAAGCAATTTCGTCGTCACACTGTTTCCATATTAATACAAGATTATCAGGTATGGTTGTTTCGTGCATAACTGAAGAGAACTGCCCCGTTAAGAGAAACGGATCATTTGTCTTACCCAGCTCTGGATCCAGCCTTTTAGATCCCAACTTTCTGGCATTAATGACGCAAATCAGGGCCTTGCAACAAGCCTGCAGACACCGCCGGGGCGGCAGTCCTGCACACGAGCCTGCCCCGGGCACAGAAGAATTGTGCACTTTCTACCTTGTACCTACTGACATTCATCTCTGTCCCTCAGAACTTCTGGTCTGGCGGGACAACACGCACTGCCACCGACAGGCTGCTGGGAAAGCGCAAAAACTGGTACATGGGAGATTCACCAGACAGGAATCATAGAATCACAGAGTGGTTTGGGTGGGAAGGGACCTTAAAGCCCCCCCAGTGCCACCCCCTGCCCTGGGCAGGGACACCTCCCACCAGCCCAGGTTGCTCCAAGCCCCGTCCAACCTGGCCTTGAACCCCTCCACGGATGGGGCAGCCACAGCTTCTCGGGGCAACTTGAGCCAGGGGCTCACCACCCTCAGAGTAAGGAATTTCTTCCCCATATCTCATCTCAGTCTCTCCTCTTTTGGTTTAAACCCGTTCTCAACATCCCATGGCTCCCCTCCCTGATCCAGAGTCCCTCCCCAGCTTTCCCAGGGCCCCTTTAGGGACTGGAAGGGGCTGGAAGGTCTCCCCGGAGCCTTCTCCTCTCCAGGCTGAACCCCCCCAGCTCTCTCAGCCTGTCCCCACAGCAGAGGGGCTCCAGCCCTCCCAGCATCTCCGGGGCCTCCTCTGGGCCCGCTCCAACAGCTCCATCAACAACTGTTGGTCCTCATGAAGCCCTGCAAAACTCACTCTTCATACAGCTCCACACCTATATTTTGGTTACTCCTTAAGATCAGTTTAAGACTAGACACGTATACACCGTGTGGCTGTTTAAGGAAACTTGGAATTACTTACTACCCTGACTTGGAAAAGCAAATACAGACCTCTTGAAAAGGCTAATCACTCACCCCTGCTCACATAACCCCGCTCTGTTTATAATCCCTGGAAACCTATTTCTAAATACTGCAGTTATTCCTTGACAGCCTTCTGCCCTGCCCCGTCCCTCCAGCATTCCAGTGTCGGCATCAGAGCGTTTGGGGCTTGGTTTTTTTTGTTGTTTTGGATTCACTCTCCCAATATCAACATGCTGTAAACCCACCTTCAGGATCACCCTCGTACAGTTCCCAGTTGTCTTCCCAGACTGCGCAGCCTGGGAGAGACCAGGAAGTGGCTGTATTTTCTGCAACCAATTTTCACAGAATACTCTTGAACGAATGGAAAAAGGGCTCCTGGGGAAGTTCTTCTGCAATAACAGAACAGGATACATCTTGATCCTCTTATTTGCCAAGCTCTGTTCTGAAATACCTGGCTGATCTGTGGTTTTTTCCCCTCCACGTTCTTTATTTTGTTTCCATTACACTGAACTAGAGCTTCTCCCAGCGTCTCCCACTCCTGCTACTGGATTTCCAGCAACTTTGATTTCCACTGTCCTTGACCTTAAAGAGTCCTTCCTTCTCTTCCGTGCCTGCTTCCACTACGTATTTTTTAGATGACAGTAGTATTTCCTTTCAGCCTTTGCATCACCAGCATGAAAAACCTACATTTCCGTGCGTTCTCACAAGCACATAAGAGTCAGGCCAGAGGTTTTCCAGCTTCCACTTCTGGGTAGTTCAAGGACTTCTGGAGCCAGAGCTCACATCTGTGTATTTAACAGTCCAAAGCTGACTGCTGCTTCATGAGCTCCCTTTGCAAACCCGTGTACATCTGCAGCTACCACCACAGCTTGGGATGTGATGAGCAGTTCCACAGCTTGACTTCATTTCTAGCGGGTGGTGTCCCTGCCCAGGGCAGGGGGTTGGAACTAGATGAGCTTTAAGGTTCCTTCCAACCCACGTCATTCCATGATTCAATGATTTCCTGTGTTTTGCATGTGCCACCTTCTAGCCTCACGCTAGAGCTAATGTTCTGGTCCTGGAAAAGGAAATGAGTTATATCAATCCTTACCTACCTTTTCCAGCATACTCATGATTTAAAAAAAAAAAATGTGCTTTGGTCACTTCTCTGACATCCAGAAGAATCCCAATCTTTCCAGTTTTTCTTCCTAAAATAGCTATTACGCCCCCCTGACCATCCTACTTGCCCCTTTCTTTCTAGGGCACGCTAATCAGAATCGTTATGTCAGACAGTGACACTTCCCTGCCCACTGCGAATGACTGCGCCCACGGTATACGAAAAACCACAGTTTTCCAATTGCTACGTTACGCGAGTAACTATAGAGAATTACAGGATGCCTAAACCTTTTGGTTTCCATTTCAAAGCAATTCTGAGTTCCTGGACCACATGATCTTACACTCTTCTTCATAGCTGAATTTTTAGCTCTACTGCTCTATTCCTCTAGAGCGTTTCATCACTTTCACTATAACAACACCATCATTTCCTGGAGCAGTCACCTCTCATGTAGGTTCTTTTATTCTCCCTCCCTTCTCTACAGCATGAGCATTTGTCAGGGCATTTGTCAGGACATTCATCAGTGTCAACCCGCCCAGGTCCCACCCTTCATAACTATTTCTACTCCCAAATCTTTACTTTATTTCTCCCAAATCCTACACTAAGCCCACCACTGGTGACTTTCCATCTGGCATCATACCATATACTGTCACATCAACAATTTTTCTTAACAGAGGAGTAATACAATAACCTCACCAAGAAGACACTTGATTCTTCTACATCCTTCCACCCAGAATTTGACACAGCAGTAGTCCTCCTGACAGACCTGCCCTGAACAAGCTCATTCAGCACAGGAGAGACACGGAGCTGTCGGAGCGGGGCCAGAGGGGGCCCCGGAGATGCTGGGAGGGCTGGAGCCCCTCTGCTGGGAGGACGGGCTGAGAGAGCTGGGGGGGTTCAGCCTGGAGAAGAGAAGGCTCCGGGGAGACCTTCCAGCCCCTGCCAGTCCCTAAAGGGGCTCCAGGAAAGCTGGGGAGGGACTCTGGATCAGGGAGGGGAGCCGTGGGAAGAGGGGGAAGGGTTTTACACTGACAGAGGGGAGACTGAGGTGAGAGATTGTGAAGAAATTCTTTGCTGTGAGGGGGGTGAGCCCCTGGCCCAGGTTGCCCAGAGAAGCTGTGGCTGCCCCATCCCTGGAGGGGTTCAAGGCCAGGTTGGACGGGGCTTGGAGCAACCTGGGCTGGTGGGAGGTGTCCCTGCCCAGGGCAGGGGGTGGCACTGGGTGGGCTTTGAGATCCCTTCCCACCCAAACCTTCCTATGATTCTATGATTCCTTCAGATGGCCAGTCCCAAGAGCTGTGTCTCATCCTCCTCCTCGCTGGCAGCCCATGCACCCACAGGCTGGCTCAGCCTAGCTGAGGCTCTCCAGAACCTCCCTGCACACCAACATAGTCCCACTTGGGACCCAATCCCACCACTCTCCATCTCCTCTTGTCCCAACCCCCCCCTCCCCGTTTCAACATCGTTTTGCAATGGGCACATTTACATTTGGAGCAGTATGAGAACACTTTAATCCTAGCTTGATCCTTACCGACCAGCAACCCCACTTTTTAGTAGCTATGAAGTATCAAGTTGCTTATCACCTCTGGCAAGGTTTAACTCAGCTTGACCTTTGTATTCTTGCTTTACTCCTGTATATATATAGTTTAGAGATCAAGGCGTGACTGAGACACTGCCACATCTGCTCACCTTCCGTGCCCGGGGAGAGCAGTGGGCAGCCATCCCGCTGTGTAGAAAGGAGCAGCGCTCTATTAAAAAGTGCCGGTTTTACCTGTTTTCTGTAAAACTAATTGCCCCTTGAGACTGCACCCCCACCCCAAGGACAAAAGCCAGTACCGGCCACAGTAAACCAGTGACACAGCTTTGCAGGCAGCCAGAGAGCAACAACTAACCAGGGCAACAGCATGAGAAAGATTTAATATGTGGGCGATGGAGGATTACACGGATCAGCAAGAGGCAGGTCAATACAGTAATTTTAAACTGCGGAACAGTTTATTTCTAATGCCTTCTGTATGTGAAAAGAAATACTCTTTTCACCTATGTAAATAACAAATGCCACATAATCAAGACCTTAACCACTCTCACTGATGTAGAAACCTTATTCCATACGGGAAGGGTTCGTTCAGCCACCACTTCTGGCAGCGATAGCTGATCGAACGCAGCTCCTTCGTAAACACTGAGCAACTCTACGTAAAGGAACTCCGTCATACTTGGGAAATGGCTAACACACACTAAGTTCTTGACAGTACAAAATTCTGTCACCATCTGTCATTTCACAAACAGCTGAATGCCACTATTCTGAAAAAAAAAAAAAAAAGAGGTTTCAATCTGAATAAGCACCAATAATAATAATGATGATGATAACAACAGCAACAATGATAACAAAACTGCCTTTGCTTCTAACAATAAAAGGGACTGTTAGGAAGCAAGAAAGCAGCATTATGGAGGGCTGGACAAAGATTTGGTGGCACTTTGGAGAGCCATGGCTGGACTCACTCTCGTGGAGTGGCCCAGTGCCATCACGGCCAGTATCCTGTCTCTGTCAGCCACCAGAAGCAGCTCAGAGGTGCGTACAAGGAGCTGGGCCAACCGACAGCGATCCCACAACCGGGACGACAGCTTTCAGATGGGGAGAAACCCCGCAAGTGAAAGAGCGGTCACTCCTCCTCCCCGTTCTGAGCAGGGAGCTGCTGCACCGGTACAAGCCCACCTGCAACACAATGCCAGCTGAACAAGGGCCAAGGGTCCCACCTCCCGACCTTAAAACTCTCTCTTCTCTACACCATCAGCCTTTTGGTATCAGGTTAATCATGCAGAGAGCTGCATCCCAGTGGAAGTGCGACCTACGACTCAGATGATACGTTTTGTTGATTCGCCTGTATTTGCTCCTGTGCATTTACTTCTGTTATAAAAGCACGAGCCACACTCTGGACGCAAGGAAAGCTACAAGGACAGCCTCGGGTTTACAAGGGAAACGTTCCACTAAAGCGTCCCTTCCCGCTGAGCTGCCGCAGTGGGAGCGAAGGGTAACTCTGGCAACGTGTTACACAACTCCTACAAGTGCAGGGTGAGTTTAAGTACAGGAAGCGGTGGTTAAATATAGATGCTTTGCACAAAATATCTTCACCGAAAGACACTACTGTTCTAGCCACCAAACCACTGCTGGGCAAAACTCCTTGCACAGGAAGAGCTGGAAACTACAAAGCCTAGATATTTTTTTTTGTTTATTTATTTTTATTTTTTTCCATCAAAAGTGCATGTCATAGGATCTTCATTTTCTGCTTTCCAACTTTCATCTCAAATGCGAAATTTTAAACTGGCAGGAACAAGAAGCAGATTCAGACAACGATCTCCCAACTTTGCAACGTTTAGAAGTTGCAATTTCATAGAACTCAGCTCACCCAAACCCCTCTTCATTTCCCTAGGCCACTAAAAATGCGTACAGCTTCATTATGGCTTGCTTCTTTGGCTATATGCACATTAAACATCCTCAGTATTCCACATTTTCAGTTTCTACATTTCATCGTGACTTTTTCCAATGTTTAATCTAACACTTCCTTTAAGTCATTCCAATGTTTTGTTCTAGCTTTATACCCCAGGGTGCCTCAAAGCACCTGCCCGGTTGGGGTAAAAAACGCGACACAAAACGATTGTTGGATGTTACGGTTTGCTCTGGGTTGAAGAGCTGAATGTTAACAGCCCGGTGAACTCCTCCAGCAAGAGCTGCCCGGCGAGTCGCTCAAGGAAGCTGCGTTCCAGCTGCCCGCCTCCAGCTCCTGCTCTCGGTTCCTTCCTTTCCGCCGCTCTGCCCTCGCTCCCCAGCTGATCTACACCCACCCTTCCTCACACAGCTCCGTCCAAAACACTGCCCTCACGAAGCCGCTTACCCTTTGTGGCTCCCTGCTGCAGCATCCCAGCGCGCCGAGTTACTTCATCATCCAAGTGCTTCCTTATCGACCGGCTGCACAGTTTATACAACAAAACCAACTTCAACAACTCTTTCCCTTGCAGGGCACAAACCAAAATAAGTTGGCCGACTTCTGCTAAGGAGGTGTTCACGGGAGTGGGACGAGAGAAGCAGGTAGGGGACAAGGTGCACACTCCGGGTGGTGCTAACAAGGATTCAGAATACACTCGTTAGGAAGGGTGATCATTCAGCCAGTCCTACAGCACTGGAATGACTACCTGGATAGAGGAAGACCAATGCCACCTCCTAACCAGACTCCATACATCTGCATCTACAAACATCAACATTATCCAGACGTAAAAGAATTTTTAGTAGTGGGGGCCAAAATGGGGAAACGCAAGGTCCAAACAAATTCAAGTTCTGAAGTCTCAGTAGAGCCGGAGAAGGCACCAGCAACGCGTACAGGGCTGAGGAGGGAGGCCAAGCAAAAACAGAAGCTAGGAGAAGCCGCCAGCTTTCCTGACCTGACTTGTTACAGGGCGATTAAAACAGGAGAAAAATCTCGAGTTAGACACGCACAGCAAGCGAAAAGGAAAGAGTTTTGCCTCGCGTTAGACTTTCCTACAGAAAAGCAGTCATGTTGTCAGCCAGCTCAGAAACTCTCCACAGTTTGCTACGGCGAAACATAAAATAAGTGCAGATGTGGACTGCGCTTTCTTGCAAAGCAAGGCTACCACTCAATTTACAATCATAAACTCAAGGCAGCTCCTAATTTTAAAACCCCACTAAATCACAGACTGCGAGGATCCCGTCCTCCCAAACAGGAGACTCGCCAGCAGCCCGTCCAAGGGAGCGCTCAGTAACAGCGGTTATAAACGCAACGCACAAATCCCTTCCCCAGTTCCCAAAGACTGTTTAGGGAAAAATACAAGACAGTTACAGAATTAGATACCTGAATGTAAACTCTTCTCACAAAAACCTGCCTCTGCAAGCAGCCATCCAGCAGGATGCCACCCCGCATCTTCTCGGGTAGGCTACTCACCATATCTGTAGCTTGATCTTCTTTCCTTGTAATTCAACGGTTTTAATCTTGAAGTCTATCCCTAAAATAAACAAACACATAAATAAGTCATTAGTATCTACTTACAAAAAAAAAAAAAGCAATTCCACATCAGCTCACAACTGCTCTAGACAGAAGAAGGGCTTTTTTTTCTTCTTTTGCTTGAACAATCAGGTAAAGCAGGGGCGCCCGAGGAAGCTGGGGTGCGAGAGCAGCGTGCCCACTGACCAAACGGGGCCTCAAAGCCTACAATCGGGCAACAGACACCTTCAGGTAACACTGACGAGATGATCTGGCTTGTGAAAACTTTTAAGCATCTTGCTTATTTTTAAGCAAGAAAAAGATCAGGTTTTTGCAATTTTTCTGGAGAACTTCCACAAAGGAGAAATTTGGGAGCTTGGGTATAAACTTCAACATCCTAAACAAAATAGCAAGCTTCCTTCTCGTTTGTTTTTTTTTTTTTTTTTTTTTTTTTTAACAGATTCTTTCCCCAGAATGATTAAACCACAATATTTTGCATATGCTGACAAATTACGTGAAACATTGTGAAATTTTGTTTTGATTTTTTTTTATGCTTATACATAATCCTTGTGATACCACCAATTTCAAGAACCTCTCAAAAAAACTACCTTTTCCCCCCCAAAAAAAATTTCTCCTTTCCATTAATCTTGTTCAAGTGATCTACTTGTAAGAATAACATCAACTACAGAAATCCTAATTCTTATTACCTGTTTAGCGTAACTCGAGGCGGGCAGCGCGAGAGCCTACACCAGAGCATGTGACACGACTCCAGACCATTAAAAATAGTCATCTGGCTTTTTACACCCTTGAAACGAGCCGAAGCCCTGAACGGTCTCTCGAGCTAAACGCGCGCGCGTGGTTCACAGACAGCCAAGCTCCCGCTGGAGCGGAAGGGTTTGGGCAAGACGAAGCTCTCACCCAGCAACGAAAGGCAGACTATCAGCACAAGCCGGCACCCGACCGCCATGTCTCCTCCTCCGGGTCCAGCCCCGCTCCAGCCGCTGATGTCTGTCACCGTGCAAAACGTGTCACCACCACCCTCAAAACCAAGAGTAAGCAGAAACCCTCTTGAGAGCACATGAGTAAGGTTTTTTTACTTTTAATACCAACTAATACAAAATAATTCACATGTTAATTTGGGGCAAAGCTGAGGTGGTATCACAAGGAAGTTAGTTATCCCCGGGAAGGAAGGAAGGACTGAAGGAGAACTGTCCTGAAAAGGCTTAGGGAAGAAGAAACCATCGAACTGAAGACAGACCCTTAGCGGGACCCATACTGAAACCAGCATTTAATATTGCCATTATTAATTCCGGTGTAATAAATTGCTCTATGCAAAGCCTACTGCTTACAAAAGGGAGAGGCACTGTACGAAGGGTAATTAAAATAAGAAACTGATGACTTGAAGGCAGAATAAAAACCAGGGATGGGTGTCAGCAGTACAAAACCCAACATTACATGCCCATTACCCAAGAATTTAATTTCTTCTGGGAACCAGTGACTGTTTTCAGATGACAAGGACAGACGGAAGGCCGAGACCGTTTCCCTTTCAGGGAGCAGCTCTAATCCAAGGGAGAGGCAACCCCAGAATATGCAAATACAGTCCCGCCGGCACCTGGTGAGACATTCCCATCCAAGGCAAAGCAATCCCAACACGGTTGATCCAGCCGTTGGTGAAAGCTCATTTGCGCAGTGGGTACAGACTAATTGCTCTTCCCCAGAAGAGATGGGCTCGGGGCAGATGCCATGCAGGCCAAGCCAGGACGAGGACCTCTTCCCAAGCACAAGAGGCTTGAGGACCACGTCATTTCAACCTTCTCTTCCCAAAACTGCCCACAAGAATGATGAGCAGAGAGTACAGCCAGTGGAGCAGGAAGACTAGAAGCCATCTCCCCAAATTGCCCTGGCAGTAATTACATGCCAGAGTTCTGACTTTCAATTCAAATCAGAGAAACACCACTGATAATTTTTCATGCTTTCCAAAAATATGTTTATATTTAGACTTTTTAAAAGGCAGCAGCTGCAATCACAAACTTCCCTCCTAAATCTACAAGGTCATTTCATACCAAGTAAGATTAAATAGAATCATAGAATCATTCAGGTTGGAAGAGACCCTTGGGATCATCGAGTCCAACCACCAACCCCACTCTACAAAGTTCTCCCCTACACCATATCCCCCAACACCACATCTACACGACTCTTAAACACATTCAGGGATGGTGACTCCACCACCTCCCTGGGCAGCCTGTTCCAGTGTCTGACCACTCTTGCTGGGAAGAATTTTTTCCTAATGTCCAGCCTAAACCTCCCCTGCTGCAGCTTGAACCCATTCCCTCTT
Organism: Alca torda; assembly: GCA_008658365.1. Lineage (NCBI taxonomy): Eukaryota > Metazoa > Chordata > Aves > Charadriiformes > Alcidae > Alca > Alca torda. The sequence continues at coordinate 124,942,082 of CM018078.1, forward strand.
GTTCTATCACTAATTACCTGGGAGAAGAGACCAGCACCAACCACTCTACAACGTCCTTTCAAGTAGTTGTAGAGAGTGATGAGGTCTCCCCTCAGCCTCCTCTTCCTCAATCTAAACAGTCCCAGTTTCATAAATAGAATTTATGAAACATGCTATTAAGTAAAAAGTCTACATGGGAAGTCTGATTTAAACCCCACCAAGTCCAGCTCCTTCTGTACTGCACACGCACTACTTCATTTTACCATTGAAGTATTACATTAGTGGAGCCTCTCTGGGAAGGGCTGCACAGTTTTAGGTGGTGGGGGATGAGAATCCCCGTCCCACAGGCCCATGTCGTACAGGGGCAGAAACGGGGATGGCACCAGGAGATGGACACCTACCGCATACACAGACAGAGAGGAAAACGGAGAATAACCCTTAAATGAACACCAACTGCAGCTCCTCACGGAGCCTCGCACAGTTACCCAGTATTTCATAAACACGAACCAGTGTAAAGGGGCAAAATTCCCCATTTCTAAGGATTTAAAGCTGTACAGTGACTAAAGGCCGAGGTCGTCCTCTAACTCCAGGGTGTCAGCTTGGGACCTTCAGACCTCTGCTTCAGGTCAGTGCTCCGTTTCTTTCCAATTAGCCAAAGCAGTACTTCATCACTTAAATTTATGAATCACTATAGCTTGTATCATATGTATGTGGTTTGAAAAATAAACCCACTGAATGATTAATAGCCAACATACAAAGTTGCCCCAAATACACTTAACTATCCCCACATTCTGTAGCATTTAACCAAGTTGTGTGCTCTGACGCAGTGCTCCACAGCAACACTAACAAACAAATGAACACAGCGTTTGCCAAGAGATCATAAATAAGAGGATTTTATACAGCGACACTAACTTTTAGGTTCTGCCCAGATAAAGCAGGAAGTTTGACAGCCACTTTTTATGCCTTAAGATAAAGTAAGCTATTAGCCCAGCCAAGGAAGTTAACTCTTCTCCGCACCGAGAGGGATTTAGCTAACTCTAGTATTTGGGGATAAAATAAACCTCTAATCCCATGTTATACTCAGCTTCCATTCCAATTACAATATAATACTAGTTCAGCCTTCACAACAGAAAGACTGTTATAAATAGCAATGACTATTTGCCTCTAAATACTTTCAAAGTCGTTTTAGCAGGCTGGAAAAGCCAGGCTTCTGCACGGCTCCGACGCCCGTTCAGCTCGAAATCACCAGCGACATTGTGCCGGCAGAAACACAAAGGCTTCAGAGAGAAGAGATTACAGGTACGGGGAGTTTCCCGTACCATTAAGCTCAGGCAGGGGTTTAAGAGGGTAATGGGCATAAAAATGGAATGGCATGCAGAACGGACATGTTACCACCACAGCAGAATAATGGCAGAACCAATGAATTAAAGATGAGCATGAAATTACTACCCATTAAGTGTCGATAAGATATTCATCGACTTGAACAGGGCAAAGCAGAATTCACAGAAAAACCTGGAAGTATGCTGCCAGATTATTGAACACTTATATGTAACTCCATACTTTCAAATAAAAATGTGTGTTTGTTACTCTTCAGTACAGCTCACACCATTTAACAACGACGTCTCCTTACAGGCAGATCATCCCACGTTTCTGGCTCACTTCCGGGTTTCCTTCTGATTTCAAGTCTTCTACCAGTTGCTTAGAACAATATATCACAGAATGGTTTGGGTGGAAAGAGACCTCAAAGCCCCCCCAGTGCCACCCCCTGCCCTGGGCAGGGACACCTCCCACCAGCCCAGGTTGCTCCAAGCCCCGGCCAACCTGGCCTTGAACCCCTCCAGGGATGGGGCAGCCACAGCTTCTCTGGGCACCCTGGGCCAGGGGCTCACCACCCTCACACCAAACAATTTCTTCCCAATATCTCACCTAAATCTCCCCTCTGTCAGTGTAAAACCCTTCCCCCTCGTCCCACGGCTCCCCTCCCTGATCCAGAGTCCCTCCCCAGCTTTCCTGGAGCCCCTTGAGGGACTGGCAGGGGCTGGAAGGTCTCCCCGGAGCCTTCTCTTCTCTAGGTTGACCCTCACAGCAAAGAATCTCTCACTAATATCTCATCCACATCTCCCCTCTTCCAATTTAAAACCGTTCCCCCTCGTCCTATCGCTCCACTCCCCATGGGCCCAGCTCTGGCCAAAAACAACTCATGGCTTTTTTAAAGCCAGAAGCTCTTTATGGGTTCGGCAGGTTACTGGTCTTCCAGTACAAAGGCTTAATAAGCAGCACTGGTTGATCTCACGGTATGTGCAAACAGGATCTGCCCTTACACAAATACTGGAAGTCACTTCTGCCTGGTGACTGCTCACACGCAGAGCCAGAGGAGCTGTAGAAGCAGGAAGGTCAGACTTGGGCATCGTAGAATCATGGAATGGTTTAGGTTGGAAGGGACCTCCTTAAAGGCCATCTAGTCCCACCCCCTGCCCTGGGCAGGGACACCTCCCACCAGCCCAGGTTGCTCCAAGCCCCATCCAACCTGGCCTGGGATGTTTCCAGGGATGGGGCAGCCACAGCTTCTCTGGGCAACCAGGCCACTGAAGTTAAGCTCCTCCATCCCTACACCAGCAGAGGTTATCGTCAATGACTCCCGACAAAGCATTCTGGCTTTATTTGCACAAGTTTAAATATCTGTCTTGGTGAATACAGAACTATTTGCTGAACGGTTCTGAGTTTCCATTGCTCTCAGACAAAAGACATTAATGAAGACCCAGGACTTGCGTCAGCAGAACAGTGTTTTAAATCCATGATCACTGCATCCAAACAGTTATATATCACTTTACACCCTCTCGAGCCCCTGCCAAGGTTTTGTAAAGATCACTTATGTTGCTAAATTGCAAACTAACTGTTCTCGAAAAGTGAAAGACAGAACGCCATCAGTACGAGGTGGGGGGGAGAGAAAGTTATTTTCCAGTCCATTTCAGAGCTACAAATGATGAGCTGGCCCTTTTCAGACAGCCCGAATTTTGTTTGCATTCTTTCCAAACAAAGAGAGCATTCAGCTCGGTGGGGACGCGGGGCAGTGGGAAGCGGAATGTAGGGCAGGAGAGGGGCAAGGCCACGGTGCCAGGAGCCCGACAGCCAACCTGCACCTCGCACCAGCGCAGCCTGTACGCGGCATGTAAAGAAGGGCAGCCTGAATTTCGTTTGTTAGTAATTGCTTTGCAAATATACTTTAACAGAATTATGTATTTTCAACGCAGGGAAGAAAAGCAGATGTGCACACATTCCTGCTCAAGTCTCGTGTCTTCAAGCTGCGCACCTTTGTGCTGCTACAGGCTCTGGCAACGGCCAGTTACTCTTCTTAACAGTGTACTGAAGCTGCGGCTTCAACACCCAAATTAGCACAGCAGGATTCGGGCCACATTCACATGTTCTGATGAGCACCAGAAGCAGCAAAGGTTCCGGAGCATGAGCGACAGCACTTTCTCCAGGGGTCTAGACATGACATCCCCCCACTAATCCACTCCAAACAACTAAAGCGAGGTGGAGCTCTTGCTAGTGCTTCCATAGCCACAAAAGGACATAAACCTTTACTGCCTAGCTTTTCAGAAGTTCCAGTGTTAAGTAAAGAAAGAGACGGCCCAGGCAGAAAGAAATCTATCTGCTATCTTTCTTTGAATGAACAACTACAAATTCACAAAGTCAGAAGGAACACGGCCGCATGACTTAGGGCACAGTAACACAAGCAGTACAAACTCTAACACAGCGATTCGCAGAAGAGCAGCGTCTCAGACGCACAGAGAAAATCAGTATCCTTCAGGTGCAGGGCGCAATAAACAGCCCTGAAATGTTTTTATTTCAAAAGCAAAAATGCAGTAAAAGAAAACTTACCAACAGCAGGAAAATACGGCAATAACTAAGCCTGGGAGCTCTTAAAATTAAATTGTAAATTAAACTGTAAATTGTAAGGCTTTGTTTAGTCTTTTTATACAACCATCTGATTAAGAGATCTCTCAATTCTCAAGACAGATTTATAATATTGCAAGACTTTCTTAAGCTTAACACCTTAATGCAGAAGGCGACTTCTGAAACAAACTCCTAAGCCACATACTGCTTTATTGAGTTCACTGAAGTTTTGGGCACAGCACTAATGAAAAGGCGATTCCTCTAATCCCTCCCAGCAACAACCTCTCCAAACACGTCAAGTCCAGAATTATAAACTCTCCAAAATCCATGTCAGTCCTGCATACAAGCTTTAATAATTCTGAACGTTGTTTTACTAAGAACACGCAGACACCAACATTTGTTATCAATGTAGCAGGTAAGATCAAATATTTTGTAAGGAAGCTTCAGATGTAAATGTACTTTCTCCTTCCAAAGGAAGCCCAACACAAGCACATCAGGCAGGAGGTGAGAGTTCTGGTTTTAATTAAGCTGTTAGTGATCTCAGTTACCACTTAGGTCTTTCAAAATATTTATTCTGCAAGCTATCGGTACCTACACAGTATGAACATACAGCATTCCCAAGCACACTCAACATTTTAAGTACAAATACTATTTTACATGAATTAGCTTCCTAAAGCTTCTCTCTCTTCTTCACACCTTCAACACAGAACAGAGTCCCAGCCCTGGGTGTTCCAGGTGTCGCACTCAATACAGGGAGCTGGGGCTTTGCTGAGACGCTGCTTTGCACGAGCACAAGATTCAGACAGAAGAGTTTATTTCAGAGGAGCAAAGCGCAGGGCAGGTGACTGCTTCGTGCCTAGGCGCGCTGCCACCACTTCACGCCAGCTCCAGAGAGACCTGTGCAAGTACACGCGGAGCACACGACATACACAAACCTGTTTTAAAGAACCTTAGCTCCTCATCTTACTAAAAACAAACAAACAAAAAAACAACGCCCCCCCCCCCCCCCAAACTCACTTCTTAGCAAAACTTAAACTGAACTCTGTTTTGATACTGCAGTGACTTCTTAAAAGCAGTTCATTTATAGCTGGCAAACTTACAGATTACATTATCCAGTACCAATCTCAACTCTCGTTCCTCAGAAGGAAATGCCTTATTTCAGTACTTAAAGGGGGCCTGTAAGAAAGACAGGGTCACACTTTTTAGCAGGGCCTGTTGTGATAGGACAAAGGGGGAAGGGTTTTACACTGACAGAGGGGAGACTGAGATGAGATATTGGGAAGAAATTCTTTGGTGTGAGGGGGGTGAGCCCCTGGCCCAGGGTGCCCAGAGAAGCTGTGGCTGCCCCATCCCTGGAGGGGTTCAAGGCCAGGTTGGACGGGGCTTGGAGCAACCTGGGCTGGTGGGAGGTGTCCCTGCCCAGGGCAGGGGGTGGCACTGGGGGGGCTTTAAGGTCCCTTCCAATCTAAACCATTCTATGACTCTATGACATCAAAGGACCAGGTTTCCCGGGTGGTCTCTGGCCCAGCCTGTGGTAGGGCTTCCCCCGGTGCTGCAGGTCTCGCTCTCAGCAAGGGCCGCGGGAAGGAAGCCGCAGAACAGCCTCTCCGCAGCTCCCAGGGATGGGTCCTTCCACCTGGCTGGGAGAGGTAAGGAGGGAACAGGCATCCACCACAAAGTGCCACTCACAACTTTCTGTGAGAGTATTTCAGAATACTTTGCAAACTCATCCCCATTCAGACTGTTCTGGAAGAGAAACTCAGGCTGTTCCCAGGCTCATCCTTTGGCAAAAGCTTGTGCGAAAGTGTAAGTTTTATAAGAGAGAGCAAAATTCAGCTGACACGGTAAGGAACAGAAGGAAGCTTTAGGCTAGCTGGGACAAGCCTCTACAGTCACGGCAACTCTTTCTGAAACACAGATTTGCTCCCTTTGGCAAAAAGCACAGCATTCAGCTACAGGAGAGAAAACCCTTAATAACTGGTCTTTAAAAAGGAGCTGGAACCCACATCACCCTCCCCTACTGCTTGTGGCTTACATCTCACAGTAACTTCTAACAGGTGGATCTCTGTGGCTATTAATTCTTTGTGAAGTCTTCTTGCTCAGGAGGAAGTGGCAATAGAACAATAAAAGGAGTCACTAGACAAAGTCTCAAACTCTTGCTCACTAAGGCAAGCCTGAATGAGATTTTCAGAGAGAGGGAGACAAGGAGGAAACGTGAAAACCTGGACTTTTTGGCTTCTTTTAAGCAATATTGAGAGTTTGTAGATGTGGGTAAGGCATTGATACTTCAGGTCACAAGTACTTTCTCTAACAAGACATTTATTCATCCAGAGCGAGGGATTACATTTCACTTGAACTCTTCCTTGTCCTTGGCCCTGATCACGTGTAGCACAGTCAGCTACTTGGGAAGGAGCAGGGAAGAGGGAAAGGCAGTGGGACCAGCAACAAAAAAACAAGCGATCGAATCAAACCAAGAAGCCTGTCGATGCTTTAGAGCCTGACAAGATGCAAACACGCTGCGCCCTTAGTCTAAACTCAACAGGCAATACTAATTTTGTTCATACTTTTATAGGAGGGCATGCAAACAGTTATCATGGCAGCTCCACACCTCTTGGTTTTACAGTACTGAACCTGCCCTCCTTTCCAGCTTTCAAATACGTTTAATCTCATGAGTAAACAAGATAGTGACTACATAAGACAGCTAGACTTCCTTTTTCAGGAGAAAGCTCACATCACATGCACTGCTGATTTTCTTTCATTTACGTGTACACATACGCACAACACAGATGCATCTCCAGCCTCCAATACACACACACTTGTATGTCTGTCAGTACTTGTATGTACCTTTTCTACACTTAGGTATGGCAATGAATTCATTGAAGAAATTAAAAAATAGTGTTATTTAACACAACCATGTAAAAACAAACAGCTCCTCTCTTGCTTTGGAAAGGTGAGAACCGAGAGGACTGAATGCAAGTTGTGCCAAAATCACGCAAGTCCTCGGGGCCCCCTTCATGTCCCAGCCCCATCGACCTCTCTCGGAGAGCTGGGATCATGCACCACCACCCCAACCTACCGCACGATGAACAACTGGGTCAGACAGATCAGGCTATGGAGGCCTCAGGTCGGGACTGTCTTTAGGTGGCTCATTTCGGAGCCAGGGACCTCAGATTTCCCCGCGGTGCTCGGCTGTGCTGCGTTCTCCACCTGCAGACGGGGAGCTAGGGAAGAGCGGGGTGAAAGGAGGGAGATGCGTGGCCAGTAGCAAGGCTCCACGCAGACAGACACGGGTTCAACTGCAACCCCAGCTGCAGTTCCTCCCCTTACAAAATCAGGGCAAGTTACTTACATGTCTCAAGCCCATTTTATCACTCCAATAAGAGCAGCTAAGACAACAGCTCAAGACTGACACGTGGAGCAAGCTACGCTCTCCAGCAAGACTCTTCCTTTTGTCTCATTTTTCTTGACCTCACACTAAAACCTGCCAACGTACCAACTGCTGCAGGTGACCCCAAAAGCTGAAGGGACATTACCCACTACAAGCAAACACTGCTGGAAGACAAAGCAAAAATGAGGCACCTATATGAAAGAAAATTAATAATAACTTTAATAATTAATGGAACTTTTTTTCTAAAACTAACAAGAAGTTTCCGAACCTGCCTGTTCTGGTTAGCAGATGGGAATAGGTGGGAGTGGAAAAACAAAAGGAGAAGAAAACTGTACCAGGTAGCAACCATCAGTCAGTGACCCAGGCATTATTCTGTCCTCAAGGTAATTTCGGTTTCACTGCAAAACCAGAATTCTATATCCTACAGCAGCGAGCAGCTTGTTAAGTTGCTTTCCAGCAACTGAAGGTAAGCAGTGGAATCAGACACAGCCAGATGCGGATGGGGAACAGCGGCGGCAAACGGGTATCACTCACAGCCTGAACACACGGAGCCAGGCAATAGATTGCTGCTGTGAGCCTACGATAACTCCATACAAACTGCTGCAAGACAAAATAAGCTACAAATAACGTAGGGTGCCCATTGCAGACAGATGACAGGCAACACTTAGCAGTTATGCCAGACCACGCTGCACATTCCCGTTCATTTTAACTAAATGCCTCTACCACGCTGGTCAGACCTAAAATAAAAGCTTACCAAAAAAAAGACTACAATAATTTGCAATACAGGCTAACATGACAGAGTCTCCCTGCAGTCTCCGGAGTCGCCATGACTCAGGACACCTATTCAGCTGCAGGCGAGGGAGCACCCACAGAACTTCTCCAGCCAGAGCAGCCCAGCGCCAGGACCTGCAGAACCTCGGCAGCCCGAGCAAAGGGGCCCCAGGCAATGAACCGAGGCAGTGCAGGACTCCCCTGGCCACCACAGCTATGGGGAGGGCCACCAGCAGCCCCCCAGGACCAACACGAAGGGTATCAGCAATCACAGAGCAGTGACACTGAAAGAGCCTCTTGCCTGTCTTTGCGATCCTCTTCTAAACCTTTAATTCCATTACTTTTGACATTTGATGCCCAGGAACATAACAGAGTTCTGGAGATATGAGCAGACTGTGTATTTATGCGGTAGAAAACCAGAAATTCAATGGATTCATGTGTTTCATCATCTCTGCAGTAAGTTTTTCCTAGTGCAGCGTGCAAACCGGCGCAGCCACACAAACTCACTCTTCCTGCTCCGCAAGGTTTCAAGTCGTGACAATTCAGTATTTACCGAGCACCAGAAGTTGCATCTAAATAAAGGAACACATCCCTTACGTGAAACCCTAGGAAAGGTACACTTAGTTAACTCTAGCAGTCTAAGAAAGTTCCACAGTAAGAGACAACATCCAGGAAGGTGAGAGTCCTGTTTGCAAGCCTGGTTTGATCGAGCTACGCCATGGGAAGACAACAGGGGAGGACAAGGGTAAGAGAAACATGTGACTCAATTACTTTAATTCCACCAGCCGCAAACGATGACGCGATCAGTGTTACATTTTATTTCCTTCTCTTTCCCACATATCCAGTCCCTGGTGTCAATCCTCCCATCCTCAGACTGAGTCCAGCACCCAGAGGCCTCTCCTTTCCCCATGGGCCTTCCTCAGATGCTCTGCTGGTCACCCATTCACTCAACAACCCATTGCATACTTTGTTTTAGCACCCTCAAGAGCTATCACTCAGGTAAATACTCACTCCCTTACCTCGAGGCCACCAGCCTCAGCCCACACCACCTTAACAGCGACACAGAACCGTTTGTCTTAGTAGCATTTGCAGTAACGCAAGCAGAGAAACTACCGGGGGGAAGAGCTGTATCTTCCACTGCTAGGGACCCACGCTACCTGAAGTATCCTGAAAACTGACGTTTTTGTAGAGCAGGTATCAAGAAAAGGAATTATGACCGCACCTCTCTCCCCGTAAAGATAAGCTAAAGGTTCTTAACCAGTGGTATTTGCCAGTGTGATGGCGTGTATCTTAACAACCACTAATTTCCTTAGAGCATCTATCTTTAGGAATGTGGCAGATTCTCCAATCAACTTACTTTTAGCTTTTAACACAAGAGATTAAACTAGAGAGTCTTTTAAAAAAGTATCTTCCTCTTCAATAGACTGATCAAGTCCTAACAGCCCCTCCAAACCATCCCCATGGCTCTGTCCTCAATCTCCCATTTTTCAGTAGGATTTTACAGTATCTTTGTAAAACTATCTTTATGGGCTAAGTTTCACTAATGCCCTATCAATACAGATAAATTCCAGAGTTGGTCACGTTAAGGGAAAACGCAGGACATTAACAGTAGCACTGTTGCCAGCCCATCTCCTACCAATTAATCTATTCTTAACGAAGCAGATGACAACCCTGCGAGCCGGCAGCTTCTCACGGTGACCTACATTCTTCCATTCTGGATGCCTGCATTTGTTGTGCTTTCAAATGCTGTCACACACCACGAGCAAACAAGCGACTGCAATGAGGCTCAGCATTGCAGGGATATTTGATTTATGCAAATCACCACTAACTGATACGGGGGACTCAGCTGAATATTCATTTTGGTGACAAATCCAAGCCTGTGGCTTATATCCCCCCAAATATCTGCCTTAATCCCCTCCAGACAATAGAAGGCTATTGTTATCCAGTGACCTCTTATCTGGGAAAGGCCACGTACTGGGAGTTCATTCACATCCTCCCTGTTCGCAGAAGCAGGGGATCCTCACGCCGCACCGCGGCTTCCGCATCTGCAATAGCCTCCCCAGAGCTTTCCAGTTCCTGCCTCAAATTCCAGCCGCAGCCACCAGCCAGTTCAGAGACAAACAACCACCTTCAGAGTTACCCGACTCAGAATGGCAGGAGCGAAGGGCACCTTCCCAACTTGAAATTCTTTTTGAAGTGTGCCTGTTTCCCTTCAAAGTGGCAGACAAGCCGTAAGCACGCAAAGCTTCCTTTGTGCATCACTTCGTTTCAAGGATATGTATTACATCTAGGTCAAGACGACAGCCTTCCAGCACACCAAGAATTTTCTCTCGTTACTAGCCTCGCTTGAAACCTCAACGACCATCCTTCAGAGATTTATATTAAAAACACAAGTTAACACCTACATATTAATTCTGGAGTAAATCATCACAGAAGTCAATATTGCTACCAGAAATTCCTTAAGATCACTTGGGGGCAGTATTAAAAAAAAAAATAATCAAATTATCGAGGAGACAGAAGTGTTGTGAGTTGTCTGCTCTCCATGCACCAGCCTGCTGCACCTCCACAGCAACCGTGACCTTCCACAGTTCTTGTCACCTACATTTAAAAAAATTAATCATTTTCAGAAACAAATCATGATACATCTTTTGTTCCACTTTATAGAATCGTTTTGGTTGGAAGAGACCTTTAAGAAGATCATGGAGTCCAACCATCGACCCAACACTGCCAAGGCCACCACTACCCCATGTCCCTCAGCACCACGTCTGCCCGGCTTTTAAATCCCTCCAGGGATGGCGACTCCACCACTGCCCTGGGCAGCCTCTTCCAATGCTTCACAACCCTTTTGGGAAAGAAATTTTTCCTTTTTAAATACAAGTTATGTCCGCGCATTCAGGCCTCAGACGCCACAAGGCTGTAAGGAAGTGAACAGCATCAACACGTCAAGAATTCCATGAAGCTGCTTCTCAAGAGGCATTGTTCAGATGTTTAATAGATTGATTAAAACGTGAAGTGCTGTTCATCCCCATGCCTGGAACTGAAACAGCAAATCCAAACAATCAGGAGGTAAGAAAGGCCCCATTACCATGCAGCACACCGTCGCAGTTGAGGTCCCATCACACGTACCCGCTCAGAAGGCACTTTAAAATGGCACTGCCTCATTCAACAATGACGCGGACAGTGATTAACTAAGAATTTTACATATATCTCAAGTTCCAGCTCCCTTACTCCACATACTGCATGTATTTAAATACTGATCTGTAAACTAAAAAGGCAGTAATTAAGTTTCTTTGCAAAGACTATTAGAAAATACAACTTTCCCATAAAGTGAAAATAATTACTCTTCCAAGGGAGGAATTAAGATACATGAGCTTAAAAACATTAATTAGAGATGACTGACTGAAGGTCTGTAAGGAAAGGTGTTTTAACAAACTAAAGCTACAACCACAAGAGCTCAAAACAACCCAGTCTCTAGCAACCTTTCCTCGAGAGGCATCATGTCCTCCTCCGTGTTCAGAGGGAGTGACAACGGCACAGGCATTCGTGCCTCAGCAACTCCAGCCACACTTTTGGGTGACTAACAAATGCACCACCGGCGATTTAAATTGAGGGAGACGGCTCAGGCAGCACAAAAGAACAACACGGTTTTCCACCTCTGCCAAAGCAAGAGGGTAGGGGACTTTGGGCGAGCTCTTTACCTGCCGCAGCTATGCCCGTGAACCCTCCAGGGCATTAAACATCACGCGATGGCTGCATCCAGACACGGGTCAGCTGGTGACGAGGGAAGATCCCAGGACCAGAACTTCAGCCAGTGGGCGACACGTTCGTGGCACAGGCTTGATCTCATGGGTTTGATTCAAGAGCTAGCACTCTCCATATCAGGGCCTGGGCAAAGTTCAGGAGATAACCAGGGCAAGGACCGTTTCCCAATAAAATGGATGCAGACACTGGGTTCTGGCTATCAAGTGACAGCCATTTCCAACAGCTCAGGATCTGGCACGTTTAACAAGCATCGATGCAGTAGACGTGTTCAAAGCACAGCTGGGTGCAGCCTCCTGGGTGAGTCTACTCCACATTCTCACCAAGCAGACTAAAATTGAGATCCCAACGACGAAAGTTCAGAGTCTCACTTCGGGCGCGTACATGGACAGAAGCCATTTCTCAGGCCAGAACCAGTTACGAAACCCTCTCATCCTCTCCTCCCCAGCCACCTTCATCTCATTTCTAAGCACTTTTGTCTAATGAGGTCTAACTATATACAGCCTGTACCACTGAGGGGTAAGCACCCTCGATACAGCGGGCTGTGCGGGGAGGTCCGAGGCGGCCACAGAAAGCAGGCAGATCATCCGGTGAGGGTCCCGTGGGATTTCTCTTCACTCAACCATATCCCTTCCAGGGGAGGAGTTTCAGAAGCCATGTGAAAGTACAGCTCAAATTTACATGTAAAAAAATTTCTGCTCAGAAAGAAAACTAAAGCTTCCTGTTGACACCACCTACGCTGCCACCGAGCTCTACGAAACCACGCACGGTTTCAACACAAGCAGTTACTTCTTCCAGAAAAAAGAAACTTTATCATCTTGTTATTCCAGCAGCTAAACCTTACACAAGGCTCTCACAAACAAAACAAAAGAAAATGAACAAAGGAACTATTTTAGTGATGTTTTATGCATACCAAGAGACAAAAGAGACAATAAGGTTTTTATTCACAAGGTAGTACGGGGGGGAAAAAAAAAAAAAGGAAATGAAGCCCTAGCAAGAAGCAGCACTCACTTCAGAGTTCTTCCCATGCAGCAATAATCTCTGCTTAGGGTCAGTTAATTCCAGGTTTGAGGGCTGATTTAATTCTCTGCCATTACATCTTTCATTTTCCAATATAGTCAATAAACTTCTGGCCCAGGTAGCAGCGCTGTGCCAGGACCTTCACCACGCAGGTCTTCCGAGAGGGCGTCACGTGAAGCAGCCATACCTCCCCCTCTGAACCCCTCTGGCACCAAAGCCCATTAGATCTCCCACCTAAAGTCACCACAGGGAAAGGTCTGGACTCCAGCAAGCCGACAGCCCACATAAAAATTCACAACTAATTGGAATTCTACTCTAAACCAACGAGCATGTGCTCCAAGTATGTTCAAGTTCAATTACAGCTGATTAAATTGGTTTTCATGCATGTCTTAGCCTACTTATGTTTCCCAGCTAGAAAATAAATACGGTACATGAATCTGCTTTCGCACAAACTGCTGCTATTTATGAAACAGAAAATTTGTCACTACTTTCTCTAGCAGTAATTTTGTCCTCAAGCTACATAAAAATAAAATTCAAGTTAACACTTACCCTGGCTATTTTATACTCAGCAGATTGACAAGACAGAAAACACATGAACGAAGGGAAGTAGATTCATTCAGGAAAAGCGTTAGCTTTGTCAGAGGCGAGTACCGTGCCTTGGAAGTCATGAAAAAGATTCAGGCAGTCAATAAATAGTTAGAAGCTGAAGAAGAGCCCAGCAGCTCTCTGCCTTCCCAACTTCCATACGGACGACTTACTGCAGCGCAGAAACTCAGGGCACGCACTTCTTGTTTCGATAAGTAAAACTCCTTACTGCTGGAGCTACCAGAAAAACGGAGAGGCCATCACTTACGTTTTCAGACCAGACACCTTGCTGGAACGTAGACTTTCAGCTGAACCCACAGACCTACCTTTGATTGTTTTCAGCCACGCCAGCAGATGAAAGATAAAATGCCCTGAAACAGCCCCCAGGTCCAACACAGGATTTCCAACTCCCAACAGCAAAACCGAGGAGTCAGAGATTCCCCAAGTGTTTCCAAACAGATGGTGACATTTGTTTGCATGGTGCGGTCACAATCAATATTTGAAAAAATCAAAGCTTGTAATGCTTTACAGGCTTCACTGTAGGTCTTCAGTTTTTCAGAGATGTTAAGTTGGTGCAGCTTTAGGAGGGCCGGGTACTTACTGCATTTGAAGGTTTAAATGTCTTCTGTGGTGGAACAGTCTACCAGCCGCCTTTTCCAACTCACGGAAGAGAAGGCACACACTTTTAAGTGACTCCTTATTGCTGGAAAACCAGGTTTCTTTCATGAGAAACAGAAGACATTGCCATTATTTATGAAAGAACCCTAACTTGAGCTACCTAGACCACAGCACAGCAGCAAGCAAAGCTCTAATTGCACCAACAGGCAACACTGCTAAAGCAGCGAGCACTGCAGCAGAGGCATCGCTCCCGGTTACCAGAGGGCTGGAGATAAGCTTTGGCCCAGCCCTTTCTGTGCAAAATTTTCACTGCGGAATTGCTGGTTAAGGACACACCTATTATTTCCTACCCAGACTCCAAAGAATGGCATTGTGTGTAGTGGTAAATATAGTACGTGCAACTCTGAAGCTCCATTGCTTGCGCTATTCAATACGGGTTTAACTGAAGCAGTTGCCATGTGATTTAGGATGTTTTCAGTTCCTGAATATCAACTCATACATATACTCCAATACCCAAGTTTCATAAAAAGCTTTAATTTATGAACACTTCAGCATCAAGAAACACGGAGACTTCACAGAGTCAAAGCACAGCAGCAGGTATTTCCCTTTGGTTTAAACCCCACTCTAGGAATAAGACAATTTCCACACCTGGAGCTACACAGCACACTGTGACCATGACACTTCCCCCAACTCCCTACTCTTGGAGATCAAGTATTTTAACACCAGATGTTTCCACCCAACCTCTTCACATTCTCCAGCAAGTGAGAAGATGAATGGCAGTATTGTCAAGCTAATTAGCTGGAAAAAAAAAATTGATGTAAAAAATAAAGAAAAAGGCCTATTGCTACAATATTGCCCAGAAGTATCACTCTGTCAGTAAGTCTTTACACCTTTTTTAGCTATTACCAATACTGTGACACTCAAACACGTTAAAAGAGCCTGAGAAACAGGAATTATGTACCTTTGGAAGGGTGGAAAAAATTGGAAGTGTGTCACACAACATGCCTAGAATCAAAAGTTATTGCTGCCCCAAAACCCCGGCCTGTCCCCAGGCGGCACTGGAGGTCGTGAGACTCGTTTGGATTCTTTTGCTTGCTGTACACTGCAGCGAGGTTCGCTGCACCACACCTGCAAGGAGAAAAAAGCCTCAAGCCAGCACCCTGCCAACTCGCAACTCCGGTGAAAAGGCACTCTGCCTCAAGACGATAACAACCCGTGCTCACTTGCAAGGCAACCACAGAGAGTCCTGGTCTCAATCCTCGTGGAATAAAACCATTTCCTTTCACGCTGCAGAGCCAGGAGTGGGCACGGCCATCCCACCTCCGCAAAGGACCTCCTCCAGCTCCCTGTATCCCACATCTCTTCTGCAGCAAAGCATCTGACTACGGTACCGAAAGGGACTAGGTCAGAAAATGACATCAGGGTTTATACAGAAAGAACTGAGATTAAAGACAAGTTTTACCACTAGCTGGACGAGTAGCACTGTGAGTTACGGGGTGAGAAACCACAATGCTGACAGCAGCTCTGCCCAAAGAGGCGTCTGCTTGGAGCTGTGCTGAAGCTCCTGCAGAAGCTCAGTGAGGAGCACCTGAACTTGCTCCGAGCAAGACATCACATGCCTTCTTTATCAGTCACTTCTACCGCTTCAGAAACCACTTTGTTAGAAGCTCTTTACAAAGCTGGTGGCCATTATCTAAGCTCTGAAGATCAAAAGAAGACTTCCAGCAAGAATCTCGCCAGACTGCAGTGCTTTTGATCCCATTCAGCAGCAGCTCTGACACACACTGGGAACTGGGACCCCCAGCCCAGGTCCTGTCCTGGCACCCAGGGCCAACAGCAAGACTAGGGCAGGCTGCGGAGCATGGAACATGTGCTGTAACACCCCACAGCAGGGCCACATAATGCGGGTTGCCTGGCGTCCCTTCCAGAAACACTTTCATTACCCCAGGGATGGCAATCCCATCACCTCCTGCATTTCTGTTCCAGCCACGGACCACCTTCAGCACAATATTTCCCCAATACTCAGGTTGGGTTTTCCCTGTTGTGACTCGTGTCCAGTGCTTCTCATCCTCAGCAGCAGCCTCCAGCAGCACCACAGCGATTGCCCGGGACCAGAACCTGGGCAGCCGCATCCTCCTGGTTCTCCAGGTGGGTCAAGGTCTTGGGCACGCTGGGACACATGCCCTGTGGCACGCGGCCACCACAACCGAGCAGACGCTAGAGGCCTAACACTCACAGGTGGAGTTCCTGAGCCCCCTTCCACACAAACCACCAGCATTTCTGTTCACCAGTCCTGCCCACTGACCTAGGAATGAGAAGCACCAGACTCTGCAGAGAACTCACATTTCTGGTCCATGCTGTCCCTGACATACCAACATTAAGAACCAAACCCAAAGAATTAGTCAGTAGGATCTTTGTTTTCGCCAGAAACTTGAGTAGGTAAAAAAAATTTAAAAATCATTTTGTTGTTTACTGCCACGATCAAAAAGTTACGTTGAGATGAAAGCACTTCACAGCATGCTTAATGAAACAGGAGCGTTGGTGGGATTCATTTAACCAACAATTAGACAGCTATATTTAAGCTGCACATCTAAGCTTCCTCCTAAGTGACAGAGGCGTGTGTACGTACTGCCACATTCAGATGGATGGACTTTTTATTTTCCTTCGCCCCAATTACAGCAGGAGCCTCGACAGCTAGCCCGTGCTGACAGCTCAGCTTTTAACAAGCTAGTTCTGCTGGAGGAATGCCGTTTCAGAAGAGGAAGGGAAGAGGATAAGACACAGACTGCAGCAAGCCTTGGGAGGTGTGAAATTCAGATTGCTACCTAAGGAACTGGAAACACCTAGATACTTATACAAACATTTTCAACTTTTTTTAATTATCAAAGTTCAGACATTTACTATAAATCTGCAATAGCAAGAGAGTTTAAGTGCAATCAAGTTAGTTACCCGCAGGGAAGTCAGCTGCCAGGGAGACTTGGTGGTGAGAGAGAACAGGTACCGTGCCTAGGGTTAGAAGGGCAGGAGAGACAACACCTGGCACATCAATGGGTTCATTCATACGTCCAGATGCCTGAAGTTAGTAACTGAACATCTGAACCAAAATGTCAAATCACCTTTACTCTAGAAGACTAAAACGATGGTGAGGCGGAGTTAAGACACAACCATCCCAGAGGGCAGAACAACTTTTTCTTGTGGACCAGGTGCATACCAATCAGCGCGTGTTGCCATGAAACAGACACAAGAGTTTGATCTCATAAGCCACAGATGACACAATATGACCAGCTTTAATGAACCTTCTGATAGCCTCGTATATCAAAAGACAAGAAAGTACGTGCTACCCCTGACCTAAAATGGGTAAACACCTGAAGTTACTGCAGTACTACCCATCTTCATAACCACATCTATTAAGGGTTTTGAAGCTCAGATCTTGGGCCAAGACAGCCTCCCACTGAGGATGACATCTTCATCAATGACACAGACAGTGGGATCGAGGGCACCCTCAGCAGATTTGCCAACAACACCACGCTGAGTGGGGCAGTGACACACCTGAGGGACGGCATGCCATCCAGAGGGACCTGGACAGGCTGGAGAAGTGGGTGTCTCTGAACCTCATGGGGTCCAACAAGGTCAAGTGCAGGGTCCTGCCCCCGGGTCGGGGCAACCCCCGGTGCCAGCCCAGGCTGGGGATGGAGAGCAGCCCTGAGAGAAGGGCTTGGGGGTGCTGTTGGGGGGAACAGCTGGCCATGAGCCGGCACCGTGCGCTGGCAGCCCAGAAACCCCCCGCAGCCTGGGCTGCATCCCCAGCAGCGTGGGCAGCAGGGCCGGGGGGGATTCTGCCCCTCTGCTCCGCTCGGGGGAGACCCCCCTGCAGTGCTGCCTCCAGCTCTGGGGCCTCAGCACAGGAGAGACACGGAGCTGTTGGAGCGGGGCCAGAGGAGGCCCCAGAGATGCCGGGAGGGCTGGAGCCCCTCTGCTGTGGCGACAGGCTGAGAGAGCTGGGGGGGTTCAGCCTGGAGAAGAGAAGGCTCCGGGGAGACCTTCCAGCCCCTGCCAGTCCCTAAAGGGGCTCCAGGAAAGCTGGGGAGGGACTCTGGATCAGGGAGGGGAGCCGTGGGACGAGGGGGAAGGGTTTTACACTGCAAGAGGGGAGACTGAGATGAGATATTGGGAAGAAATTCTTTGGTGTGAGGGGGGTGAGCCCCTGGCCCAGGTTGCCCAGAGAAGCTGTGGCTGCCCCATCCCTGGAAACCTCCCAGGCCAGGTTGGACGGGGCTTGGAGCAACCTGGTCCAGTTGAAGATGTGCCTGCTCATGGCAGGGCATTGGACTAGATGACCTTTAAAGTCCCTTCCCACCCAAACCATTCTATGATGTTGATCACAGCCCTGCTGAACTGTGGTACTAAAGGAATTCCCAGTTCATAAAGCATCATGCCACGCCAGACCCACATTATCGGGAAGATGCTGTTTCCAGCGCTGTCCCCAATCCAAAAACTGCTTCCGCGTATCTGGTATCTGTAGAACTAATCATTAGTCAAAATATGAAAGAACACCAGTTTGAAAAGCATCCTTGAGGAAAAAGCTGTACAGGCATGGATGTCAGCATAGGTATTTCATACTTAATGGTAATCAAGAAAGCAGACCTCTCTCAGGGAACATTAAGTCAGATTTTGGAAATACAAGACACAAATGGCTACTTCTCCAGGTTACACAGTATAAGACAGTCACAATTCCAGTGGGAAAGAAAGCCTCGAGTTGTTTTAGCTACAGAAAAGAACAAAAACATGCAGAGACTTCTAGTTAAACCCACACAAGACTTCTAGTTAAACCCACGCAGAAAAGAAAAGCCCACACAGTTAAGTCGTACCGAAACACTGAACTTGCAGCAGCAGCTCTGGTCTCTTTACTGTTTCCCCAGGGCCAGACAAGGAATTCCCAAAGCACCGGCAATTTGACAAGCCTGTTTTTCACAAAGCTTTTCTGAAGAACCTTCCCCCCTCAGCAAGGGTTACACAAAACCAACACCAGCTGAAACCTTTCTCCACATGTCACCAGAAGGTCACGCAGCAAAACAGGCGCCGGCCACCACTGCCAGGGGAATCCGTGCAACCTGCTCTCATCCAATGTCTTTCACAGGCATTATTCAACCCCAGGCAGGATGAAGTTTCCTGGCAGGAGCCACCATCCTTCCCAAGATTCTCCTGCTCTTCCCTCCACAACACCGCTAACAAGCAAGAACACGCTGCCCTTCCACCGCTCCAGAGAGGAGGAGGAGGACAAGAGCAAGCCGTTGCCACCCAAGCGGTGGAAGCGGCCCACACCCTGGTCCCGAGGGCTGCAGGAGCAGGTACAGCCAGCATGGCCTGCCAAGACACAACCCCACACATGCAGCACCGCTGGACTAGAGACAGCTACATCTGCTTAGCACATGCTAAATAAACCCCTTCAAGTTAGGATCACTTCTTTTCTATGTCCTGATGAAGTATTTATGAACAGGCTCTCAACTGATTCTCTACTTAAATACCAATATTAACTTTATGGGTAGAAAAGATTAAAAATTTTCTCAGGATAAAGAGAGAGGAGTGACAGACACTCTTTCTAAAGAGGTAAATCAAGAAGTCAGGAGGAAACCACTTCTCTGCACCACACACCTCTAAAATCATAGAATGGTTTAGGTTGGAAGGGACTTCCTTAAAGGCCATCTAGTTCCACCCCTGCCCTGGGCAGGGACACCTCCCACCAGACCACGTTGCTCCAAGCCCCGGCCAACCTGGCCTTGAACCCCTCCAGGGATGGGGCAGCCACAGCTTCTCTGGGCAACCTGGGCCAGGGGCTCGCCCCCCTCACACCAAACAATTTCTTCACAATATCTCATCTCAATCTCCCCTCTTGCAGTGTAAAACCCTTCCCCCTCGTCCCACGGCTCCCCTCCCTGATCCAGAGTCCCTCCCCAGCTTTCCCGGAGCCCCTTTAGGGACTGGCAGGGGCTGGAAGGTCTCCCCGGAGCCTTCTCTTCTCCAGGCTGAACCCCCCCAGCTCTCTCAGCCTGTCCTCCCAGCAGAGGGGCTCCAGCCCTCCCAGCATCTCCGGGGCCCTTGAAGGAAGGCTCCATCCCTGCTTAGCGGTTCCCAAGCAAGTTTTCTACCAATGTCAACAGGCATTTCATTTGGTCTTGTAGAATTCAAGAACAGAGCACAGATTATACAGACAGCCTGTCACAAGAAACTACAGGCCTGCGCTCCAAAGCAGGAACACACTTTACCCTAGAAAACGTTAGCAACTTCATCCACTCTTTATCCTTGCCACTTACTGTTGAAGTGACAGTTCAGTCTCCTCCTGGACACAGCGCTGGCTTAATCGCGGCAACCAACCTCCACATGCTCCTTCCCATTCCTCTCCGCGTCTTCTCATCATACTTAGCACATTTAGGCAACAGCTGCCTATTAGTTTCAGCTGAACAGAAATAGCATGTCAGTGCAAGGACAAACAGAAAAGGGAGCAGCAGGGCTACGTGTCCTGTGCTGCCACCACACAGGTATGTGCCTGAGGAAGGAGTTCAGCAACGTTCTCAGCCTTCACCAACTGTTTTTGCCCCGAGGCAGCAACAGCAGCAGCACAGGGAGAGGAGAAAGCCCAGTTTACGGTTTGTTTCATACTGGGGGCAGGGAGAAGGGAACACCAGGCACTGGCAGTGCTGCCAAGCGCTTTCTATCATGGGACCACAACCCTAAAAGTGAATTTTTGGTACGAGTGCCACCTATTCCAGTGTTTCCACGTCCCGAGATGCCCTACGTGCTCTGCCAGTACAGATTTATACGGTAACATAAGAAGCCAGATCGGGGAACTGATTCAGCTCAGCTGAAAAAATAGCTAAGCTTAAAAAAAAGTTTCCACCTGGCTCAGTTCCTCAGCTCTTCTCCATACAGCCATCCACACACTCCTCACCAGTGCTGCGAGGCACACACAGGCAGAACTGCTGCTCACTATCCATGGCCCTTGGTTAACAAAACCCAAAACACCCTCAACCATACTTTATCACACCGTAAGTCCAGTTCGCTCTGTAACCCCTCTCCTGGGCGTCCCAGCAGCCAGGGGTGAGAAGAACCGCTGCCTCCAGGCACCAAGAGCTGAGGGGATTCCCAAGCCCGAGACCACATCCAGAGCATCAGTCCAACAGCCACCGATGGATCCACTTCAATTTTCTACTTTCATTCTGAACCCGTTTATATTTTCCCCTCCAGAACTTCCCGTGACAGCAAGTTTTACAGCTCAGAAGTTTTACCTACGTGTACAAGTTATTTTTGCATCTCTTGCTGCCTGATGATTTCTGGACCCCATGTCATGGAACGGCTGAGCAGGAGTTGGGGTGCAGTTTTTGTTGGAGGGATGATTTATTGGGATTTTTTTTTCCCCAATTCACCTGCTCCCTGCCAGGAATCAGATAGGGACTGAACTCACTGCCCAGGCACAATACAAACAGAACTCAAAGTTGTTTGCTGCTCCCACAAGCCAACAAGCTATAGATGAGACAGAAAAGGTATTTAAGGAAAAAGCAAATCATCAGCTGCTGTGCTAATGCTCTTCTTTTCGACCCCAGAAACTACTTGTTTTTCAAACTTCATTGCAACCGCCAAACATCTAAAAGCATTTTCACAATTCAAAACTTAATTTCTGCCTAGTTTGTTTTCCCACAATCTACTGAGTTCTTCCCCATTCTCCATCTGGGGTTCCTTTCTTCCCAATATCAATATATCACAATCATGGGCAAACAAATCCTCCTAAGATGTACGAATAAACTTATTATATTTACTATTTTTGATATCCAAGGACTAATTTTAAAAAGTTTCACTGCTTAAATGTACCCATACGCAATGACTCCGAAGCAAGTGCTTAGCAACTCAAAATCACTTCTAATTAAGGCCAAGGAAACAAATAAAAAAAAAAACCACCAACCTGGGAAGAAATGAATTTCATCAGAAATTAGTTTTCACATACCTTTGCATTTAAAACAGTACAGTTTTGCACACTCCTAGCACAGCTTTGGCATCAAGACCTTCCTGTGTTCAGAATAAAATGATAAAGAATAAAATGATAAAGGTGATCAAACCTCAAAAATCATACTGCTTTTTCTCCCTCCCTCTGGATTCTAGAGAGTTGCAGTCAGTGTGACCGGAAGATCTTCACTATGGGTTAAGAGCCATGAAAGCTCTACCTGCATCAACAGCCTTTAGAGGGAATCTCACAATGATTACATACGCTTTGTTCTCCTGAGCGCATTACTAGAGGTAGTCAGATTTCATGGGAAAACATTTTTTGTGACTCATCTTAATTTGCATTTTACTTAGTCAAACAATAGCAATTATATGCTTGAGTTCAGTTTTGACATTCAAATTTTTTAGACATACATCCTCGCACGAACAGCCCTCCCTACCGGCTCCTGCCCAGGCAGCAAAGGCCAGCGCCTTACCTGCTGACCCCAAACAGCTCTGCAAAGCGCTCCCGCACAGCTCCCACACATCGTTTTTCGACAGCTCACTTCAAGCTGTCATCAACTTGCCATGTTGAATGCCGATAAAAAAAATTACTACAGAAAATTAAGATCTCAAGTATGTATTGACTGGAAGCTACTTACACTAACATTTTTAACATTAAAGAAAGTTTGCCGGTAGCATGAGTGGCAGCAGAGAAGCTACTGAAGTCAGCAGTGTTTGGGGAGAGGGGAGACAGGCAGCAGCCCGTTAACAGAAGCCCCCGGTACTCAGTGCTTCACAGCCCCAGGGAGTAACACCAGTGCCCAGAGGAACAGCTACTGCCAACAGACCTGACCCAACTGCCGAGTAACCATAGCGTAATTGAAAAGGCGCCACAATTTCTCCAAAAAAAAAAAAAAACCATAAAAATTATTTCTGCACCAGAGGATTACTGAAGAGCTATTAAAAATAAAAACGGTTTGTGATACGTCTTCTATAGTTTATTCCCTTTCTACCTGAAAACAGCAACACAGCATTTGAGGACAAGGCCCCTGCTCTCCCCAGGGAGGTTACGATGACTTAGGGATTCTTGCAGAACAGCCATCTGGATTATTTATAGTACTTCTAGACAGGGTAATGAAATCATTCACCCGGGCACCTCATCACATCCAAAAGCTTAACTGCTGTTTTAGCAGGAAATATTAGATTGAAGTGATTCAAAGTCAAATGTTAAAGAAAGTATACCGAATTACACATATAGTAAATTATATCCAAACTGCCATCATGGATCATGCCTAATCAGTCCTTAAAATGTATAAAGATGAAAGTAAGTGAACATAAGTTACTAATGTGAAGTAGAAATGCATTATTATTGTCTCTTCACTTACATATGCAGACAAGCCTTCGATTTTACAGCATTGAAACACTTCCCCCACACTCATCTTTTACATGCATGGGCCAGTTTCAATATTCTTTGAGACCCATCATTTCCTATGAAGATTAGAAAGACCAAACCAGTCCCTGCTGACAGCCACCAGTACTACAGTACATTTCACATGCTTGGCTATCTCAGGTTCTTGGTGGAGTTCTGTGTAAACACAGAAACATGAATCAGAGCTAACAACCTACCAAGTATTGTTATTTTTTTTAAATATGAGGAGAGATTCAGCCAATAAGCCAGTCACCTTCAATGTCATCTACTGTGTACACAAGTGCTTTGGAAATAGTATTTCCTTGTTGTCATCTGAGGTTTTTCCTGAAAACTTCCTCTTCCAGCTGCAAAACCAGCCCAAGTTGTACAGCTACGGCCGCGGGATGTATCACAGCAGGTACCACCCAGCAAAGCACCTTTCCAGGCTCCCTGTCCCCTTCCCAGGCTGCCATTGCTGCCCTCACCACTGCAGCACAGGAAAACCTGAGAAAATCTGAAAATTGTAGCTACTGGTGGCAAGTTGAGATAACATTTTCAGACAGATTACAGCAAAGCGATTGAGTAATAAGGCAGAGAACAACTAAGCGGACAGATGTCTTAACCCAGTTCAAGATTTTTCCTTCACAGATGGGCAGCTTTTTAAAAGATACTGAAGTAGAGTCTCCCTTTCAACTGACACCACTTGCACAGGACACCTTCCCACCAGGTTTCCTCATTAAGCAATTACTTTCAGAAGAACTAAGGAAACAATAAGACATCTTTGGGCAGTTAAGCACCTGTAATTCAGCACCAGACAGAAAATCTATTTGTACCCCAAGATCTGCTAAATTCCACCGCGAAGACGCAAGTCTGACACACCCTGACACACCAACTGGTCGTCAAGTGGTGTTCACAGCTACCAGAACTAGACATTTAGTTCAGAATTTAGTAAATAAAACTTGTTTGCCTTCCAGTGCATGTGCTACAAACAGCTTATGTACTCCAGAAACAAATACCTACTGGCCTAAATTGGTCTGACTGTTCAGAAACGATTCCAAACTCTGTCCGTGCACACTTGCTACTAAACCTGATGATACTCTGCTTGAACACTCAAAAACTGCAGTTAGACCAAGAAGTAACACTAATTACTAAATTACTAATTACTAAAAATCGCTGATCACTAAAAGCGCAAGTTCTCCGGAGCAAGAGCCACCATATATCTGCTGACTTCTTAACTAAGACATTGACTATTTTTAACTTTGAGAATTGAAATAAACCTTCCCTGCAAACTCAGAAAGCAACAAACGCCATGTGATCCAAGCGAGAATTTGCCAAGCAGTGCAGAATTACACTACAGCCACGGCAGCAAAATAAATACAGCCTTCAATAGTCAAGGTATGCAATGTTAATAGACGTAATAAAGTGACTGTCACACACACCCCCAAAACAATTAAGCAAAACCCTGAGCTGAAGTCCAAAAAGCTTTTAGGCAACAACTGTATCTTGACACTAAGTTGTCCCCCAAATATAGTTTTTTTTCATTTCCAATTACCCAAGGCCTGGTTAAAAGCTTCTTTTTACGTCTTGTAGTCTGAGCTGCAATTTTTACAGTGACATTTCGACACGGATGAGGAAGTACACAGAACTGTACTTACACCTAGCACTAAGATTTACACCAATACCCTGTGTTGTCCTACCGTTGCTGAACAGCTGTACGGCCAAACACTAAAGGGATTTATATCAAGCACAGAAACCCAGATCCAATTCAAACCCCCCAAAAAAAGATTTTCTTTTTTCCAGATGTGTGGTAGGTATCTGCACACATTACACCAGTGGGTACTGCAAGAAAGAGTGCAGGCATGAATTCTCTTAAATTGCCAGAGTCAGTCAGCAAGGTTAGAAGCTGCTGACCTGAACTCTTCATCTGCAAAACAAGACGGTATTCAGGAGAAGAAAAACAAAACACTATAATAAAGCTAAAGAGAAAGGATGTTAGATACAAGGCCTGCCTCAGAGCATAGATTAAACAGAAAGAGGAAAGCCAGAAAAATACACAGCTCTCCTTCATGATCATCGAATCACAGAATGGTATGGGTTGGAAGGGACCTTAACGATCACCTCATTCCAACACTCTTGCCACAGGCAGGGACACCTTCCATTAGACCAGGTTGCTCCAACCTGGCCTTGAACCCCTCCAGGGATGGGGCAGCCACAGCTTCTCTGGGCAACCTGGGCCAGGGGCTCACCACCCTCACAGCAAACAATTTCTTCACAATATTTCATCTCAATCTCCTCTCTTTCACGCTGAAGCCATCACCCCTCGTCCTATCACTACATGCCCTTGTAAGAAGCCCCTCCCCACCTTTCCTGTGGCCCCTCCAGGCTGAACCCCCCCAGCTCTCTCAGCCTGTCCTCCCAGCAGAGGGGCTCCAGCCCTCCCAGCAGAGGGGCTCCAGCCCTCCCAGCAGAGGGGCTCCAGCCCTCCCAGCAGAGGGGCTCCAGCCCTCCCAGCAGAGGGGCTCCAGCCCTCCCAGCAGAGGGGCTCCAGCCCTCCCAGCAGAGGGGCTCCAGCCCTCCCAGCAGAGGGGCTCCAGCCCTCCCAGCAGAGGGGCTCCAGCCCTCCCAGCAGAGGGGCTCCAGCCCTCCCAGCAGAGGGGCTCCAGCCCTCCCAGCAGAGGGGCTCCAGCCCTCCCAGCAGAGGGGCTCCAGCCCTCCCAGCAGAGGGGCTCCAGCCCTCCCAGCAGAGGGGCTCCAGCCCTCCCAGCATGTCCGGGGCCTCCTCTGGCCCCGCTCCAACAGCTCCATGATGATTCTATGATTCATTCTATGATTCTTACAGGTAGCCTGGGAGGAACGATGTCGAAGGCACTACCGTAGTTGGGCGCTGCACACCAACGAAGGGCTAAAGTCAGCTTTGCCAGAAGCCCGGCGGCTCACTCACAGACGAGAGAAGGACAACAGCTTTGTTGAGTGAGAACACAGACCCCACCCTCGAGTGTCATCATCTCTGCTCAGCCACATCAATAGCGGCGAAGGCACCGTGCAGGGATGGCAACCCCACCTCCCGCATGGGTGCAGGGGGACCGAGACCCACCGCTGATGGGGGCAGCCAGGGGGGCTCCGGCCGCCGACGGCAGAGGGGTGTAGGGGACAAGCTGCCAACAAAGCCCCCAAGGAAGGGGAAGGGAGGGAAAAGGAGGGTCGCTGAGGGTCACTGAAACCCCGGAGGGGGCCCGCAGCCCCGGGGGAGCGGGGATTGGGACCGGGGAGGGGGGAGGCACTGACCGATAGTGGAGATGAAGGTGGTGTTGAAGGCATCGTCGGAGAAGCGGAAGAGCACGCAGGTCTTGCCGACCCCCGAGTCCCCGATGAGGAGCAGCTTGAAGAGCAGGTCGTAGGTTTTTTTCGCCATGGAGAGGCGCGGCGGCCGCCGCCGCCCGCTCCGGCCCCCCGCTCGCCCCCCCCGCCGCCCTCGCTCACCGGGCGCCCCCGCCGCGGCTCCGCCCGCCCACCCCGGCCGGCAGCACCGGCCGCGCCTGTCGGGAGGGCGGCGGCGAGGAGGAGGAGAAGGAGGAAGGAGAGGAAGAAGGAGGAGGAGAAGGAGGAGGAGGGGGCCCACAAAATGGCTTCCTGTCGCGGGGCGGCCCTGGCGCTTCGCGCGCTCCCCGCGCCGCTACGGGCCCGCTGCTCCTCACGGGGGAGAGGCGGTGGCGCCCGGCCTCATAACCCCGCGACGGCGCGCGGCTCGGCTGGGCCCGGCCCGGTTCCCTGGGACGGCGGCAGCTCCTCACAGGCGCTGCCGAGGCTGCGCGCGCCGCTCGGTAACCGCGCAGGCCTCCAGGCGGGGGCGCGCACGCCCTGACGTCAGCACGCACAAGGGGGGCGGGGCCTTCCCACCCTTGCGCCGGCCGGGCGGCCGCCGGCGGAAGTCCCGCCTCCCCGCGTCTTGCTCGTTGCCATTGGGTGCGCCTGCCTGCCAGTCCTCCCCCGGCGGTGACGTCACGGGGTGGTGGGGCGGAGGCCGCCCCCTGGCGGCGGGCGGGGTGAGGGGCCGCCGCGCCCTCTCGGGGACCCCGGCCCCGGTGCCCCCCCCACGCAGCCCCGCAGCCCCTCCGCCGTGTGCCCAGGCCCCGCCGCGGACCCCGCCCCTCAGCGACCCTCTGCCTCACCCGCGGCCTCCCCGGGCCCCGCACCCGCAAGCCCCGGCCGAGCCTCACCGGGCCCGGGTGGGCCCTGGAGCAGGTCCGGGCCTACACCCTGGTCCCCCCAGTCTGAGCCCAGCATCAGCCGCGGACAGGCACCGCCGTGGCACCGCTGCCAGGGAACAGGGGGCGTACCAGGGCCCCAGGCATCGGCTCTGCCAGTGACTCCATCAGTGGATGAGGGAAGAGGTACGGATGTTGCCTGTCTGGACTTCCATAAGGCCTTTGACACAGTCCACCACAGCATCCTGCTGTCTAAATCGGAGAGGTGGATTTGATGGGTAGGCTGTTCAGTGGATGAAGAATTGGCTGGATGGTCTCATCCAGAGGGTAGTGGTCAATGGCTCCATGTCCTGATGGAGACTGGTCACAAGTGCTGTCCCTCAGGGGTCCGTACTGGGACCACCACTGGTCAGTGTCTCCATCAATGACGCAGACAGTGTCACAGACAGTGCTGAGGGCACCCTCAGCAGATTTGCCAACAACACCACGCTGAGTGGGGCAGTGACACGCCTAAGGAGCGGGATGCCATCCAGAGGGACCTGGACAGGCTGGAGAAGTGGGTGTCTCTGAACCTCATGAGGTCCAACAAGGCCAAGTGCAGGGTCCTGCCCCCGGGTCGGGGCAACCCCCGGTGCCAGCCCAGGCTGGGGATGGAGGGATGGAGAGCAGCCCTGAGAGAAGGGCTTGCGGGTGCTGGGGGGGAAAAAGCTGGCCATGAGCCGGCACCGTGCGCTGGCAGCCCAGAAACCCCCCGCAGCCTGGGCTGCATCCCCAGCAGCGTGGGCAGCAGGGCCAGGGGGGGATTCTGCCCCTCTGCTCCGCTCGGGGGAGACCCCCCTGCAGCGCTGCCTCCAGCTCTGGGGCCTCAGCACAGGAGAGACACGGAGCTGTTGGAGCGGGGCCAGAGGAGGCCCCGGAGATGCTGGGAGGGCTGGAGCCCCTCTGCTGTGAGGACAGGCTGAGAGAGCTGGGGGGGTTCAGCCTGGAGAAGAGAAGGCTCCGGGGAGACCTTCCAGCCTCTGCCAGTCCCTAAAGGGGCTCCAGGAAAGCTGGGGAGGGACTCTGGATCAGGGAGGGGAGCCGTGGGACGAGGGGGAAGGGTTTTACACTGCAAGAGGGGAGATTGAGATGAGATATTGGGAAGAAATTCTTTGGTGTGAGGGTGGTGAGCCCCTGGCCCAGGTTGCCCAGAGAAGCTGTGGCTGCCCCATCCCTGGAGGGGTTCAAGGCCAGGTTGGACAGGGCTTGGAGCAACCTGGTGTGGTGGGAGGTGTCCCTGCCCAGGGCAGGGGGTGGCACTGGGGGGGGCTTTGAGGTCCCTTCCCACCCAAACCACTCTGTGACTCGGTGATTCTGTGATTCTGTGAAATGGGGAGCAAAAAGCAAACAGACCAATGGGCTTTAAGGAGTTGACTCCGTCGGGGAGCCCAGGTACATCCCGGACATGGTGTGTTTGCAGTGATCCCAGGCAGCTGCGTGGCGGACGCTGTGTCACCCCACCCGCAGAAGTGAAGATAATGCCCAGTGGCTACTGGGCGTTCAGTCACAGCTCCTGCATTTACCAGCCTGCAGGGAGAACCCTCCCACAAGATTCAAGCTGGGGAGTCACCGCTGAAGCCACTTGAAATGTCCCATCGTGGGGGGCTGCTAGAGACCCCATGGCTTCAACGTGGGGAGGAGCAGCCCTTTCCAGACAAGTGAGCGCTCGCACACGGTCAAACCCAAGCTGTCCCACAGTGTGATCCAGCACCGCCAATTGCAATCCACTTGCCTAATTAAGTATTCTGCAATTATTTTCCACTGTTCGTGTATTAAACCTCAAAAGGTTTAATTCGAGTTGTGTCCCTCGCACCCGGCCCCTCCCAAAGTACAGCTCAGCACATGTCTGAAGACAGATGCTCGGGCGTTTTTCCTTTGTGTTTTGCTTTCTCGGCCGTGGCAGCTCCCAGTTGCAGGCACGCTTCCCCCGTGGCGAGGGGGGTACAAGCTCTGTCTCAAGAAAGGCTGGACTCTCACAGCGGGTTCTCTCCAGGCGCTGACACAGCAGATCGGGCAGGAGTTTGCGGCTTCACAAAGAAGGTTTATTTTTAGCGCTTTGCTAGACCAGTTTAAGGGCACCGTATGAAACGCTTCCTGTCTACGATGGAGCGGATAAGGAGAAAAACCCCAGGCTTCATGGAGAGCTCCGCGGCGAAGGCACTGCCACAGATACCGACTGGGGACCCACGGGCCGGCGGCTTCCAGTCGCACCCCAAGGGTTTATCAGCACAAGCACATCGCTAGATGTTTGCACCAATGTTTACAATAACCTTTTGTCCTAGAGAGTTTGGTAACGGACTTCAAAGAAGTTTATCTTTTAGGATCCTAGAGAGGAAGCAATACGAAGTTTCGCCTATCCCACTGCACACAAGACGGAGTATTTTCCAACGGACGTCTAAGCCTGGCCCTGATGTGAAATGTTACTTCCTGAAGGAAGTGATCCCACAGGAGACACCCCACCAAGGACAAGGACACCCTTGCTCTTGGCTGCTCAGTGAGTCCTGGTCAGGAGAGCATCGCTGCAGGGCTGGTAGATTTGGGGATGTCCAGCGAGAGGTGGAACGGTTCTCACAGCCCTCCCCACCACGTCCTCCCAAGGCTCTTCTGTCCAGATCTCAGGAGGGCACGGATCTGATGTGATGAGGGGTAATTACCAAATTAGTGGAAGGGGAGAGCCAGCAGGACCCGGCAGCCTCTTCCCTGCTGTCAGAGCCAGCTTGCCAGGAACAGCTGAGCCGCGGGGGTTGCAACACCACGCTGCAGATGCATGCCCTCCAGATCTCGCCATGGGGAGGGAAAAAGTGAATCACGAGCAAGTTGTGCAACAGTATTTAAGTTTGGGGAGGTTTGCTTGGGGAGACCAGTGACAGGCTGGGCTTGCTGGTTACTCAAATCCTCTCTCAAAGCAGGGCCCAGCCCTCGGTGAGCGCAGGGATGGAAGAGATCTTTGTCATCCAGGAGGCATCAGCAGCCGCCGCGAACAACAGCTTTGTTTTCTCCAGCTCCTCCCCCAGCCAAGGCAGGGACAGGGGCACCACAGGCATGGATTGGGCCAGCTGGGGAGGTCCTGGTCCCACCATTTCTGGTTCCTCACCTTGAGGGATGAGCTCCCATGGAGCCCACCAGCACAGACCCTCCCAGCCCTCGGTCACCTCCAGCTCCCACCACTTCAGGAATGGCTGGAACCCAAAACTTGTGTAAGGACAAGAGCCCCAACGGAGCTGGCGGTAGCAGCCGCAGGTGCTCGGCACGTTGTCTGAGGAGGATCAGAGAAGGGTTTGAAGTTGCTCCACCTGCTGCCATGTGACACCGTTCCTCTTAGCCACAGTGACCACAGCCTGGTCCGTGCTGCGAGTCCCCTGGGCCACCAGGAGCTCTGAACTCCTGCCACCCCTCCGACTGTAGGCACATGCAGTGCCCAGCTCCTATTTTGATTCTGCTGTTGTCATCGGGGCAGGGGAACTCAAAATAAATAAACACCAAACCATACCTGGGAGCTGGGTGAATTTTTTGAGGCGCCCCTGGAGAGCCCAATATAAGAAATAAGCTTTGTCAGAAAGATGGGATTCCTGAGGAGGGGAAGTAAAAGCGATGCAAGGAGGGTCCCCTGCACTGCTTTTCTCTTCTGCAGATATTTGCATACGTGGTGTTGGGTCTCACCAGGCTTCCCAGCCGCCCTCCTGCCTCCAGCTGATCCACACAGCCGGACCGAGCAGCTGCTGAAAAGGCCATAGGCCAGTGTTTGGAGCATCTCCTACCACTGCTGCGGTGGGGCTGGGCTTTCACCAGCTTGGACCGCACGTCCTTGCCCCTTACCCCGTCTGCCTCCCAGCAGGGCTGCAGTGGACAGCCAGAGAGTAAGAGGAAGAAGAAAGGCAGCTCCATGTCCTAAAATGGGGACCCTCTCCCCCATTTTCTGTTCCAGCTGGCACCGTCATGTCAAGAGCAGAAGGACCTGGTCAGCACTTCCAGGCGCAGGGAGGATGCAAAGGTCAGGCAGAGCCGGGCGCCTTTGGCAGAGGGCTCGGTGTGCCGGGCACGGCTCTTATTTCTGCACCGTCACCTCGGCTCCTGGCGCGGCAGTGCCAGCACGGGCGGCTCAGCAGGGCTCTGCCCAGCGACAGGCAGCGTGCCTGGACGCGTCCGAGGAGCTTTCTGCCCTCGCCGCTGCCCGGCCCGGCTCTGCACAACGCCACGGGGCAGATCTCGGCCATGCGCTCGCAGCAGCCCCCTCCCCAGGTTTAGTGCTTAAGGACCTCGGTCTTCCCGTGCCCCTGCCCCCCCAGGACAGCCGCCCCCCTCCAGGAGGTTCAGCCTCTCTCTCTGCTGCCAAAAGCTTCTGCCCTCCGGTTGCAGCATCACTTGCTGAGGATAATGCTGGGTCATGATCCCATGCTGCCGGCGAGCGGGGGAAGAAGCTCCGCATTGTTGTCGTCAGTGCTTTGCAGAGCCAGTCACTGCCTTGTTTTCTAAGGTTTTTCACCAGGGAGTGGAGCAGCGATTAGAACAAGGGACTGAGAAGCGGCGGTTGCCGGCTCGCCGCCGCCGCTGAATGGTGCTTTGACCTCCGGCAAGCGGCAGCACCGCTTCCCCCCGGCACCCGGGGACTCGCCACGTACCTGTCTCCAATTCCCTATTCTTTGTGGAGCAGCTTGAGGTCACGGAATGAAGGGCTCCCTAGAAGCATGTCAACGATAAATAAGTAGTTACCTACAAAGGAAGATGAAGCATTAGTCCCTGGATCTGTGTAGAAAAGGGCCCGCCCCACACGCCCTGGGGATTTATTCCGCTTACAGGAGGGTTTGGAGGGATCTCGGGGGGAGCGTGGGAACGCCCCAGTGCATTTGTTGAGCGCTGCACAACCGGAGCGCTGCCTCTTTCAATTACGTCTTGCCAGCAGATTATTAAATCCTTTAATCTCCGAGCAATGATGCTGATCTAGTTGCCTTACAGACATCGCTCACACCACATCTGTTGAAAACCCGGATCCACGATAAAAGCCTGGAGCTGCCCACGTGGTTGCCAGCCGTCCCTTTTCCCCCTCCCTCAGCTCACGCGGGGCGACAGCAGTGATGGGAAGAGCAATGGTGGGGCACAGCCTGGGGCTGCGGGACCTCGGCAAGCACTGTGGAGTTCCCCCAGGTGATGCAGGAGTTGGGGCAGAGCCAGGACGTGGCTCGGGGGCCACAGACATGGGGCATTGGGCATGTGTAGGCTGCCAGCCTGCAGCCCCCGAAGCCAGCCAGGGCTTCAGCTCCTTCCAGCCCCCATTAGCGTGGCCGGTGATCGGCAAAGTGGCACAAGATACCTCTAGGCCATCCAGCCCCACATCCCAACAGGATTCATCCTCTGGGGCCACGTCAGAGTGTCTTCTCCTGGAGGGCACCCCCAAGGAGAGGCAGCACTTCGCAGTAGCTTTTATTCCTCTGTCTCCCGTTCCTCAGGCGATGCAGCTCATCTTCCTCAGGCGATGCAGCTCATCACTCCTCCGGCTGTTTTAAGTGTCTGAGGGTGATTTGGAAAACGGGCCGTTTCCTTTAACGACACGCCTGTGGATGGGATGATGTTGGAGCTCTGTGCTCCGAGCTGGCTCCCGAACTGCCACTGCCATCTAATTATAGAGTCAGCTGCCAGCAAACTGATCCATCCGAAATCCAGGCTTAGTATGAGCTGCGCTTGCCCCTCCAGCTCCCCCCCACTTTCAATATGGGGCGAATCTTGCCCCGGAGCTATTCCCTTGCTGCCTTCCCGGGTGGCTGTGGGAGCTCCCCTTTCCCTGCCCAGGCAGTCTCTGCTGCTCTACCAACGCTCAGGTCGCAATCCCAAAAAAGCCAGAAAACCTCTGATCTCAGCCCCAGGGGTGGCTGGAGCCGGAGGCCGTGGCCGGTCGCCGCCAGGGATGCTTGTGGCAGCCACCTGCGGTCCCCATCACCAGCGCTTGCCTTGCTCCTGCCTCCCCCAGCCCATCCCACACTGGCGGTGCCGCTTGCGCTGCCTCTTTCCATCAGTGCCGTGGCCAGGAGGTGGTGGGAGCCTGGTCCAGGATCTGGGAGAGATGGCTCCTCAGGCACCCTCCGTGCTCCCCGGCAGTGCTGGGAAGAGGGGAGCAGCCAGAGAGACTGCGCTGCTTCACAAGCTCCCCCGACAGTGACACGGAGCATCGAGGTGGGGACAGCACGAGGGAAGCCGGGAGCGTGTGGCTGACGAGGAGCGCCACGAGCAGACGGGGATGCGGCTAAACTAAACTGCAAAACTGCCACGGAGGAGGGAAATGGGGAAATAAAGCTGGTGGATCTCTGGGAATGCTGATGAATTGGTTTTGGGGGAAAGGAGCCAAGTGCCTGCCAGCCCCCCAGGGTCCCTTTTCCCCCATAGACAACAAGAGAAGAAAACTGAGGGCGAGAAGGGTGATCACTGGGGGCAGGCGAGTGGATCCAGTCTCAGCTGCTGCCTGAGCCGGGGACAGCATCACGCCGGGACATATCCTTTCCCCATCAGGGAGGATGGGTTTTTCTCCAGGGCTGCTCCGGCCAACGCCAATACCAGTTAGTCAAACCTCGAGAAAAAGCCTAAGGAATGTCAGCCCAATGCTGCCAGCATGGAGAGCGTTGTCCCTGCTCCCGTCCCGTCTTCCCTGCTCCTAACCCACATCCCTGCTCCCAGCCCATGTCCCTGCTTCCAACCCGTGCCCTCCTATGTGTCCCTGCAGCAGCACCTGCCGAGGGCTGAGGGCCCCCCGGGGACCTCCTGGCTGTGGCAGGACCCTGCCCAGAGGATGCCCATTGAGCCCCAGCACCACTTTTGGGGCGGCAGCCGGGGTAGGAGGGGTTTGGCAGCCTGGGAGCGCTCCCGCTGCAACCTTGGCTTAAGCAAAGGGAAGGCGCGACAGGGCTGGCAGTGGCAGCGAGCCGCGCTGAATGGCACCGGGACCTGGGAATGAGGGACCGTGAGGACGATGAGGAGCCGAGCGGGAGGAGGTGGAGGCCAAGTGCCATGTTCTGTGTCCCGGCCCTGAGTTGAGGCCGTGATCGGAGCAGCTTTGAGCCAACCTCGGACAAGGGTTTTGGGAGGAGGGAGCTGGCGGCACTGCCCAGCCCTGCGCCGGGGGCAGCCGGGGCTGAGCCCACGGGGGATAGGGTTTTCGGTGGCTTGGGGGAGCTGCCACACCAGGGCACGTGGGGTATGTCCCAGCGCATCCCTGGCACCATTTCCCCTTGTGCACATCCCTGGCAGAGAGTCCGGGATGGCCCAACAGCCCCAGGGACCGCGGTGCTGGAGGAGATGGGATGGGGACCGCAGGATCCCATGGGTGACAGCATCACCGCCAGCGCCGGCACTGGGCGTCCCTTCCCTCCCACGTCTGCCCGGCTCTGGCTGACGCTGCTGCCCGGGCCAGGCAGCCTGGGAAACCCGAGAGGCTGGGGCAGACATGGAAAGGGCATCGCAAGGTCTCCTGTCACCCCGCTGCCAGCACCCGGCGCAGGCAGGGCCCTGCTGCCCCTCCATCCTTGCTGTCCCGCTGTCACCGTGCCACGGATGTCGAGCCGGAGGGCTCTCCATCACAGCCACCCCCATCGGCACAGCCTCCGGCCTCACTGCGAGTGACGCTGGCGTGATTTGGCCAGAGCCACTGCCGGAAACCTGCCCGGCTTGGCAGGGCTTCCCTCCCGCTCCCCATTAATTCCTTAACGACTCTGGCCCACGGCTTTGCCAAGTCTGGGCAGCCCCAGATCCCCCCGGCCCCAGGGGATGCTTCACCCTGGGGGACTGCCCTAGGACGGAAGGTGCTGGGTGTCCCAATGGCTGGGGGGAATATGGCGTCACAGCCCCCCCTGCTCCTCCCGGCCACCCACGAGAGCTGGGAATTGGCTCGTTAGGCGTTTTCTAGCATTTTTTTCCAGTGCAGAGCATCTCCCTGGAGCGGAGCTTGGCTGTGTTTCTATGGGAGCACGGGGGGCTCGGGGGGCTGTAGCCCCATCCCATGCCCACACGGGCCTCCGGCACAGCCAGGGTGAGGGCAAGAGCCACCCGTGCCAGCGTCACTGCTGCCGGCCGCATGGCAGCCCCCATCTCACCCCACAGTGGCACCGGGGACCTGGGCAGGGCTGGGGGGTCCTGGGAAGCAGCGGGGTGGGAGGAAGGGGAAACTGCCCCCAGCGCCCCTCCGCTCAGCACCCTGAGGGCCGGGGACCACCGGTGGCCAGGACGGGGCAGAGCAAGGGATGACCGGGGTGGCACGGTGTCCCAGAGACGGCTGCAGTGTCCCAGAGATAGCCATGGTGTCCCGGTGGTGCCAAGGTGTCCCAGAGACGGCTGCAGTGTCCCAGAGATAGCCATGGTGTCCCGGTGGTGCCAAGGTGTCCCAGAGATGGCTGCAGTGTCCCAGAGATAGCCATGGTGTCCCGGTGGTGCCAAGGTGTCCCAGAGATGGCTGCAGTGTCCCGGAGATAGCCATGGTGTCCCGGTGGTGCCAAGGTGTCCCAGAGACGGCTGCAGTGTCCCGGAGATAGCCATGGTGTCCCGGTGGTGCCAAGGTGTCCCAGAGACGGCTGCAGTGTCCCGGAGATAGCCACGGTGTCCCGGTGGTGCCAAGGTGTCCCAGAGACGGCTGCAGTGTCCCGGAGATAGCCATGGTGTCCCGGTGGTGCCAAGGTGTCCCAGAGATGGCCGCAGTGTCCCGGAGATAGCCACGGTGTCCCGGTGGTGCCGAGGTGTCCCAGAGACGGCTGCAGTGTCCCGGAGATAGCCACGGTGTCCCGGTGGTGCCGAGGTGTCCCAGAGACGGCTGCAGTGTCCCGGAGATAGCCACGGTGTCCCGGTGGTGCCGAGGTGTCCCAGAGACGGCTGCAGTGTCCCGGAGATAGCCACGGTGTCCCGGTGGTGCCGAGGTGTCCCAGAGATGGCCGCAGTGTCCCGGAGATAGCCACGGTGTCCCGGTGGTGCCGAGGTGTCCCAGAGATGGCCGCAGTGTCCCGGAGATAGCCACGGTGTCCCGGTGGTGCCGAGGTGTCCCAGAGATGGCCGCAGTGTCCCGGAGATAGCCACGGTGTCCCGGTGGTGCCGAGGTGTCCCAGAGATGGCCGCAGTGTCCCGGAGATAGCCACGGTGTCCCGGTGGTGCCGAGGTGTCCCAGAGACGGCTGCAGTGTCCCGGAGATAGCCATGGTGTCCCGGTGGTGCCGAGGTGTCCCAGAGACGGCTGCAGTGTCCCGGAGATAGCCATGGTGTCCCGGTGGTGCCGAGGTGTCCCAGAGACGGCTGCAGTGTCCCGGAGATAGCCATGGTGTCCCGGTGGTGCCGAGGTGTCCCAGAGACGGCTGCAGTGTCCCGGAGATAGCCATGGTGTCCCGGTGGTGCCGAGGTGTCCCAGAGACGGCTGCAGTGTCCCGGAGATAGCCATGGTGTCCCGGTGGTGCTGAGGTGTCCCAGAGACGGCTGCAGTGTCCCGGAGATAGCCATGGTGTCCCGGTGGTGCCGAGGTGTCCCAGAGATGGCCGCAGTGTCCCGGAGATAGCCATGGTGTCCCGGTGGTGCCGAGGTGTCCCAGAGATGGCTGCAGTGTCCCGGAGATAGCCATGGTGTCCCGGTGGTGCCGAGGTGTCCCAGAGACCGCTGCAGTGTCCCGGAGATAGCCATGGTGTCCCGGTGGTGCCAAGGTGTCCCAGAGACAGCTGCAGTGTCCCGGAGATAGCCACGGTGTCCCGGTGGTGCCAAGGTGTCCCAGAGATGGCCGCAGTGTCCCAGAGATAGCCATGGTGTCCCGGTGGTGCCGAGGTGTCCCAGAGACGGCTGCAGTGTCCCAGAGATAGCCATGGTGTCCCGGTGGTGCCAAGGTGTCCCAGAGACGGCCGCAGTGTCCCAGAGATAGCCATGGTGTCCCGGTGGTGCCGAGGTGTCCCAGAGACGGCTGCAGTGTCCCGGAGATAGCCATGGTGTCCCGGTGGTGCCAAGGTGTCCCAGAGATGGCCGCAGTGTCCCAGAGATAGCCATGGTGTCCCGGTGGTGCCGAGGTGTCCCAGAGACGGCTGCAGTGTCCCAGAGATAGCCATGGTGTCCTGGTGGTGCCAAGGTGTCCCAGAGACGGCTGCAGTGTCCCAGAGATAGCCATGGTGTCCCGGTGGTGCCAAGGTGTCCCAGAGATGGCCGCAGTGTCCCAGAGATAGCCATGGTGTCCCGGTGGTGCCAAGGTGTCCCAGAGACAGCTGCAGTGTCCCAGAGATAGCCATGGTGTCCCGGTGGTGCCAAGGTGTCCCAGAGATGGCCGCAGTGTCCCGGAGATAGCCATGGTGTCCCGGTGGTGCCAAGGTGTCCCAGAGACGGCTGCAGTGTCCCGGAGATAGCCATGGTGTCCCGGTGGTGCCGAGGTGTCCCAGAGATGGCTGCAGTGTCCCAGAGATAGCCATGGTGTCCCGGTGGTGCCGAGGTGTCCCAGAGACAGCTGCAGTGTCCCGGAGATAGCCATGGTGTCCCGGTGGTGCCAAGGTGTCCCAGAGACGGCTGCAGTGTCCCGGAGATAGCCATGGTGTCCCGGTGGTGCCAAGGTGTCCCAGAGACGGCTGCAGTGTCCCAGAGATAGCCATGGTGTCCCGGTGGTGCCAAGGTGTCCCAGAGACGGCCGCAGTGTCCCAGAGATAGCCATGGTGTCCCGGTGGTGCCGAGGTGTCCCAGAGACGGCTGCAGTGTCCCAGAGATAGCCATGGTGTCCCGGTGGTGCCAAGGTGTCCCAGAGATGGCTGCAGTGTCCCAGAGATAGCCATGGTGTCCCGGTGGTGCCAAGGTGTCCCAGAGACGGCTGCAGTGTCCCGGAGATAGCCATGGTGTCCCGGTGGTGCCGAGGTGTCCCAGAGATAGCTGCGGTGTCCCAGAGGTGACTGTGCTGTCTCAGGGATGGCCTTCGTAGCCCAGGGGTGACTATGGTGCTGGCGGGGGTATTGCAGGGGTGGCCGTGGTGTCCCAGGGATGGCTGTGGTATCCCAGGGATGGCTGCAGTGTCCTGGGGGTGACTGTGGTGTCCCAGGGATGGCTGTGGTGTCCCAGGGATGGCTGCAGTGTCCTGGGGGTGACCATGGTGTGCCAGGGATGACTGTGGTATCCCAGGGATGGCTGCAGTGTCCTGGGGGTGACCATGGTGTCCCAGGGATGGCTGTGGTGTCCCAGGGATGGCTGCAGTGTCCTGGGGGTGACCATGGTGTCCCAGGGATGGCTGTGGTGTCCCAGGTGTGGCATGATACCCAAAACCAGGCAGATCTCCAAGGGCTGGGTACGGCCTCTCAGGAGCGTCTGCATTGTCCCAACAGCAGCCACGATGCCCGAGGGATGGCTGCGATGTCCTGGGGTGGCCGTGGGACATGGGGACAGGACGGGAGGAACGGGAAAGCTGAGGCTGTGCGAGGAACGGCTGTGGGAACCAGGACCCCTCGGCCCCCCAGCATTTTGGGGCTGATCCAGGCCCACGGTCAGGCCTCGAATGGCATCCCACCCTGTGTGACACCCAGACCGTGTCCCCTGTCCCGGCCAGCCCAGTGTCACCCCTGGGCTCGCCCCACCATGGCACTGACGCCGGTGCAGTACCTGCAACGAATGGGGGAGGGGGCAGCACCGCTGTGGGGCCATAGAGACCCTCAGACCCTGGGGTGTGGGTGGGAGCGGGTGGGTGGCCCCCTCACCCCGCACGGCGACCCGCCGGGGGGCCAGTGGGCCCGTGAGTCACGGCACGGCCCCCCCACCCCGACTCACCCTGCTCCCCACCCCGTGACTCGGGGCCCGGCCATCCCCCCCTGGGGCGCTCTGCCGCCCCCCGCTCCGCCACCCGCACCGGCACATCACCGGGCACGCCACCGGGACCCCCCCCCGGGCATGCCACTGGGACCCCCCCCGGGCACGCCACCGGGACCCCCCAGCCAGGGCTGCCCCGGGGTCCCGCAGCCCACACCCCCTCCTCGCACATGGATGGGATGAAGCCGGTGGTGGGGGTCCCCTGGGGCCCACGGTGGGACCCCCACATGCACCGAATCCCCCTGTGGAGCAAAGGGTG
This sequence comes from Alca torda, assembly GCA_008658365.1. NCBI lineage: Eukaryota > Metazoa > Chordata > Aves > Charadriiformes > Alcidae > Alca > Alca torda. The sequence continues at coordinate 124,981,758 of CM018078.1, forward strand.
GGGGGCAGCGGGGGGCTCAGGGCTCTGCCCCAGTGGCTTTGGGGGCTGCTGTGGGGCAGGTGCCCCATCGTGCCCCTGCCCACATACCCCAGGAGGGGCACAATGAGGGTCCGCTGTCCCCCCACCCGGGGACATCGCTGAGCTGCCATAAAGGTTGTCCCCGAGGCCAGGCCAGAAGCCACCGGCCACCGGCCACCAGCAGCACGATCCAGTCTGGTGCTGACACCTGCGGGCAAGGGACTGTCCCTGCATGGCACCCTGCCCTGCGTGGCACCCTGCCCTGCGTGGCACTGTGTCCCTCTGTGTCGTTCTGCCCCTACCTGTCACCCCATCCCTATGTCACCGCGTCCCTTACAGGTCACCCCATCCTGACACGTCACCCTGTCCCTACCCATCACCCCCTCCCTACATGTCACGTGTCACCCTCTCCTGACGTGTCACCCTGTCCCTCCATGTCACTTTGCCTTTATGACATGCCCTGCCTAAATATCACCGCCTTCCTACGTGTCACCCCTGCCTGTCACCGCAGCCCGGTCCTGGGGGAGATTTGGGGCTGGGGCACCGTGGCCGGGGGCTGCCAGGGGAGCAGGGCCAGGGTGCCCTTGAACCCATCCGCCTTGGGGACACGGGGCCAGGGCCACAGGCAGAACCAGGGTCCCTGCCCCCTGGCACAGGGATTTGGGAGGGACGGGACGGTCAGGCCTGTGCTGGCCCCATGGAGAGGCTGACCCCCGCCCCACGGCCGTGCCCACGGGACAGACCCTTCCCCGGGACGGGGCAGGAGAGGGGAGGTGGCCCTGGTGCGGACCCCTGTCCTGCCCTGCATCGTCCCCGGGAGAAGCGTCACCCCAGCCCCATGGGACCCCCCGGACACAGACGTGGGGTGCGGTGCTGCCCGGCCCCGCGCTGCAGCCTGGCGCGGGGTAAACCCCCGTCCTGCGGTGCCCCCTCCGACTCCTCAGCACTGGGATGGGGCAGCCCAGGCCCCAGCAGTCACCCCCCCATGGCCCTCACCACCTCCTCCTTCCACCCGCTACCCCCTTCCATCCCCGCTCCGCAGCCCCCCGCCCCCATTTCCCCCCCATCCCTCCTCCACCCCCTCCATCCCCCGTCCGCCACCCCTCCATGCCCTCATTGCCCCTCCATCCCTCCTCCATCCCCACCCACAGCTCCCTCCGTCCCCTCTCCATTCCCCTCCACCCTCCCCATCATCTTCTCCATCCCCCTCCACGCCCCGATCATCCCTCCCATCCCCCTTCCATCCCTCCCTCCCTCGAAGCTGCATCCCCCCTTCCACCCCCCCTCCGTCATGCCCTCCATTGAAGCTTCCATCCCCCTCCATCCTCTCTCCATCTCTCCTCCATCCCCCTCCACCCTCCCCATCATCTTCTCCACCCCCCCTGCATCCCCCCTCCATTGTCCCCCCCATGCCACTTCCATCCACTTCCCTCCCCTCCATCCCTGCTGCATCCCTCTTCCAGCCCCCCTCCGTCATGCCCTCCATTGTCACCTCCATCCCCCTCCATCACTGGGGCTGTGCCTTCAGGGAGGGGGACTGTCCCCCCCCCGAAAGCTCCTGTTGGAGACAGAGGCCTTGGATTGCAGCAGGCACTCCTGCGTATGGCAGCAAATACCCTAATTAATTAATTATAGGATAATCTCTGGTTCCGGGGAATGGGCAGCTGCTGAGACTTGATTAACCACGAGAATGTTTAATCTCCCACCGCAGCCCGGGGCTGCCTCTCCCGTAAGGCGCCGGGGATTATTCCCGCTGGGCCGCAAGCGAGCCCATGCAGGGACACGCCAGCCACGCCGGGGCTGGCAGAGGGACAGGGCTGGGGACCGGCACCGGCGGCCGGGGCTCGCTGCAGTGAGGGGCAGGCACAGCCCGGAGCAGCCCAGTGACCCCAAAACACCGCAGGGGCGGCTGGCGATGGTCATGAGGGTGACGAGGGTGACGAGGGTGATGAGGGTGACGAGGGTGACGAGGGTGACACTGGCCTGGCGCCGCAGGAGATGGGGTGGGGGGAGATGTCCTTGTCCTGACTGCCAGGCCCGAGGAAAGAGCTTTGTCCCTGCCAGGCTGCTGGGGCTGGGCATCTCCCCCTGCCCTCTCCTGCCTCTCCTGCCCTCCATCCTGTGTCCCAGCCCTGTGTCCCAGCCCTCCATCCTGCATCCCACACCATGTACCCTGCACCCTGCATCCCAGCCCTCCATCCTGCATCCCACACCATGTATCCTGCACCCTGCACCCCAACCTTGCGTCCTGCATCCCACAAAACTACTCTGTATCCTGCATATAAATCCTGCATCCTGCATCCCACATCTTGCATCCCGCATCCCAGTTCTCTGTTCTGTATCCTGCATCCTAGTCCTGCATCCCATATCCTGCTTTCTTTATCCCACATCCTACACTCTGCATTCTGCATCCTGCATCCCAATCCTTCATCCTCCATTACAGTCCTGCGTTCTGCATCCCGTATCCTGCATCCCAGCCCTGCATCCTTCATCTCGCATCTCAGCCCTGCATCCCAGTCCTGCATCTTGCAACCTGCATCCCAATCCTGCATCTCAGTCCTGCATCCTGCAACCTGCATCCCAGTCCTGCATCCTTTATCCCACACCCCACACCCTGCATCCCACATCCCAATCCTGCATTCTGTCTCCTTCATCCTGCATCCCAGTCCTGCATTCCAATCCTGCATCCCAGTCCGGCACCCCAATCCTGCATCCCACTCCTGCATCCTGCATCCCAGCCCTGCCTCCCAGTCCTGCATCCCGGTTCTGCATCCTGCATCTCAATCCCTCATCCCAATACTACATCCCAATCCTGCATCCTGCATCCCAGCCCTGCCTCCCAGTCCTGCATCCCGGTTCTGCATCCTGCATCTCAATCCCTCATCCCAATCCTGCATCCCACATCCCAACCCTGCATCCCAACCCTGCATCCCAGTTCTGCATCCTGCATCCCAATCCCTCATCCCAATACTACATCCCACTCCTGCATCCCACATCCCAGCCCTGCATCCAAATCCTGCATCTTGGTTCTGCATCCCACATCCCAATCTTGCATCCTGTATCCTTCATCCTGCATCCCAGCCCTGCTCCCCAATCCTGCATCCCAGTCCTGCACCCCGCATCCCACTGCTGCATCCCCATCCTGCATCCTGGTTCTGCATCCCACATCCCAGCTCTGCATCCCAATCCTGCATTCTGCATCCTTCATCCCTCATCCCAGCTCTGCATCCCAGCCCTGCATCCCACATCCCGGTCCTGCATCCCAATCCTGCATCCTGGTTCTGCATCCTGCATCCCAGTCCCGCATCCCAGCTCTGCATCCCAGTCCTGCATCCCGATCCTGCCTTCTGCATCCTTCATCCCACATCCCGGCCCTGCATCTCAGCCCTGTATCCTTCATCCCGCATCCCAGCCCTGCCTCCCAGCCCTGCATCCCACATCCCAGCCCTGCATCCCAAACCTGCATCCTGGTTCTGCATACCGCATCCCAGTCCCGCATCCCAGCTCTGCATCCCAGTCCTGCATCCCGATCCTGCCTTCTGCATCCTTCATCCCACATCCCAGCTCTGCATCCCAGTCCTGCATCCTTCATCCCGCATCCCAGCCCTGCATCCCAGCCCTGCATCCCAGCTCTGCATCCCAGCCCTGCATCCCACATCCCGGCCCTGCATCCCAATCCTGCATCCTTCATCCCACATCCCAGCCCTGCATCCCAGCTCTGCATCCCAGCCCTGCATCCCACATCCCAGCCCTGCATCCCAATCCTGCATCCTTCATCCCGCATCCCAGCCCTGCCTCCCGATCCCGCATCCTCGGCCCCGCCGCCCGCCCCTCGGCAGCACAAAGGCCGGACTACAGCTCCCGGCGTGCCGGGCGGGGGGCGGGGGGGGCCGGGCCGGGCCGCCGCTCCCGCCCGTCCCCGGGCCCGCTCCCTGCCCTTCTGCGGGGCGGCAGCGAATCAGCCGCGCCGCCGCCCGCGCCCCGCCCGGCCCCGCACGCCGCCTGCCATGAGCGAGCGCCCGGCGGGGCCGCCCCGCCGCCCCCCGGCACCGCGCACCCCGCGCCCGGCCCCGGCCCCGGCCCCGGCCCGGGGGATGCTGCGGGGGCGGCGCGGCTGAAACCCGCCCCCGCCCGCTCCGCCCCGGCCCCGGCCCCGGCCCCCGCTCCCGCCGCCGCCGCCGCCGCCGCCGCCGCCGCCGGCCCCGCCCGCCGCCGCCATGGCCGGTAAGTCCCGCAGCGGCTGCGAGGCGCTGAAGGTGGTGGCCCGGTGCCGGCCCATGAGCAGGAAGGAGGAGGCGGCGGGCTACGAGCGCGTCCTGGAGCTGGACGTGAAGCTGGGGCAGGTGAGCATCCGCAACCCCCGCGCCGCCCCCGGCGAGCTGCCCAAGACCTTCACCTTCGACGCCGTCTACGACGCCAGCTCCAAGCAGGCGGACCTCTACGACGAGACGGTCCGGCCGCTGATCGACTCCGTGCTGCAGGGCTTCAACGGCACCATCTTCGCCTACGGCCAGACCGGCACCGGCAAGACCTACACCATGCAGGGGGCCTGGGCGGAGCCGGAGAAGCGGGGCATCATCCCCATCTCCTTCGAGCACATCTTCACCCACATCTCCCGCTCGCAGAACCAGCAGTACCTGGTGAGGGCCTCCTACCTGGAGATCTACCAGGAGGAGATCAGGGACCTCCTCGCCAAGGACCAGAGCAAGAAGCTGGAGCTGAAGGAGAACCCCGAGACGGGGGTGTACATCAAGGACCTCTCCTCCTTCGTGACCAAGAACGTCAAGGAGATCGAGCACGTGATGAACCTGGGGAGCCAGACGCGGTCCGTGGGCAGCACCAACATGAACGAGCACAGCTCGCGCTCCCACGCCATCTTCCTCATCACCATCGAGTGCAGCGAGACGGGGCCGGACGGCGAGGAGCACATCCGCGTGGGCAAGCTCAACCTGGTGGACCTGGCCGGCAGCGAGCGCCAGAGCAAAATGGGGGCCCACGGAGAGCGCCCCAAGGAAGCGTCCAAGATCAACCTCTCCCTCTCCGCCCTGGGCAACGTCATCTCCGCCCTCGTGGACGGCAAGAGCACGCACATCCCCTACCGGGACTCCAAGCTGACCCGCCTGCTGCAGGACTCCCTCGGGGGCAACGCCAAGACAATCATGGTGGCCACCTTGGGCCCGGCCTCTCACAGCTACGACGAGAGCCTCTCCACCCTCAGGTTCGCCAACAGGGCCAAGAACATCAAGAACAAGCCCCGGGTGAACGAAGACCCCAAGGACACCTTGCTGCGGGAGTTTCAGGAGGAGATCGTCCGGCTGAAAGCCCAGCTGGAGAAACGCGGCATGCTGGGGAAGAAGAGGAGAAGGAGCAGCCGGAGGAAGAAAGCGGTGGATGGAGAAAGCGCCACGGAGAACGAAGGGGAGGACGACAATGAGGACGGCCTGGAGAAGAACATGGAGAATTACTTGAAGGAGCAGAAGGAGAGGCTGGAAGAGGAGAAAGCCGCTATCCAGGATGACCACAGCCTGGTGAGCGAGGAGAAGCAGAAGCTGCTGCAGGAGAAGGAGAAGATGATAGAGGATCTGCGGAAGGAGCAGGAGGCCACCGAGCTGCTGGCCACCAAGTACAAGGTACGTGTCGCCACGCGCCGTTGTGAGTGACGCTGGGGGAAGAACCTGCTTTGCCTCCAGCGCCTTGTGGGGTGCTTGAATGGGTCCCAGGTGGGTGTCCATGCAAGGTGGACTCCCCAACAGGGTGTCCATGCAAGGTGGGCCCCCAAACAGGGTGTCCATGCAAGGTGGGCTCCTAAGCAGGGTGTCCACACAGGGTGTCCATGCAAGGTGGGCTCCCAAACAGGGTGTCCAAGCAGGGTGTCCATGCAAGGTGGGCTCCCAAGCAGGGTGTCCACGCAAGGTGGGCTCCCAAACAGGGTATCCGTGCTGGATGCCCAAGCAGGGTGCCCAAGGGCAGCCCCATGCTCCTGTGTAGGGGTGTCCTGGGGTTGCCCTCAGACATGGACCTGCGTGGGGACCTCGTGTGGGAGCTCCTGGGGGCCCGGGGTGGATAGTGCCGTGGGGGAGTGGATCACTGGTGGCACGAGTTTGCTGTGCTCAGCTCTTGTCCTCCTCAGTACAACAAAGCAGCCTGCGCCGGGGTGGGGAGTGATGCTGCAGATTCATCCCCGGTGGCCCTGGGAACACGCCCAGGGCTGGGGACACGGCACCGCCTGCCCCCCGCGTCCTGCCCAGCCCCACGGCTCCCGCCCAGCCCGCGGGGATACCCGGGCTGTGAGCCCGTGGGCAGGGCCTGCCAGCTCTGTGGGCACCCCTCAAATCCTTCCTGGCCCCCCGCAGCCAGAGCGGGGCAGGTGGGGGCATGTTACTGTCACCCTCCAAGCCATCAGCTCGGGGACGCTCAGGGACACTGAGTGCCAGAGGGGCCACGGCAGCCCCAGCCCAGCCCCAGGTGGCCATGCCGGGGGTCCGGGGCTGCACCACTGCCCCCCGCCAGCCCTGCTTCCCTCCCCAGTGAGGCTGGGGGGTCCGGACCCCTCCTGCCTGCCCATGGCTGCTGCGGGGCCGGCGCCAGCACTGGGCTGGGACAACGGTCACGGCGGCGGGGAAGGAGCCCTGGCGTCCTGACCCACCACATCACGCCCTGGCACAGCCCCTCTGTCACCGCGGTGGCCCGGATGCGGTGGCCAGGCTGGAGACCTGGCACGGAGCCCTCCAGGCGGGGACACGGCTGGGATTTCGGGGGCTGAGCAGGGGGATGCTCTCATACCCTCCTCCGTGGCCAGAGCGGTGTTTGTTGTAGCTCCAGGGACGTGTGGCCGTGCCCGGGGACACATGGCCGTGCCCAGGACACATGGCCGTGCCCAAGGATGTGTGATCGTGCCCAGGGATGCGTGGCCATGCCTGGATGCCTGCACAAAGACCCGCGGGCTCACACTGGGACATGCCACCAGGGCAGAGCCGTGGGGGTGACACCGGTCACCAGCTGGCATGACAGATGTCCCGTGACGGATGTGCCATGGCGGGTGTCCCGGCAGCGCAGGATGCTCGGCGTGGCGGTGGGCTCCCTGCAGCCGGTGGAGCGCAGGTTGCCGCTGGCAGCCGTCCCGCGCGGTTCCTGGTCCGGCACGGCGCAGCGGGGCTGGCTCGGGGCCACGGCGTGTCCTGGAACTGCTGAGTAACGAGGCAGGGCCGGAGGCGAGGTGATGCCGCATCCCCTTTGGTGGCCTTCGCAGCCGCCCCGCGCGCCGGGACCCTCCGGCCGTGGGGGTGCAGGACTGTCGCACCGGTGAGGTATCGCCCCAGTGGGCAAAATCCCCCCTGTGCCAGCAACGGAGGGGCAGGGCCAGCAGCGACGCTCACCCTGCCTGGGGGGACAGCGCGGGGGACACCGGGTGGCTTCCCCGTCCCCTGGGCAGCTGTGCCACGCAGCGGGGCCGGGCAAGGAGGCACCGGCCCGAAAAGAGCCCTGTGTCCCGCTCACGCGTTCAATGGCTCCGTAGTGACCACGGAAAACGCGGCTGTAGTGACAGGGGGGACACGGGGTGCCCCACACACGCGCGGGTGACGCAGGCTGGTCCCCGTCTCGCCGTCACACTCGTGGACGTGGGCTCTGCCTCTGCCCTGCCAGGGCTGGGAGAGGCTGGGGCCAGCCCCCCCCTCCCCCCGGCAGATGTGCGCCCTGGTGCCCAGATGTGCAACCTGGCGCCCAGATGTGCGCCCTGGCACCCAGGCCGGGGTCAGTGGGCGGGAGAGCGCCGGAGAAGTTATTTGGGTGCCGGAAATGAGCTCCCGTGAGCGGCTTAGTGTTCAATCTGCCCCACGCGCTAAAGAAGATTGGGAGTCGTCTTCGTTAGGGGGAGTAAATAAATGCTTTTGCCAGGGAGAAAACGGCAGCGCTAAAAACCCCGTAATCCGGCGGCGAGGGGGTCGCCGGCGGGGAGCCCCGCAGGGAGGGGTGGCAGCACCCTGCCCTGGCCCAGCATCGTCCCAGGTCCCCCTGGGTCCCCCCCGGTCCCCTCCCTGCACCCCAGCGCGGTGCTGGGGACACTCACCATCACGGGGTGCAAGACCCGGGTCTGGAGGAGGAGGTGTGAGGGGTCCGTAGCACCCCAGTGCCCCCGGGAGCCCTGGCAGGGGGAGGCATGGGGGCTGCCCTCGGGGGTCTCAGCCCCCCACGGTCACCCGGTGGCTTCCAGGCAAAACGCCCGGCCAGCGGCACCCAGCGGAAGGCGATGGGCCCGCGAGGAAAGAGGAACCCGCAGTGCTGGGGTCTGGGGGGTGCAGCGTGGTCGGGGGGGCTGGATGGGGCACCCATGGGGGGGCCCGTAGCGCTGAACGGCTGCAACGGTTTCGGGGGGGGGGGGGGAGGGAAGGTGGGAGCTGGTGGTGCGACACAGGGGTTGTCCCATGGGTGCTGGGGGGGCCAATCGCATGCCCCTAAAACCACACGCTGCGCACCCCCACAGCCGTCCTGCGTGGGGCTGGGAAGGGGGAAAAAGAGGGGAATAAGTGGGGCAATAGAATATTGCCCCAGGGCTGTCGGTGTGACCGGGGGCCACTGGGTTGCCCGAGCCCTGGCCTCCGTGCCCGGGGTGGTGCTGGAGTACAGCCCTGGGGGGCACGGCACCCCCGGGGACAGGGTGGCACCAATGAATGGCACGTGTGCCCCCCAGTGCCATCATGGCCCTCCTGCTGGCAGGGCCTTGGCTATGGCCGGGGGGGTCCGGGGGTCCGGGCATGGCGAGGAGCAGGGAGGGAGCTTTGCCTTCGGGGCCCTTGCTCTGGGGGTGCAGAGGGACCCTAAGAACGTGGGGGGGGGGCAGCCGTGTGCTGGTGCAGTGACGGTTGGCGGCTGGCGGGGACACCCCGGGGACGGCGGCGAGCGCTGCTGCCACTGGCGCTGTGTCTGGGACATGAATTTTTAAAGCCGCGTGCGGTGGCGTGGGGACGTCTGGATCTGTCCCTGCCCGCGCCCCTGAGCTGCAGCGGTGGGGGGCACAGGGCGCCCACCCCCCCCCCCCCTCCTGCCCGCTGGTGCCAGCCACGCTGTCCCACTGGCACGGGAACGCGGCTGCAGGCGCACACACGCGTCTCGGACGGGTGTGCATGCACGTGGTGCACTGAGTGACCACCTCCCGCACCGGCGTGCACAGACACAGCCGGCTTGTACACACGCTGGCACGTGTGTGCACGTGTGTGCGCGTCTTCAACACGTGGGCACGCCTGGCAGGTGTACACACACGGGCGCGCACGGCATCATGGAATCACGGAATGGTTTGGGTGGGAAGGGACCTCAAAGCCCCCCCAGTGCCACCCCCTGCCCTGGGCAGGGACACCTCCCACCAGCCCAGGTTGCTCCAAGCCCCGGCCAACCTGGCCTTGAACCCCTCCAGGGATGGGGCAGCCACAGCTTCTCTGGGCAACCTGGGCCAGGGGCTCACCCCCCTCACACCAAAGAATTTCTTCACAATCTCTCACCTCAGTCTCCCCTCTGTCAGTGTAAAACCCTTCCCCCTCTTCCCACGGCTCCCCTCCCTGATCCAGAGTCCCTCCCCAGCTTTCCTGGAGCCCCTTGAGGGACGGGCAGGGGCTGGAAGGTCTCCCCGGAGCCTTCTCTTCTCTAGGTTGACCCTCACAGCAAAGAATCTCTCACTAATATCTCATCCACATCTCCCCTCTTCCAGTTTAAAACCGTTCCCCCTCGTCCTATCGCTCCACTCCCCATGGGCCCAGCTCTGGCCAAAAACAACTCATGGCTTTTTTAAAGCCAGAAGCTCTTTATGGGTTCGGCAGGTTACTGGTCTTCCAGTACAAAGGCTTAATAAGCAGCACTGGTTGATCTCACGGTATGTGCAAACAGGATCTGCCCTTACACAAATACTGGAAGTCACTTCTGCCTGGTGACTGCTCACACGCAGAGCCAGAGGAGCTGTAGAAGCAGGAAGGTCAGACTTGGGCATCGTAGAATCATGGAATGGTTTAGGTTGGAAGGGACCTCCTCAAAGCGCCCCCAGTGCCACCCCCTGCCCTGGGCAGGGACACCTCCCACCAGCCCAGGTTGCTCCAAGCCCCGTCCAACCTGGCCTTGAACCCCTCCAGGGATGGGGCAGCCACAGCTTCTCCTGGTGACCCGGGACACGCAGGAGCGTGCACGCGCGAGTGCGCTCACGTGTGGGTGCGGGGGGGCTGTACGCGAGTGTGTGCGTGCGGGGGGTCAAGGAGAGTGTGCCTGTGTGTGAGCACAGACATCTGCATGCGGGGGGGGTGGGGATGTGTGGGATGTGTGTGTGCACATGGGTGTGCACGTGTGTGTGGGCGGGGGGTGTGACTGTGCACAGGTGTGTGCATACGTGTGTGTGCACCTACACCCCTATGGGACACAGCTGGGGTGGGGTGGGGTGGGATGGGGGTCGTGGGTGTGGGTGGGATGGGACAGGGGCACGTGCAGTGGGGTGTGGGTGAGGGTGACGGGGGGGGGTGGGATAGGACAGGGTGGGATGGAGGGGGGTGGGTGACAGGGTGGGGTGGGACAGGGTGGGATGGGATGGGATGGGATGGGGTGGGATGGAGGGGGGTGGGTGACGGGGGGGGTGGGACGGGGTGGGATGGGGGGGTGCAGGTGAGGTGACAGGGTGGGGTGGGATGGGACGGGGTGGGATGGGGGGGTGCAGGTGAGGTGACAGGGTGGGGTGGGATGGGATGGGGTGGGATGGGACGGGGTGGGATGGGGGTCGTGGGTGTGGGTGACAGGGTGGGATGGGACAGGGTGGGATGGGGGGGTGTGGGTGACAGGGTGGGATGGGACAGGGTGGGATGGGGGGCGTGTGGGTGAGGGTGGCAGGGTGGGGTGGGATGGGACGGAGTGGGTGACAGGGTGGGATGGGACAGGGTGGGGTGGGATGGGACGAAGTGGGTGACAGGGTGGGATGGGACAGGGTGGGGTGGGATGGGACGGAGTGGGTGACAGGGTGGGATGGGGGGATGCTGAACCAGCCCCAGGCTGCTCGGCGTCCATGCGCAGCCCCCTCCCCAGCAGCTGGGGGCCGCAGCCTGTGCCGCTCCGAAAGCTCCCACCTCCCCGAAGCCAGGGGTGAGGACAAGGAGCCCAGGATGGGGACCAGGGATGGGGGTGGCCACCCGGTGAGGATGGCTGGGGACAAACCCCATGGGGCCGTGCCCTGACCCCCCCTGCTCTGCCCCCCCAGGCGATGGAGAGCAAGCTGCTCATCGGCGGCAGGACCATCGTGGACCACACCAACGAGCAGCAGAAGATGCTGGAGCTGAAGCGGCAGGAGATAGCCGAGCAGGTAACGGCGCGGGGGCCTGACCCAGCTCAGGCGGGCGATGGGGGTGTCCCGGGGGGGCCGGTTCCCCCTCCCGGCTCTGAGCGTTTCCCCCCCGCCGCAGAAACGCCGGGAGCGGGAGATGCAGCAGGAGATGTTGCTGCGGGACGAGGAGACCATGGAGCTGCGGGAGACTTACACCTCCCTGCAGCAGGAGGTGGAGATCAAAACCAAGAAGCTGAAGAAGGTGAGAGCGTGGCAGGCGGGGGGGGACACTGTCCCTCTGGTCACCGCAGCCCCCCGACCGCGGGGCTGAGGGGCTGCTGCTCTCCCCCAGCTGTACGCCAAGCTGCAGGCCGTGAAGGCGGAGATCCAGGACCAGCACGACGAGTACATCCGCGTGCGCCAGGACCTGGAGGAGGCGCAGAACGAGCAGACGCGGGAGCTGAAGCTCAAGTAGGTGGTCGTGCGTCCCCCCCCCGCCCCGGCGCAGCCGTGCGGGGTCTGCAGGGACGAACGGGGGTGCACAGAGCAGAGCTGGGGTGTGCAGGGCAGAGCTGGGGAGCACCGAGCAAAGCCGGGGGCTCAGAGCAGATTTGGGGTGCACAGAGCAAAGCTGGGGTGCTCAGAGCAGATTTGGGGTGCGCAGAGGAAAGCTGGGTGCTTAGAAGATTTGGGGTGCTCAGAGCAGATATAGGGTGCTCAGAGCAGCGCTGGGGTGCTCAGAGCAGATTTGGGGTGCTCAGAGCAGCGCTGGGGTGCACAGAGCAGATTCGGGGTGCGCAGAGCAGATTTGGGGTGTACAGAGCAGTGCTGGGTGCTCAGAGCAGAACTTTGGGGTGCACAGAGGAAAGTTGAGGTGCTCAGAGAAGATTTGGGGTGTACAGGGCAGATTTGGGGTGCACAAAGGAGAGCTGAGTGCTCAGAGCAGAGCTGGGGTGTGCAGGGCAGAGCTGGGTGCTTAGAAGATTTGGGGTGCTCAGAGCAGATTCGGGGTGCACAGGGCAGAGCTGGGGTGCGCAGCTGGAGGGATCGATGCACCCACTGACGGGGAAACGGAGCGTCTCCTCCCCCGCCAGCACGGCAGCGACCACCTTGGTCCCCCGGGGGCACCTGGGGTCCTGCTGCGGCCCCAGCGCGCTCGGCGGGGGGAGAGCAGCTTCGGGGGGGCTCGGGGTGAGCCCCAGCCCCGCGGGAGCTCCCGGCACCCGGCAAAGCCAAGCTGCCGTTTCCCTGCGGGAACCTCCCCGCAGGAGACACAGCTGCTGGTCCACCTCCTTCAGTCCGTTTGTTTTCACTTCCAGCAATAATCTTATTCAATGTCTTTAAAAAATCCCACCCGGACATATATATTTTTTAGCATTTTGAAGGTAAAATTTTTATACTTTTGCTAGAAGCAAAATTTCATCTCAGATTTTGCTACCTTCCCCTTCAAACACGGTTCAAACTTTGTAAAAGCCGCCAGCAACTCAGTGAAGCAACTCATCGACTCGAAATGATTTTCCGCAGCTGCTCAATTTGCCCCCAGAAATGTGGAAAAAAAATATTCCCTTTTGCATCCTTGAGCTTTGCTTTATTTCCCGGTCGGGCAGCCGGGGGAGCGGACGGGTGGGAGAGGAGACGGGTTCCTGGCTGGGGGGAAGCCATCAGAGCCGCCTCCGCTCCCGCTGAGCCCGCCTTCCCCTGCCCTCCCGCTCCTGCCCCCAT